>OX393573.1:5130392-5385392 GCA_947652115.1 Blastomussa wellsi | reverse complement strand
AATGTCTCCATTGGTTTTGTTTAAATGGCCAAAGACCACGAAACATTTCTTTTTCGAGGTCCGTTCACGTTTGGGATGTGATTTCACTGATGTGATTACATCAGTCAAGCATTACTAACATTATACCACCAATAGAAAAGCCACGGGCCCAGAATTTTCAAAGATGGGCGTTTTTGAATGATGTCTGAATACTAAATCAGCAATTGAAGGCCATCTTTAAAGGATTTCTTTAATTTCGCACCTGTTTGTGGTTCACTAGTTTTCCTGTTAGTTCAATGATCCCGAGAGAATGCCCCAGTTGTTCCTTGTTGGTAAACAATGAAATTAACAGGTGCCTTTCTTTCAGGCAATCTAGCTCAGGTTCAAAATGAATTTTACCTTTCGCTACAGAAACGTGTTTATACCAGGAAGTTTTTTACACCGGTTAATGTTGCTCAAATCTTGAGTTAACCAAACTTATTTACAGTTTCCATTCTTTTAGACAAAATAAGGTGCTACTTAGCGTTAACCACGAGCGTCAGTCACTTCATGCTCATTCCTTTTTTTTTCCTACCAGAGTTACTCTACTAGTTTAAAATGCTCATTCAAAACGTTTTTAATTCGTGTAACCATTAATTCTATACAAACGATACTGCAGCGTTATTTAGGAAAACATTAAAAAGGTAACATAAATCTCACGAGATAATAAATCGAGTATAATTATATCCCATTAGGAAATAGTTTGTTCTAATACTATAGTCTTTCCGAGTCTTGAACAATAATCCTAGATATAACTTAGATCCTTGTTGATACTTGATAAAAATCAATTCAAAAGGAGCAATAAACAATGGAGAATACAAAAGAAATGAAACTGTAATATGATATTCAGGCTTTTAAGACGTACATTTTTTATTAAAATATATACTTTTTGATCTAATTCAAGCTTCCTTAAATTGTATCAAGAGAGAATGGCTATTTGTACTATCAATTACTTAATTTAATTAAACAAGAATTTTTTTATATATTTATTATAAAAGGCCAGGAAGAATATTCTGGGACATTTTCGTTAATCAGACGTTGAGGTCAGGTTATGAATCAAATGTTAAGGTTCAGCTGTTTTCCCACCACAATGTGTCTTGACTGTTACATGTAATTGTACAATTTTACGCTTTCGCCCCAAATGTGTGAAACGTATATCATATTCTAATTGAAACTTCGAAATTGCTTTATAATAACAGGTATTAATCCATGTTATTTTGTTTATCAGTTTCATTGTTGCTGATTTTATTAGAGAAACTATAACTAATAAGTTCATGCAATTTCAATAGTCTCTTCCAGGTTATCCGGAAGATGTTTTTCGCACATAATGCCATCGAACCCCGGCAGACACACACATGCAAATCCATATTTACTGTTGGTGAAAGCCCCATCCACGCAAGTCCCTCCATTAAGGCAGAGGCCGAGAGAACAAGGTCTACGAACTGTGAAGAAGGAACAAAAAGAATGTGACAGGTCTGTAATATATTGTCAAAAAGATTGGTCGAAATATGGAAGATAAAGGCATAATGGTGATCTGAGGTAATCTTAGCGGAATATGTTTTTGATCTCATGGACTGTGCCATCAAGTCTCGTCTCCAGAGCACCTTTAATTGCGAGCTTGCGCAATTTTCAGCCAATCGGATGTTTCATATTTGACATATTTGACAATGAGTCCGTGAATCGCGGGCTTCTGTTGTTGGAGGCGACCAGATGGCTCAATTCTTGATGCTGACCAAAAAGGATTGCAGCCTCTGGGGAAGAAAATGTGTTCTGGCCTTCTGCAACTGAAGATGTTCTTTTCGCCCATCACACAATTGCGGAATAATACGATTTATGTCACTTTTATTTGTATTTTAAGGTTACAAACAACAACCAATGATGAATGAATGGCCTAGTCCGAAAAGGAGCAACCCAGAGCTCATTCAAATAGAACTAAATTTATCTTAATTACCAGAAATACAGGAACTTTGAGCTGAACTGTCTGCTAACAGAATCTGGAAGATGGATCCTGACTTCACAAAATTATCTGTTTACAGTGTCCAAATGATTACTAAAACCACGAACATACCTCTTATCCAGAGATAATGAAGTAAAACTGCAAAGTCTTCATACCTTTACACCTCTTTCCAGTGAATCCTTGTTTGCACTGACAGGAGTATTGATTACCATATCTTAGACAAACCCCATCATTTTGACAGGGATTAGGGTGGCATGCAGAAGCTATATAAAGATACAGTATCGGTATCGATATTAGTATATTTGTATTTTTAGTCGGATCCTTTGTTGTCAGTTGCCAATTTAATGCATCTTCAATAACACGCAAACTACAATACCTGGGAAGACTCGCATATGAAAGGCGCGGGAATGATCGTCGGAAATTTTGAATTAAACCCCTAAAGGACACCGATCTTGGCGTGGCCCAAAACTTTTATTGACCCCTAAAAGAGAATTAAAAATATCCATATTAAATGAATATTTCTATATTTCTTTGCGTGCAACCGTAACTGAGACCTTCACGGCTAAATATAATGGCGTTTTGCCCAGAACACTCTATGTGAGGCCAAAATCTGAAATTTACACCCCTAAGCCACCCCTAGACGTCGAGCATCCCCGCCCCTTTCATATCAAGTCCTTCGCGTACCACCGAGCTTCAATAGTTCAAGTTTGCTGACGTCGTTCATTTCAGAGGACTTCTCAAGAAACAGTTCACTTCAACCGGGTCAAAAGTTCTTATTCGTGGGTTTTGATTGCTAATTTTTAGTGGATCAATTTTCTTCGTTCCTACTTTTCTAAAGTTCGTTTCCTAACCCATAATTATGACTGACGATAGCGAAAAGCAACGTATTTCGTTGGGTGTAATTTGAAATGCAGAGTTTGCATATTATTGAAAGGCCCAGCAGACGTCTTTAAACTGTAATATCAAGTGACTGCGTTATAAATTTCGTAAACGTTTCTGTTTCGAACTGACTGTTGATAAATTACTGCGTAATTTGATTAGTTCCAAATCCTCGTGGTGTGAATAACAATGATATGACAATGACAATGGAAATGGCTTTACAAATAAATTGGCTTTTCATTGTATTTTTTTTATTTCAGATTATATACTATTGTAATTATGCTATATGTTAATTAAAAAATTATATAAGGTACCATTACCGCACGTGGCATGACGTTCCGATGTTAAGCAAAAAAACCTTGAACTTGGTGTTTGGCATTTTGATGACCTGTTATTTTTTGTTATCTTAAAAAGTTTCTTGAAGGGTAATTCAAAAATTGAACTATTTACTTACAAATTTCATTAGCGTTAAGGATAAAGGACATTTTCTTTCAGATTCTTTAATCTAAATGGGGCTAGCAACTTCCAACCCAACCCTTGTCTCCCCTTGATGAAAAGCCTTAAAAATTACCTTCGCATCTTTTTCCATAGAATCCAAAGCGACAGTCACACTTGTACCCGGATGTCTCATCTCTGCATGTCCCTCCATTCAGACAGTAAACAGAGTTGCACTCGCTGACGACTGGTGATAATGCAATATAAAAGGACAACACGAATCGGTGAATCACCAATTTTCTTCAAGAGACACACCTGCAGGAATCTGCAGGAAGATTAGCATGCGTTTAGGCGTGAGTTTTGTCCAGAACTTTGCTTCCAAATAAAACAATTTTATCTTCTTGCTTTTCTCTCCAAAAATGTCCATTAGAAGATCATTAAATGGCCACTTTTCAGCGAGAAGCATCTTCTGACTGACGTTTTAAACTTCAAATCATCGATTGACTTGGTAAAAGTTTTAGGCAAGAGCAATTGCAACAATAACGCTTTCCTAATAAGGCGATAAAAAGGAAGACGGGGTCTACACAAATTTATTGTACGATTGATTGCACCGTTCCGCCTTTTAGCTCGCTCAATTATTTTACTGACCCTCGCAAGTTGTTCCTTTAAAGCCTTGTGGGCAGTTGCAGACATAATCATTCATTTCTTCAAAGCACACTCCACCATTCTTGCAAGGATTTGGCGAACACTTATTGGCGACTACGGAGAAAACGAAGCTTATAATATCAACAATTTCTACATCATATTGGTAAACTTTTATCAACAAGCCTCAGAAAAATGATCGCACGCAAAGGAACTACGCGAAAGCATTCGTTCAAACACAATTCAAACAGCCAGTGAAATAATAAGCCGTGTTGCCTTTTGTCTTTGTATCAACTCGAAAATGCCATAGTTAAATCGGTTGTGCCTGTCCTCTGCTTCTCTAAGTATATTCCATGCCGTAATTATCCTTCTTTTACGGGACGCCAGAAAAAGGAATGTTTATATAGAAGAGCGCATACTCACTCTCACAGTTCTTTCCTTTATATCCCTGCTCACATACACAAGTATATGAGTCGTCCGTCTGACTGCATGTCCCTTCGTTGCGACAAGGATTCGGATGGCAGGGGCTTCGTGCTGTGATAAAAAAACAACAGTGCCTTTTTTAAGAGCTAAAGCTAAATTCCTTTATGTAATAAAACTAGAAGTTATCAATAGTAAGTGGAATGCTGCCGAGAGGTTGATGCAGCAAAATATTATGTGCTCTAGTAGTTTTAGGTGAAATAGGAAAAAAATTGTTATTGGATAATTAGATTGGCACATGTTGATAGGGTGAAGTAGTTGTAGAGGCGAGAGCTTAAGCTTGTGAACCTCTGGAGGGCTGGGTAGTAGCAATAAAACTGATCCAGCTGAAGAAATATTTATTTATGTTTTGATTAATATCAACAATATTCTTACTACAAAGTGTTGTTTAGTATATAATCATAGACAACATGTATCATTTCTAATTTTAGAAGTCCATGCTTCGGGTCTTTCTCTGAGATAGTGCTAATGGATTTTACCTGTTAAGTAAACAAAGACTATTGTTTTGATTAATATCAACAACTTGTGCGCGCGAACAACCAAAATTCTCAAAATAAATGTTGAAAAGAGGAAAACACGAAGTGGCTCGGTTTACAACCGATTCAATGGGACGACGACAATGAACTTCGTTTAAGGAATGCGGAATGGAAACTCACATTCACAATTGTCCCCAAGGAAACCAACAGGGCAAGTGCATAGGTGTCTTCCAACAGCTATTTCGGTGCATGTTCCGCCATTCTTGCAAGTTTCGGGTTTACATTCTTTTTTAACTGTACAAAAGGAGAACTATATTCAACACACTTCGGAAAGACAGAAAGAAAGATAGACAGACAGACAGGCAGACAGCCATACGGACAGACAGGCAGGCAGACAGGCAGACAGTCAAGCAGACAGACAGGCAGACAAACAGACAGACAGACAGACAGACAGACAAACAAACAGACAAACAGACAAACAGACAGACCGACAGACAGGCAGACAGGCAGACAGGCAAACAGGCAACCTGGCTGGCAAGCAGGCAGGCAGGCAGACAGACAGACAGACAGGCAGACAGGCAGACTGATACACAGGCAGACAAGCAGACAAGCAAACAGGTATGCAGACAGACAGACATGTATGCTGGCAGGTAGGTACACAGGAAGACAGCCAGGAAGGCCGGCAGAGAGGCAGTCAGGAAAAAGCAACAGACACACACATAAAGAAAGGTATAACTTAAAGCCTGCGTAACAATACGATGTTCCAACACAACTGCCATTGAGCCAAACAGGCAAGCAGACAGCCAAACAGACAGGCGTGATAATATAATGCATGTTCCAACACAACTGCCATTGAGCCAAACAGGCAGCCAGACAGCCAAACAGACAGACAGGCAGACAAACAGATAGACAGACAGACAGACAGACAGACTGACTGACAGACAAACAGTCAAGCAGACAGACAGGCAGACAGGCAAACAGACAAGCGTAATAATATAATGCACGTTCCAACACGAACACAATTGGGCCAAACAGGCAGGCAGACAGCCAGACAGACAAGCATGTTCCAACACGAGCACCATTGGGCCAAGCAGTTATCTCTAGTAAATAGGTGTACGTATTAAGCAGGTTTGCTAAGGTGATATATTCGAGAGAAAAATCAGCATCCAGTTAATTAAACAGATGGTCAAAAATGTGTCCTTTTGTAATATAACTGACCTTCACATCGTGTACCAATGAAGCCGGGGAGACACTCGCAGTAAAAACTATGGCGTCGTGGAATGCACATCCCTCCATGATGGCACGCATGAAAGAAACATGGTCCTATTCAAATGGGCGAGAGGTTGTCAATAGTCTTTCATTAGTCGGATCGAGGATCTTTAACATGAAATTTCACGGGAGAGCACCTCCCTCATTTTACACCATTTACGTTGGAGACTCATTGTCCAGCATTTTTATCTCTTATTTTGAAAAATTCGCGCACTTCGAAATCTAATTGACCCAAAATATGTAATCGAGATTTGTATTAGCTTAATTGTCGTAGATGCATCTATAGGCTATCTGTCACTGGCAAATAAGAAGAGTAATACTAGATCCTATTATACTGCAACGTCACTTTAAAAGACTTCAAACTTCCCCACTGAATCTTGGTTGATAATGTTAAACTGACTCGCCTAAACGGATCTATAACAGGAGGTGAAATGTTTACTGTTCTAAGGACAGCTCGGTCGATTAAAATAAAGTTAAATACAAATTAAATGACGATAGCTCAAATTAAAGTAAAGGACAACTCTTTCCTCTATTCTAATAACTGAAGCTGGGCCGATTGGTGACTCTGAAGGAGTCACAAATGTCATGAACAGAAATACCTTTCTTTCTGAAGTTCCTTATCACAGTCAACAGTCGTGAAACGGGACTTATCTACATTCTGATTTGATGGCCAAGTTATCTATGTGTTGTGGCTTTCCACAGCCATATCGGACAACATATGATTTGTGAAAAACGTAGTTCAACCCACTATTATGTTTGTCACCAGATTAGGACAAACGAGAAACTGATAATTTTCAGTTGAACATATTACAAAGACAGGAAACTGCTGGCCCTGGAAGAAGTTTAGTTCTCAAAATATATCCGGATGGGATTTATTGACGAATAAAAAGCAGCAATCCAATATTTACCTCTTTCTCCTCGATGAACCAGAAAAAATCTTCGGTCAACCGGGCTTGTCATTTGCTGGTATGGAGAAGCAGGCGCGAAAAAGAAATCTCTCTTGCTAAATCCAGTTTTATTTTGATCAAGCGCATCTTTGCTTTGTTTCTCCTGCAAAGGGCTTAGATTGCCTTTTCTTCTATAAAATAAATTCGGTAATAAACGGCGCTTTTCACGAAGATGTTTCCCACCCGGGGGATGTGTGAGTACACTGGCATGGTTTTTCAATGGTAACTCGGGATAATCTGGTAAGATGTTTTTTCTAGGACTCCTTCGAAATGATGTTCTTGTCGGGATTGTTGTAGTCTTAACAAAGGTTAAATACGAGGGCATTACCAAACAATCTACCAGTACAATGGTTATCCAAAATCCTAGCATCCTGAAGAGCCTTGTTCACATTTCTTGGTTATATTTTGACTCGAAAGTTGATAGTTGACCTTAAATCTCGCTAAAAAAGCATCTCCTGATTTCCACTGAGCGGGAAGTATTTTGAAGAAGAATAATTGCTCATCAGAGACGTTCTGGCTATTAAAGATTTACAACTCGCGCCACAGTTGTCAACTTCAAACGCGTTGTTCATTGTTTGGGACTGCATTGTGAAATTGCCCGTAACAGAGTAACCTGTTTCTACAAGAACCTTATTTGAGAAATAGTACCATTTTATTCGTTAGTAACATCTTTACTTCCTAAACTTACCTAGCACGTGAGAGCTATAAAGGTCCAGGGTCAAAATAAAAGTTCCCCCTACTTTTCGTGTACATTTTCACGGCAATTAATTGAGAAGAACGTGCTTAAATCGTCGAAACTAAATGTGACATATTATATGAAATAAAACAAACCTTTAAAGTTGATACAACCCGCCAAAGAGAGCTCACATACATTAGTCTACATCTGGAGACTAAATAATTATTTTTTAACGCTAGTTTATTTATAATTAGAGGAAACCAAGTGACAATGAAAAATTTACGTTGTTGTGTCTTTAGGGATTAATATCCCCAGAAATTATTCTCGCAAATAAACCGCGACAAAATAACAATTAATATCGAGAGTGAAACAATAACGCGTTAAATTGGTGTTTCAGTTCTCATTGTGCAACAACTGTTTTCCTTTATTACGCAGACACATTTTATGTCCAATGTTCGTTCGTTTTAGAATCGCAGTATGGAACATGTACATAGTTTAGTTTCCATGACGTGCTTACTTACTCATAGTTAGTTAGTGAGTTAGAGCCCAATGAACTTTACAAATACTACATTTTGTTGGCGATTAGGCCTGGAACTGGCCTGGAATAATTTAAAAACTGAAACGGTCTGCTAACGAAAATAATTAACTTAAATGCGCGATCAATAGGAATGACTTTCGCTCTCAAAATGAAACCATTGCTTTGAATATTTTATGTTCACAGAAACAAATGAGGTCATTTTAAAGAGTCATATTTCCCATGCTCTTCGAAAATATTCCAGGTTCCGGATCGATATAATTTTATTTTGAAAAATAACACTTAACCCTACGCGGGTGTCATTTTCTTAAGAAACCCATAACAGAAATGTTAAGTTGGTTGTTAATTTCAAATGACGTTGGCTTATGAAGTTCTCAATTGCTCTTTGTTTCCTCCACATTTTAATTACATTGGCGTGGCTCGGAACAAACGGGAGTGCAGGTCTTCACAAACATCATGTGAAACAACTGAGAAACTCAGTCCGATTTTTTGATAATGGACAGCAAAACGGCCAAGCTGTTGGCAACGGCGTGAGGATTAATTTCTTCCAGGGACCTAAAGATGAGAAAATTCATAAGTTCGACAGCGACAATCCCAACCAAAGCAAGCGTCACCTGCAGATAAACAATGGTGGAAATAAAACACCCTGCGAAGGAAATTCCTGTTTATGGAGCACAAAGAAATTTTTTAATTCCTTTAGGATGAAAAGGAACTTGGGTACTACTCTTGCTCGTCACCGTAGAAGAGAGTCCGTTTTCTTGGCCAAAGCCCTTGACATGTTGGATCACGCAAGACCTCGCGAATTAGGGAACTTTGCCACTCGCGCGACTTCAAATAAGCCATTTAAGCCAATTAGTATAGCCACAAACACAAGTAAAGAAAAAGATAATGCTACACTTGTAAATAAACCATTGAAAAACCAGCCAGGAGATAAAAGGCAACAGTGGTCGGATGCAACGGATGAAATGAGACCCCGATTCTTTTTCAATAGTGCACCAGCAGAATACGTCGAAAAGAAACCACCACCTTTGCGTAGAACTGAACACGGACCGATTCATTTAGCGCTGCGTCCAATGCCCAGAGGAGGATCGCACGTTTCTGGACATTTGCACAGGACGGCTCCATTTTTCAAAGGTGCCAATAATGATGAACATTGGACAAAGCACCCTATCCATTCCTCTCCATTTCCACTCGATCTAGTTGGTAGTCCACTGCTACACCATATGTCTTCACCGTCGCGTTTTCATAATCATCCGCATCAGCATCATTTTGGTCCACCGCCATATGCTATCCATATACATGCACCGCCTAGACTAGAGCCTCCACCATTACCAGATCTGCCTCCCATTCCTCCAGATGTTTTTCGGGAACCAATGAAGTCCCTTAATTCTCCTCTAGGAGTAGAATCTCAGACTAATGATATTCACATGGTTCCACCTTTTGATGTCCCCATCCAGCCACATCCTCCCATGAATTTGCCATATGGAGCAGATACTATACCTTCAGAAATTCAAATGCAGCCACCTCCTATTGAGGTGCAAGGGATGTCACCCCCACGTCCTCAACTAGAAATAGGACCTTCACCACCTAATATTCACACAATGTCACCTCTTGAAATCCCCGTTCATACTCATCATCCAATACACGCGCAATTGGGAGCGGAAACTGGCCTTCACACGATGCCTCTTGAAGGAGTTCCCATGTCTTCACCTGCTATTGATTTGCAGAGAATGCCCCAGACAGGATATGTACCATCCATCTCGCCCCCACCCGAGGTTCAAAACGTCCCTGTTCCTGTACCTGTACCCGTTCCATCTCCACCTAAAGTAGAACACGTACCCTATCCCGTTCCCGTACCAGGCCCACCATCCATTCAGCCTGTGATGGTACCAGTAAAAGTGCCTTCACCACCAAAAATCCAGCAGGTGGCTATACCTGTGGAGTCGCCTCCGAGGATACATAATGTCCCTGTTCCTTTTCCAGTGGCTGTTCCATCGCCTCCACAGGTCAAACATGTTCCTTATCCAGTCGCCTACCCTGTTAAGGAACCTGGAGAAATTCAAAAAATATTTTATCCTGTAGCAGTTCCTCAACCATCAAGGATTCGCCACGTTCCATATCCAGTTTACATCAGATTTCCGCCAGAAATTAGAAGAGTACCTGTCGCCGTACCATCTCCCCCGAAGCCATATCCTGTTCCTTTGCCGTCACCACCACATTTAGTTATCCACAGAGTCCCTTACCCAGTCATGTTTCCTAAGGAAGTTCCCTACCCGATTCCTGTTGTTTTACAACATCATCACGTGCACGAGGAAATGAACAATGGAGGAGGTAAGGGCGCATTTTCTTTTAAATGTATTTCAGCAATAGACCACAAGTTACTATGGTTTATAGGCCGATAAACCACGCGGGATGTTGGTAGAACACGAGAAGAATTTGTAAATCACAAGCCGTAGGCGAGTGATTTACAAATTTTTTGTGTGTACTACCAACATCTCAAGTGGTTTATCAGCCTATAAACCATAGTCACTTGTGGTCTATAGAACGCGCATTGATTTGGTTATCATATAAAAGCGAATATTGGCATTTCATTCAAATAACTAAGAATGCCACCAACTATGGACCATGAAATGAATGGAATGGCATATTAATGTGTATAACTTTATTAAGGCTTCATCATCCGCACTTAAAAACAGCTGCGAGGAGAGGTTGGATTCCAGACATGAATAAATAAGACTTTAATACCTTTTCAGAATCAAATTCAGATTACTCGCAGGATCATTATCCCACTGATCCATACATTAGAGAGCATCCTGCAGGTAGGTCATCACCATCATCATCATGATCATACACTTTATTTCAACTCGAATTATTAGAGTAGCTCTATTGAGCTAATATCTTCGAGAAAGAAAATACATAAATCAAATAAATTATTGGAATACATTAATGAAGCCTAAATAAAATTATAGTTAAATCTAACACTAGTTGATTTCCTTTATGGCTGTCTTAAAATCTTTAAATGGTGTTATTGTTCTCATACTGTCTGGGAGCGAGTTTCAAACGCGCATTTATTTATGTATGGAAGTTACACTGCTTGAGATATGAAAAAGGCCCTGTCTATCTGGCAAAAATGGAGCTTCAAAAAAGTAGAATTAGGTTATTTTTTTCGCAAATTTATCATAACTGTGTTTTGTAATTATACAGAGTCCATAAGTAATGGCCAGTGTCTTGTGAACCTTTGTCTTAATGGTGGAACGTGTTCCGCTTATATGGGAACTTATAGGTGTCACTGCCCAAGTGGATTCCAAGGAAAACATTGTGAAGGTGAGAAAAGGTACCAGAATAAATAAATTAACGCGGTCTGACAAAAATGCGTTAACAATTAAGTCAAAATCAGACATTTTCAGTGAGAAATCCAATAGAACGGCAAAATCCCCCCCCCCCCCCCACCAAAAAAAAAAAAATACGTTAAGTGTAGTAATAACTTTTCGATAGTACACTTTTTGTAGGTTGGTGTCTGATTGTGTCCCCAAGGGCGCAAAAAAGCTTCAAGTATACAAGAAAAAAATGACGGCTGAAGCGGTTGTATAAATCATTCAATGTACCACATGTCTGAGCGTATGCCTTTATGCCAGGAAATTTATTTATGTTTGCGTTATACATATCTTGCCAGTAAAGATCACCCCTGTTTAGTTTGTATCCTGTATTAATTTGTTGAATCTGAATTTTTTGCAGAGCAAAGCATGTGTATGCCCAATCCTTGCAAAAACTTCGGAACTTGTTCGCAAGTTGAACATGACTACGAATGTACTTGCAATAGAGGATTTATTGGAAAGAGCTGCGATCGTAAGTGAATCACCTCCACCACCACCACCACCGTCGTCATCATCATCATCATCAGTATCATCATCATCATCATCATCATCAGTATCATCATCATCATCATCATCATTATAAAAGCACAATAGATCGAAATACGATGCCATTAATAAGGGAAACCGCGGCGTTCTAATGTTATTTGCATTACGTTTTCTTGTCGTTTGTATCAACTTCTAAAAAACAACATTGTTCCATTCTGTTCGCTTTGAAAGAAATGCCTGTATTTTTCTCATACTTTGTGTGGGAAGATGAGTTCCAGGTGGGCTTAGGCAGTAGGGAGGAACACTTTGAAACCCTCCTTACCCCTTCCCTGTTGTTGTACACGGCTCATTTGGCTATGTGGAGCTGTAGTGCATTTTCGAAGATTTGCACTGTGCAGCATTTGCTGCATTTGTAGGCGACTAACAGATAATTTGATCAGTTACATGACTTTGTTCATTACCTGTTTATTAATAAATGCCTATTGAGAAAAGCTGAAAAATAAACACTTTATTTTGAGGAGGGAAGACCTTAATGTGTTTGAAATAAGTTTATTTCTTTTGCAGGACCAGACCCATGTGTGCCATCTCCTTGTCAAAATGCTGCTACTTGTTCATCAGATGGGTCCTCCTACTCCTGTACTTGTAAAATAGGCTGGATGGGACGAAATTGCCAAGGTTTGTTTTCAGCCGTGAAATTCAAGTACGAATTGCAATGTACTAGCTAGATTACACAAAATATAGTTATCAATTTCGTCTTTGTGAAATGCAAAATCCACAATGCAACCTCTCAATAGAAATATTTCCTTCGTTTAAAATTGCTATGCATGAACAACAGTGCCCACATGGTATAAAGAGGTCCAGCTTCTGTTTACGGAGATGTCCACGTTCACCAAAATGACATATTTTCGTTATCTACATTTCTTTAGCTGAGTCTAAATGCCTTCCGATAAATCCGTGTCAAAATGGCGGGACGTGTACCGAAACACACGGGACATACCAGTGTGACTGCACCCCTGGTTGGAGTGGATTAAGCTGTGAAAGTAAGGATGACCCTCTCACTTGCAGTTACTCGCTTGATCAATATTTGTATTCTCTAAAATGTGGCTTGATTTAACGTTAGATGAAGTCGAATGATGTGATAGCCAACAATGATTACGTCATCCTGTACAGCAACTAAGGGCTTTCTGGTCAAAATGGATTTTGTGTGACTGTGACTTAATAGAACGAAAACTTTAGGAGGTTTCCATCAACCCTTTCCACACACACACGCTTGCACCACAGCGGGAGTTATGAGTTTTTGCGTACACGTCCGAGATTTAATAAAGTTATTAGATAATAATTAATTAACAAATGGTAGAATGAATTATAAGGATAATTAATTGAATAGAGATCCACCATTAGAGGCGTTTATCTGTTTTGATGTTGAATTCATGCTTACTGGACATGTACAAGATAAAAGAGAAAATAGTGATCGGTCAACTGGATGACGTGATCGATTACTAACACTCACGTGAGTTTTTAAAAAAAACACATTGTGATAGAAGAATAAACGTTACTATTAATGTCATTTAGTAGTTGCTCAAAGTCACACAGCTCTTTTTCCTCTCTTGAAAATTGAGGACCTATCAATAAAGTAGAGAAGAATAGTTTAGTTGCGAGAATTTTTCGTGATCTGTTTATCTTCCTTTATCTCTTTTATAGTTACTTCTCCTGAAACTCTACACCAGACAGGTAAACTTTTTTTCTCATTGAAAAGCTTAAACTTACATGGGATGGGATGTCTTTTTGTACTGTAATGCTATCGAAGATGGGATAGCAGGTTCGGGATGTGCTTAAGGCTTCGCTGTAGCCTTACTCTTCATATATTCACCAAGAAACATTCTTAGAAAGCAGGGGCGGATCCAAGAATTTTTGATACAGGGGGTCCAAAGTTGAATAATAATAGACGATCCTGTCGACGCGAGAATTTTAGCGTCAAACAAGTAGGGGAAAAAAGGGGGGGCTCCGGACCCCTCCGACCGTCCACCTGGATCCGCCACTGGAAAGTGTGGTATTTTATAGCTTTAATTTATTCATTTCTCTAAAACTGATCAGGGATAGTTAGGGGATGACAGAATAGCACAATTCGTGGTAAGAGTTATATTTTTAAACATTTTACTAAATGAAAAAAGGTTCACCGATGTAATGGCCATATCAAATTTAACCATGCTGGGAAATCTGTTTCAATCTTTAAGAAATATAGAAGTTTCAATTTCGTGTTTTTATTGATAAATGTTTGGCGTGTGGGCGGTAAAAATCACAATTTTGGAATTTTCTTTTTGCTTGAGTTTGAATCAGATCTCCACCAAACATTTATTTTTATCCAACTTAACATGCTAAATCAATTCATGTGCGTATTCCATTTTCACCTAATCTAATACTTCAAAATGCCAGTCTAACCGCGAATTAATTGTGCATCGTGATTGTAATGTGAATTTTAGTTAGATTACAGCTCGAACTGCAAACAGAAATAAGTGAAAAATTATTACCTCTTTTGTGTCATGACAGAAGGAAACTCTTGATTTCACGAATTGCTATAAGATATCGGATTGTAAGAGAGAAAAAATTTAAAATCTAGACTTAATTAAAACGTTGAATCTTCTTTATTGAAAGACTATATTTTGAAATTATCTTCTGCCATGACACGATAGAGTATACCAAGTTTAAATTCCTTGTGAATCAGCACCTGTCATTCTTTATCGGCAGAGAAAACGTCAACCTTCCGAATCGATAATCTTTACAACAACGTTAACGTCCGTTGCTTAAAACCGTGGATCTACTTAATATGATGATTGTTAACGGGTACAAGGAGACATGAAGCTCAGATCAATAACATGTAATTGCTAATACAAAGAACCAAGAAATGCACTTTGCATGTTTGAGGATGGTTTTGGTCGTCGAAGTTCCTGTATACTCTTTCAATAAATGCATAAGTAAAGAGAGCAAGTGTCCTGTATGACCTTAAAAGAGCTCATTCATTTTTCTTGTATCCTCAGTCCTCTGCGATAACTGCCAAACATCTGATCATTTTATGGAGCAAAGAAACAAACTTCGCCATAGACTGTCAAACATCAAAAAATGGAAAGTTGCAAAAGGATAAAAGGTGAATTTTAATACTTAAATTTACTCATTTTTACGTAGCCATTGAACATGCTTTTATTGTACCCTATGGCCCCAACATAATTCAGAATCAGTTATAACTTTTAATCCTAGGTAAAAGAAAGCAAATCTCATTGAAAGTATACCTCGCCAGTGACGAATCGAGACCTTGAGTTAGGGGAGGAGGGGGTGGTTAATAAATTTATGTGGCGAGTCCTGTGCGACGCCGAATGCGGGGATCAATAGCGAAAAAATCGGGAAAATAAGTGGGGTCGGGTCCACGAGCCCCTTTACCCCCTAGAACTTCAGAGTTCATCTGGAATGTTATGTTTTCTTGTTCGCTGGCATTAGTTATATCGGTAACATTTGTCCCGTGCCCTCCCGCACGAAGTGCATCGCTGAAAATCTCCCGGCCACGTGGACAGATTTGGATTCACAGCGGATTTCCAAGATTACTATACACTCTTCATTTGAATTCTTTTTTAATGTCAGCAGAACCCTCTGGCCCTAAACGACTGATGACGGAAGCAAGCCTAACTCATACTCCAAGACCGATCACCATTTTTTGCTTGTAAATTCTCTTATAACCCCTTAACAAACTTATAAGTATTTACAGATTGCATTTTGTGGTCGCCAGTTCCTTTTTCGCGAAAAGAGCTTTCATTTATATGCCGGTTTTACTCATACACCAATCTACTAGCCTGTCTGCCTCTTTGGAAAGAGGACAATCTAATCATATATTTATTTTTATTTGTAAAGGCTATCACGCGATAGCAAGAGTGTGGAAGTGTAGTTTCGAAATTAAATTTAGCTAAGGTTATAATTTTTAAAGAAAATGGATCATTCGATAATCATTGAAGAGTTTTCACTGGCTTACTCATCATGGTATTTGAGCAATTACGATGTTGAGCTTTTAGAAAAACAGTTATTCCACTCGCAGCTGTTGGATATGAGATGATTATACCAAACCCGGGACTATGCGCCTTGTCGGCTGCGTATCACTCCATACAGCGAGAAATAATTATCAATTGTAAAACTAGTATTTCTTGAGACTTGGAAAATCTAATAGTTCTTAAAATTGTTTTATAATTTATTTTTAGTGACGATTTGTAATTAAGAACTAATGAAAGCGAGACCCATGGACCATCATTAGCAGATTAGGAAAACATGGAACATGGAAGAAAACCAATAAAGTTGTAAAATTTTGGAAGTTGTGTGACCGCCTGGCTTCATATAAATCCTATTGTAAACTTAACAGACACACCGTAGTCAAACTGTAGCTGTCCTTTTTAAGGGGCTACGTCATCGTTTGTGCACTTTAAGCTACTTTAATTTTTAGCCCAAATTTTTGTAAATCATCATTTGCAATGCGTTTCAATCTTCTCCATCACAAGCCATCCTTGTTCCATTTTGGTTTAGAATCACTCCTTTGGTGTTTTTCTCCTTATCAAACTAAGGGTAATTTAAGTTGCAAAGGAGTAACTCAAAATATCGATCCTTTAAATCTAGTTGTCTTTGTTTTCAACATTGTTGGTTATCACGTCACCCATTGGAAGAGGAAACTGATAAGCAATAATCAGGGTTAGAGTAAATTTGAGGAACAAGGCCTATGTCTCGGCCAGAATCATGGTCAAGGTCGTGATGTACGCAATTCAGGAAGGAAAGGCCAGCGAACGCGGGCGAAGCTAGCGAAGGAAAACCACAAAACCACAGTCTGGAACAGACTATAGCTTACTTGATAATAATTTCTTAGATCCAAGAACAGCAGTATAGCCTTGGCTAGCGACATCGCGGAAAAAGGCACCGCGCACGCGCATGACGTCACGATTTCCCGAGGTTTCTCTGACTTGTGATAGTCAGCGTCAGCAAAGGAGGCCATGATACATCGATGGCACAATGTTAGTCCAAATGTGTGAACTTATGAGCTTACAGCAAAAATTAGAAGCAAAGTTATGAATTTGAAAGATTGCCTACAAAGGCTTCTGGAACAAAAGTGCTTTACAGAAATGGTTCTCAAAGCATTAAAAAGCCATAAACACTGTTGTTTCGTAGATCTCGAGGCCGCGAGAAGCTGTGACAGATCGATTGAAAAAAAATCGTCATTAATTCGGTAATCTTAAATTCAGACCGGAGCTATTCATTTCAAGACGATTAACGCATTTGCTCAGAAGTTAAAAAAACAATTAAAGAAAGGTGCCGAATAGAATGTATTTCTCGACTTCAATATTGGGCTCGACTTTCGGCCTCGCCCAAATGAAGTCTCGACTTAAATATCTTTCCATATCACTGGGCTCGGACGATTCCAATAAGTGTATAACGTTGTTTAAACGTCAGTGTTAACGTTTGTAGACATATATACGGCGAGTTGTTACAGTCCCATCTGGAAGCAGATCGCTTTTAGTCAATCGAATATCACTACATCATGAAGTAAAAGAACGCGAAATTTACTGTATAATAAAACAAAACAATCACCATGACCCTATCGAGATGCATACGTATTTATGAAATTGTGAAAAAACGTTCTTCGGACTCTTTTTTAATCTTTTTGTTTAATTTTGACGAAAGCGTTCTTTGACTTTTCATTTCGCAACACACAGCGCAAGACGAAATAATTGTTAAGTTCGATTTGAATTTTATCTATTGTTCGGCAATGTCAAAGAAACTTCCGTCAAGTTTGTCCTGGCAGCTGCCGAGTGGATGATTCATTCATTCTCGATCTCGTTGAACATGTTTCGTAGCTGGCAAGATCTTCAGCGTTCGGCATAATTCAAACAAATATATTTCATAGTGTCTTTTTTTTCTCTTGAGGTCGAAAACGTTAAGTAGCAAATATGGAACTTAGCTAACACAGGTGTCTATTGACCAGCTCTCGCCAGGTGCAACTTGCCAAAGAAAGACATTTATTTTCTTAAAAAAAAATCAAATGTCAAGTAAATTACAGTATTTTCTTGGCCTAGCATTTTTGATATGTTAATTCTTTCGGTGCGAAAATAGATGAAAATGAAATGTGTGGCTTGTCGGTAATGTAGCCTTTGAAGTTTATGCAAATTACTTTTTGTTTCGCTTTAATATTACTGCTTCGAAGCGTCAATCGACTCTTACGAAAAACTGGAGCTTTTAAGGAGTGCTAATGTCATATTACACTTGTTAAAGGTAGTAAACTGGTTTTGGAATTGACATAAAAGTATTTTTCTATAGCTTATGTTCAATTAGTGCATAAAAATGAGCTGTAAAATTCTAAATTGCAGTTCACTTTACTTAGAATCCCATTGAGATCAAGGAGGGAGGAAAGAAAGAACATTTTTACCTGTATTTAAAAAGTCGCATGTTGTGTTATTCTAATATTATATGTTTTCCACTTCCGAATGTAAACATCACTGATTGTGTACTCGATACGGTTATCACAATTGGGCATGGCTAAGGCACAGACTAGTTAAAGAATAGCACGTGTTGTATTCATTACCCGGCCCCCTAATGGTTTTCAAGTGTATATATTCTAATTTAGCTGTTTACCCTTCGGCTTCCGTTAATTATTTTTTCAAGTCTTTTTATAGGTGGAATGGAATAACGTTAGCAAATTATGTAATGTCTTCATTGTTACTTTCCCTCTTATTGGCAGCGCCGAAAATGATTTTCCTCTTCATGAAAGAGCTATGATTGAGCGGAAGTCATGCCCTAAGCATTCTCTATGAATGATATTGAAAGCCAGTGTACGTAGCAGAAATTTGTTTCTTATCAGTCAGAAAAAATGGCGGCCTTTAATAACTCTACCTTGCAGGACCTGAAAAAAACTCTAAAACTTCCCGAGTCCGGAATAGCGTCGATTTATTCTTCTGCAGCGATCAAGGTGTCCCTGATAATCATAGGACTGGAAATGGTTCTTGCATTTTTCGCCAACACGGTACTCTTTGCGAGACTATGGAAGTCCCCTCGAAGTAGGACTGTTTATAGAATTTTGCTTCAAAATTTGTGCGTAATTGGAACATTTAGTAGTGTGATTGGAATGCCCAGCCTTTTTACCACAATTTTCCTTTCGTTCGTTGAATGGACTCTAGTGCCAGCTGTTCTTTGCAGAGCACGATATTTTTCACTGACTTACTTCTTCATTACCGACAGCATCAATATTTGCTTTCTGAGCTTGGATCGCTACGACTTTATTTGCAGACCGTTTCGACGAAGAATTACTAAAGGTAATGTCAAGGGGTATCTTGCCATCATTTGGGTAGTTCCATTTCTAGTAGGACTTCTTCATCTCGTAATCAAAATCGATTCTACGAACTGCATACTAATTTCATCCACAGAAGGCCCTTACTCAGAACCAATGATCGTTTTGCTCGTGCTTGTTTTTGTACTTACATGTAGTTTCGTCGTGTTCACCAACTGGCTTTCGTTAAAATCGATGAGAAACCTGGCCAGAAGACTCAATAGTTCCTGCCAAAGACGCACGCGGTCGGAGAAGCAGATGATATTTTTGACAATGAAAATTGTTGCAGCTTACCTGGTAAGCGTGGCTCCAACACCTCTTTGGGCATTTGCCTTGCGTGTGGGTGGAATTAAAACCTGTCTATATTGCAATGACATGCGGATCTACTTACAGCTTTTGTTGTTTGTCATGTACATTGCAAATCCATTTATTTTCATGCGATTGACATGGAATAAGAAAAGTACCAACGAAAGGAAGATCAACGTTCGGGAAAATCATACACCCAGAAGGCAAAACCGTAAACCGGTTGCCATAGGAAAAGTTCGACCCTTCTTAGTGATACCAAGACATGGTCCTGAGGATTCGACTTCATTTGGCGGCCCCCATGGTTTGAGGAAAAGCAAAAGACAACGAGTAGCACCAATTCCAATGGGCAATAAAATAAACAGACGGTTTGGGCAGAATTCGCAAACCAGGGAGCACAAAACGCAGATGTCGAGACATTACCTTTTCGTGGATACCATAAACAGAAACAAAAAACTGCACTAACTGGTGTTTCCTATTTTATTACTTGAAAAATGTGTAAATTGATCATTTGCCTTTCGGTAGGTAAAATAAAGTCTGCACACGAGCAAAGTGGCGCATCAGGCTAGAGCTTATCCCGGTTTCTGTAGCATGAAGCTACATGGAGTATTTCTACTCCCCCCCCTGGATAGAATGTTAGTCCCTCGCCGGTACCCATTTATACACCTGGGTGAAGACAGGCACTGTGGAGAGTTAAGTGTCTTGCATAAGAACACAACGCAGTGCCCCGGCAGAGGCTCGAACCCGGACCATCCGATCCGGAGTACAGCGCACTCGATAACGTTACGCTTCCAACGCCTCCACATTTGCCTTTTCAGGCTGTCTGTCAATGGACAATAGAAAAGTGAAACAATAACAACCACACTGTTCCCAACAAGAATCAGCATAACAACAAGGGAGCGAAATTGTTTTATTTGCTAATTGACAGCATACGAAGAATGACTCTTTTAGTTTTTCTTATGCTATAAAATATATACCTTATGCTTGCGCTTATGTTTGCTCGTATGCTAGGTTATATACCAATATTTAATACCATGGTACCCAGTCAGTTATAAAAAAACATAAACTATTCATTCATAGTACACTTGGCGAAAATAATTTGAGGTTTTTGCATCTTTATTTGACTACTGAAAAACGAATATTTTTTTCTGTGCCGAGGCATGATCAAATGCAATTTACAAATATTTCGCCCTTTCAAACGCCGCTGACTCTATTCCTAAGGCATTTATTTATTTATTTATTTATTTAGTTATAGGCCGTAAGACGAATTATACGAAGACCATTATGTTCGCTTGGGAAAGAAATTACTATTCAAAAGACTAAAAAGAATTACATATGCTAGTAAACGGGACACCCAAACGCTTCTTACTTAATATAGTAGTCATAATACTATTAAAACTTCATTACTAATCCTGTGTTGACAAATTCAACATCTCAGGCAATGGAATCGATTGAAGAGTTGGACTATTAGTGATTTTGGAACCATTCGTTTTTTTTTTTTTTTTTGCAATGTGCAGAGGTAAGGCCATAATATAAATCGCGCTTTCTGCAGTGAAAACAAAATAACACAGTTACAACGCACTAAAAAAAAAAAACATAAATGCTGAAAAGCGCAAGAGAATAAAGACGGAGTGTATTTGGTTCGGCGCTATCGTAACAAAACGGATTAAAAATCCATTTCGAAACATTCGTTTCGTTTTAAAACAAAATGCGACATTTGTTGCTAGTAAGAAACTGTTCAATCCACTCAGAGCTGAAATGAACGAAAATAGAAAATTGATTGGAGTTGATTTATTTGATAACTATCTTTCATGTTGAAGTAAAAACGTTAATCTTCTAATATCTGTTTGTTTACGACTGAAAAAACAATAATTGTTATTATACAAATTGAAACACAAAACACGCGTGCAGATCCTCAAGTTTGTTTCATTCAATGGCTGCATGGGTGGCCAATATAAGGGCGCCTAACATTTCGGCCGTTCAATCTGCTCTATGTGCACCAAATATCTCCTATACGTATTTTCGTGACCTGTTGAAATCAAGTGGGCCTTGGGCGATGCAGGAAGCAGTGATTTGAGGAATCGGCAAAGATAGCATTAAAATCGTAAAGCAGGAAATGAAATATAATACACACGAGCACGTCAGTGTGGAATATGGAAATAATACACTGCAAGACCCTTCGAGTTCTAAATACCTTCCTTTATTACACTACAATGTTTATGGTAGCTCAAATTATGAAACTGGCGAGTATATAGTCCCGAAATATACCAAAGAACACGTTTTTATTTGTAAGGCCTTCTTGAATCTTCAGTTGTACATTATTACAAATCTCAGGAGACCGTTCAGTCCTGTTTCTTTTTCTTGCTAAAGTGACAGTTCTGTATGGCTCTTTCACGTATTAGAAATAAAATATAGAAAAAGGTTCATATGATTTTGCAGGCTGGTCTTCGATTTGTTCCACATGTACCCCCGCTCAATGAGATGCAAATTCAAGCAATTGATTAAAAACCCCAAACGAACACTTTTTTATCTGCATGATAACAAGGAAGCAATGGCCTTTCAAGAAATCTGAATAGTTCACAATTCAAATATATACTGAGTGGCTGTTTGATCGAAATGTTTAATCGAAGAGCTGAAAGATCCCGGAAGCTCTCGCAGGATAGTTTCTTGTTTGGACCGTTGCCAACGAAATTGCAATAAATAAACACTCTTTTTTTATAAGAACCTTTTTTATAAGAACGTCGGCGTTGAAATTAGCCAAAATTTAAAGAACTTATTAAGATCATTTTTAATTTTTTTCTGCGTTTTTGCCGTAAAGTCTGGTAAATTTATGTTGCGTTGTGAACCTGCATGTATTGCTCATTGCAAGTCGCGCAAGTCAGTAAACAAAATTAATGCTCTTTGATAGGTTTCCTGATTTACGTA
Source organism: Blastomussa wellsi (assembly GCA_947652115.1). Classification (NCBI taxonomy): domain Eukaryota; kingdom Metazoa; phylum Cnidaria; class Anthozoa; order Scleractinia; family Plerogyridae; genus Blastomussa; species Blastomussa wellsi. Next base: position 5,362,648 of record OX393573.1, on the reverse strand, counting down.
AATTTAAGAACATCTTAAGAACGTTTTCAGCTTCAAATCGCAATCGTTCAGCCTCAGCTACAAAATTAGACGTTCTTATTAAGAGAGTCTATGTTATTTGCTGGCAGAGAGGTCCGTATAGCTAGAGGAAAACTGTACCCTCGGGCCGATGGCACAGTTTTTGCCTATAAATACCGTTTATATTATTTTTTATACTTTGATTTCTTTGGGCAAGGAATCTACTGGAAAGATTGTGTGGCAAAATTTCGAGTCCATCCGTACGTAAGCAACAGAAAGAGTTAACAATGACATGTTTGTTTTTTGGCATATTGATTGTATTTTGTATAATGTATGTATTACTCGCTAAAATTAATAACGCTGACAGAAAATTTCATCGCAATAATAGCTAGAAGTATCTGAAGTAATAAAAAATGTTCAAATGTAGCGCAAAAACAGAGCATAAAAATAAATTACGAAACACCATGCACTTCGTCGGCTCGTTTAAGTTCTCAACGTTATTTTAGTCAAGACTACTTCCCTTCCTGAAAAGCAATTATTCTGAATATTTACATTGGTGTTTAGATTTACACCAATCACATCTGGAGGCCTTGCACAGGGAGTTACAATTGTTCTTTAATTGAAGCATTTTCACAGTCTCCCAACAGCGGTGATATCAGACTGACATGCTTTGCAGTTTGATTCCTCGACATAAGTGTGACATTGATCTTGCATCGGTGATGGTTTGGACAGCTCCAGGATGTCAAAGGCAATCTTACTCCTCCTACGTTTGTCAGTCCTTTTCTGTGTTGGATTGTACCCCTCCTGGCTCGTTGCTGTCACTTTTCGGTAATCATGGCCACGATTTTGACCAGGAGCCCAGTCTGTGTTCTGGCTTTATCGCAAATTGAGGAAGATTTGCCTAAGAAATGGAAAGAAGACTCTCTAGCTCGCTTTAGACTACTGAGCAATAAATGATGAATGCGGCGAGACTACGCAAAGAAAATTTAATCGGTCTCATTTAATTCGGACTATCTGCTTCCTTTAGCTTTGAAAATTTATATTTTCCTACCTGATATGAAATGTTCACTGCAAACTCTTATGAACTCGAATGGATTTGAAGTAAGATCTTCTCTTCCTATCCTCGTCAGCCAAGTCGCTCGACGTTCCCTACTCAACGCTTGTTTTTACTCATTCGATCGCGTAATTTAGGCTGGAAGACGACAATAACTTCGATCTTTCTCTCTATTACAACGATTTTAACAGCCAAAATACAAAACAAAAGTTAACCATGGCAAGAAAACTCCATTCGTTTGGACTATTTCATCGAACTATTTGACACCTGAAATGGGCCTATATAACAAATTGATAGTGTTTGGTATGGAAATTCTGCAGTGGGCCACAACATGCTTGGAGAAACTGAAAAGGCTTTGCAAAGACGAAAAAATCGAGGGGAATTCATCAACCACAGCTTCCGTGCAACAACAGCAACTCGAGCACTGAATAAAGGAATTGCAGATGAGTTTGGTATGCAGCGTACCGGGCATAGAGATGTTAGGTCTTTGCAAACATTAACATCAGGAAACTTCAGCTAAGGTTGAGTTTTCAAAGGCTTTCGATAGTGGTCAAGCCGTGTCACTCTTTGATTCCAGCGGTAGTGAAAAGGCGCCACTAAAGCGTAAAGTCGAGCTACAAGAAGAAACCACCTGTAAATTTTAAAGTGTATTGATGAACCAAACCTGTGTCATTCAATCAGTGTTAACTTTACAATCTCGAACGACTGGAAACCTAATAAAAGCAACATGTATTTTCTCTCTATAAGCAGAGGGGCATTTTGTCTGCGCATGTTCCGTAGAGAATACTTTGAGGAGAGTCACCGCTGATATGCGCCTACATCGCGCGTATTAAAAAATGGTGGAAGAAGTGAAAATTGCGGAAACTTTCCGCTATAAATTGACGTAGTCGTTCTTCTTTTTCACTGTATGAATCGTGTAAAAGTGAGGGGAGGTCAGAACATTGAGGTTGTGTGGTGTGCTGGAGAAAATCGTTAGAATCCGTTCCAGAAGGCACAAGTATAATAAACGGACCTGACGTCGAATCTTGGGAGAACTTCAGAATTTCAGGGCCAATTCTTGTTACTTGTTTGTGGTTCACAAACACAAACAGGAATATCACATTATGTTAGTGCTGCATTAAATTATAACTGAGAAGTTAAAGTACATTATTGTCCATAAACCTTTTGTGCTCTCTTGCAATTGCAAAACTAGAAATTAACAAAAGTTATTTTGCTTATGTTTGTTGACATGAATCCAGTAAGGAAACACAAAGGATCAATGTCAAGGAAAGAAAAGTTGTGCTATAGACAATGAGGATATGGTGGTTAAGGTGGCTCATCTCAGTTTTTCGGAACCACACCAACCCAGCTTTTAAAGGCTACAGCTTCGCTGTCTTGCGTCGGTCGGGCAAGATTTTTCGCACATCAACTAGAGATTGAATAAGGTTTCCAAAAATGTACATTTCTTTGGCATCGGTGTTACCATAGCAACGAAATGAGGACGTCATTGTTTCTGGAAATCAGCATTTTTCTCGAAATCCATACCTAAACTTTTAAAACGAATCAACGTCCCTTCTAGCATACATTTAGATCTTCAACACTGCAAAGTTTGAAAAATGTTTGTCTGGATCCTTTCTTCAAGTAAGGCAACTTTCATCTGAGCTGTTGGCTCCTACAAATTTGCCTCTTATCTCCTTGTGTTACAAGTATGTCGGTCTCAACCCCACCTCCCACTGGTAAAATATGCATCAGCCATAAGTAAACAATGTTACAACAATTTCAGGTGCAGATACATGTAAGAGAGTATTAAAAGAAACATACTAGTGCAAACTTTTCAACTTTATTTTCCAAAACCTTTTCAAATTTATATATTAATTTTTTATATGACAATCTGCGCTTGAATGTTAAATGCTGTCATACATTTTGTTGGCCTGGGGCAATCATCAGACACTCATCCATCACAAACATTAACAATATAACTGATAGTAAGTCAGTAAGGATCAATAGGATAAATAGGATAAATAGGTTTGTAATATCATCGTTACTCACAATTTTATACAATAAAATAAGTTTGTTATCCAATGTACATCTCATAGATTTGAATGAGTGATTTACAACGTTAACTGTAACACAATTTGTTATTCCTTGATACTGATTGACAACATTATATATATTTAGCTTTAATTATTTATAGTACTATGTCATGCTAAGCAATGCTTTCCTCAATTATCCTTGAAAAAAAAAGACAATTTATATCTGACTGTCACTGAGGCTATTAGGTCATGCCCTACTGACTTGTATGACCCTACTAATGTCTTGTGGCCCTGTTATTTCTTTTTATGATCACTTGCATCTGCATCTTGGCTTATGGTGCATTCTTTCATGGTTCAGTCCACAGAGATCTGAAATTTAAAAACAGATAAGAACACCTAAGAGACTAACAGTCTTTTAACATGGCCTTTACATAAATTAATACATGGGGGATGTAGGGGACCTTCATAACTCTGTTTTGCTATGGCAAAGTTTATAAATAGTACTATTTGTGACCCGTGCCTACGAAACATTGCATAAATACTTTTAAGTATTTAAATTAAAATACATGAAGTCTTTGCTTAGAATTTTGAATATTAAATAGTAAATAACAGGAAATCACTCTTACCTCTGTGTGCATTATTCGTTACATGTATAAAAGGTGTCTCTCCTGGCATTCCTGTATGTTTTATCTGCGGGCAATATCAAGGTTAATTCCTGCACACCCAGGTCTGTACACGTTATGCTATATTTTTTGCTTTCCATTGGTCTTCAGTAGAGGTATACTCGGCGAAAGATGTGTCACGTCTGAAACAGAACTACAAATCTCTTCTGGTGCAGGACATGTTTGCCTGTTATTATCTGTGCAAATATGACGCCATTTGCCAGAGCTTAAACTTCCATACAGACAGGAACCTGTGTGAATTGAACAACCGAAAACGTCCAGTGAGGCTTTTCAATGTTGTACCAGACTCAAATGCCATTTACTTGGAAAATCCATTCTGAGGTAAGTTAAATACCTAAATACCATGATATGTTTGAACATTCTTTTTTAGAAAGAAATCGCGTTCAATCTATCGAGGACAATCGATTCTTCGATCGCTCAATGTTTTTCAGGGTTTGATTGTGCTCGATGACCGAACTTTTCTGAACCCAATGGCGTGATTGGGTTCGATTAAAGTGGTACTACGATGAAAAAATCTTGTTTTTGTTCTCTTTCGATTACGATTTTATTTTAGAACTTTATTAACGTGTCGAGGTCGCTAGCATACAGGGTATACTAATTGGGGACACCAATTAACTCGCACGCCTTTTTATATCGCTCAAACTCGAGCAAGTTGTGCAGCCAACGGCGCCAGGAGAGAAGCTGTCTGTTCCGAACCAACTTATGGGTATAACTCGAGCAACTTGAGGTATTTTGTTTCCCATTGTCTTGTTGTCTTGGCTTCCCTTTGTATTTTCAACTTATTTCAGCGCGGGCCCTTATTATTTCAGTCTTTATTTTGTTTTATTTGTTTCCTCGTGGCCAATGTGTATTTGGCATATTTTCCGGCATGAGATGTTTTGTTATTTGTTTCCTCATGCGCCCATGATTGAACGCATAATAAAGAAAAGAAACAGATAAAGGGACACTGCCACGGTCATTTTTCAGTCTTTTTTTAGTAAAATGGCCACAAAATTATGATGTAATATATCAAACACGAGAGACAGTGTTTCATCACATTTCCAAACACCGAGAAGATAGTTGAAAATACGACGCGCAGCGGAGTATTTTTGACGAGCTTCGAGGTGTTTGGAAATGTGATGAAACACTGTCTCAACTGTTTGATATATCTTCTCAATCGAAACTAAAACTATGGAGAAAACGAAGAAATAAAATCGTAAAAATCTATGCTAATTAAGATCGCATTTCCAAATCACCGTTACAATTCTGATTTTCTTTGTTCTAACGTGATGAATTATTAATGAGTTTGAGAAAAGTTCTTTCATATGTTGCTCCGAGAACATAAAGAGATGGATATCAAGCAAATTGTTGCCGGAAAGAAGAGAGTGACCGTACATAGTATTCACCAATTTTTCCAAATCACAAGAGCAGGACTTGAAAAAGTCAGGCTGAATTTTTCAAGTTGAGACCAAAATCTCCTGATGCTATCATAATATGATATCACTCCATATTTAGCTTCAGTGCACTGGCATAGTAATTTTAACAAAACTTAACCAATGTTTGTGGGTTTCCATTGGAGTAAACACATTTTTGGGCTGTTGAATTTTTGAAGTTATACTCGTGACGGTGTCCCTTTAAGGAGGCTCGAAAGATTTTCTCACTAGTGTAGTGCTTGTAAAACGATGCAGGATTACAGAAAAGTGCTTAAGATCATTCGGGCAAAGTATGAATAGATTTAAAACTCAGTTGTTGGGCGCTACTTTAAGAATGTTAATGGCGTCATAGCAGTTACCATGGCAACACCCCGCCAGTGACAAAAGACCTCCGAGATCAAATCTCACTCGCGATCGAGACGATTAGCAAACATTGAAACTTTCCAAAAATTATATTCAAAAGAGTCTTCCTTTTGTGATCGATCTGTATCTGGCAAGGATCTAGTCTAATTGACGTGCACTTGACAACACTGTTCCCTGATTGGATAACCCGACAGGAGGAAATTTGCCAAGTTGCGCTTCGAGAAAGTCTATTGGATAAGGAGTATCAACAGTAACAGGGTACTTGCTAGTTCAGTAAAGCCTGAACTACCAAATTTTACCGTTTCTTTTTACTTATTAGGAGAACCGGAGCCGGGGGCAATTTTTTGTCTGAGGGGTGCCCTTCGCCCCACCCCCCCCCCCCCCCTGCCCTGCTATGTACGGCCCTGTCGTGTATACCAATAGTATTGAAAGCAGACTTAACCATTCACCACTTGCCTGTCTTTACGCCGTAGATATGCACGAATGCGCCAGTAATCCATATCTGAACGGAGGAACATGCACTGCTATCGTCAATGGGTTCAGATGCGCCTGCGCAGCATCCTTAACTGGCATGCGTTGCGAACTTGGTATAGGAAAGTTTTCTTTTCTCGATCGCCACGTGTCGATACTCGAAGAATTCAGCCACAACAACAAGCTTTATACTCAATGGGTTCAATGCTCCATGCACGACCATTTCAAATCTTTCAGTAAACTTGGGAAAATTAAGAATCCTTTTAGTCATACTTATTTCAATTCTGTTGGCATTTAACTTCACTGTCGCACATTATTTACAAGTATCGTTTAAAATTGTACCTCAACCTTCTTCAATTTTCAGGCCCCGAGTGAAGCTCGTTCTCGATCAACGCGGAGGCGGATCACAGTGACTATCATTTAGCACACCCAAATGTGCCAAAAATACACTAGTTCCTGGCTGGCACCCCTTCAAAACATCCAGCTGCACAGTAACTCGAGCCTTGGAGATTATTTTTCGTTTCATTCGGACAAATTAAACATAATAATTTAGGCATTCAAATTGCAAAGTTTTCGTCAAAATTGTTTTTTAAAGGTCCTTCAACTCCTTTCATTATACAGGCCCAGAGTGCAGCTTGTACACAATCGACAATGAAACAGATCGCAGTGTATCATTTCCAAGAGAAGCCAACTACAAATGTGACAAGACCACACTAGCTCCTGGGTGGTACCGCTTCAACAGCACCGCAGGCTCAAAAATGCCCACCTCTTGTGTTCCAATGCATATGTGTAATACGGATGCAACCGGTTGGCTAAATGGAGCCCACCCTACCCTCCAAGAGGGAGTGGTAAGCCGAAATGTGTGCTTTCACTGGAGTGGAAATTGTTGTCACTGGACGGTAGCCATCAAGGTCAGGACCTGTGGATTGTTCTATGTGTATGAGTTTGTGCAACCTCCCTGATACTGTGATCTTCGTTACTGTGTGACCATTTGAAGGTTCTGGCGCCAGGGATGTTTCACTCTGATTTTGTATAACCTATACCCTTTGGCATAGGCGAACGGGCATTTTTTTGCCGGGAGGGGGGGGGGGGGGAGGGTCAGTGAACCGTTTGCCCAAAAAATTCTCCCAAGTTGCTTTACCCAAATTTCTCTTGCTGCCCATAAAAATGTGAGTGACCCTAGTGAGTTGCATGCCCAAACTTTGGGGTACTGTAGGCCCCCACCCAACATGCCCCCCCCCCCCACCCCTCCGCGGCCCGTACGCCTATGCCGTTTGGTTCTTGGCATCGTGGACAAACACGTCGACATTAGAAACCTGAGGAGACTGACTGGAAACCTGCAAACGAAAGCGACGGTGAAAGCATCTTTTAAGGAAAAGACAAGAGCTGGGAATAGCGCCTTAGGCAATCATGAAATCAGTCTCCAGGTCATCATAGCAAATCTCTTTACAAATCAGCGTGAAGTTAGTTTAAATTTTGTTACCCCATAGGTATTCCTGACATTATACTCTCAACCAATAGGAGAATTAGACTTTGATCAGGTTAAGATGAATGGAATGAAAAGCAATTTTAAATCATTTTTGACGATGGGTATGTATAAAATGATATATGGTTTAGTGAAAGCTGGAAATCGGCTTTCCTAAATCGAGCTGTACTCAATAGGAAAACGAAGTTTAAGCGGTAATATGAGGGACGAATTCGTTGTTCATGTACCACATGACTTTAGGTTATGTTAAAATTTTTCAAATGTCAGAAGTGTTCTTAATTAATGTAACTAAAAGAAACGCACTAATATTTGATAGAAAGTAGTATCCTCCTTAATTTACTTGTTGGCATTAGTGATTATAAGACCGCATATTCCACAAACATTTTCATAGTTCGCTTTGAGCTAAATGAATAAACGGTTGAGAAAAAATAACGAAATCTGTTGTTAGCTTTGTTCAGTAGTACAACGGGGAGTGCTATCACTAGGAATAGTTATCATTATCACTGCACCCGTGTTTGAGAGACTATGGCCGTTTTAAGCAACTGGAAATGAATCAACACTCTGGCATGTTTTAATAGCATAGATCTTCACTGAAAGATTTAACCTGAAGAAACTCTAAGACCTGCGTTTTCAAATGTTGTCGTTATTGTTTCTTTTTCTCGACACCAAACAACGCGGGGTAATTTTAAGCTTCATTCCCTTGCAAGGGTTCCAGATTACACATAAATAGGGAGCTTAAGCAAACCACGACGGCAACGTCAACGAGAACGTCGCTAAACAAAAGATTTAATGAGCAGTACAATAGCCCTGCACGTGCGTTATAATTTTATGTACATTTCTTTGCCGTCCTCTGCAAAACAACAACGTGAATGACCAATTTCTCAGTACTTTGGAGAACGTGAACCTCGCAGCTAAATTTTCGGTTTTCTGTTTGAAAATAAACGCCGTCCTTATATTTTCTACAAGAACTATGTTTGAAAGCGATAGATGCACCGAATACATCAAGGCAATTGCGAGATTCGTGCGTAAAATATAAATTCATTTTTAAGCAGGCGTCGTCCTAGCCGTCGCCGTCGTCATTGCTTAAGCTCCCTATTCTCGTTGCGGCTCGCGCCCCTTGCCTTTTTACCAGTCCCTTTCAATAGGCTTCAAACGTGGATGGATACGAATGCCAGCAGTTTTGTCATAAAAGTTAGCACGATCTTAACGACAAGGAAAGATTTGAACAAACATGAAGATGATTTTCTCGCTGATTTTGAACTGTTTTAATTATAATTTAGTGCATTGCAGCTCTTGTTTTGACAGATCGTTAACTGAAAATTGATGCTGTGTCAAAATTTCATGTCAGCAAGTTTAGATTTTCTCACCTCGGTCGATATAGACTGAATTTTCACACTTCTCTGCCATTTTTAATACTCGCTAACTCTTGAAAAATGGTTTCTTTTTCTTCAACTCTTCGTCGTGTCCATCCATAGTGACGATATCATGAACGCTCCATACTGGAACTCTATTATTTCATTTTACATCAAGAGACTTTTAGTTATCGCATAATATTTATTATGGAAACAGTGTCGCACACCTAAATGACTTAATAGTCAAACCTGAGAGTGCTTATAACTTTAGAAAGTCCTTAAATGTTGAGGTTGATAGACCAAGAACTGAAGTCTATTAGTTTTGCTAAAGCATCCTGCAGTGTTTCCAACAAATCCTTAGACTTTAAAAAATTTAATATTAGTTATATAAGTTATTGCCATTAATATTTACCTATTTTAATTATCTTTATTTATTAATTCATAGTTATTACTTTAGATAGTGCAGGTCCACATCAGGACTTTTAATTTGTCTTGCCTGTTTCACTTGTAACTTGCTTTATCAAATAAATCATGTATGTATGTGTGGTCTTCTTATACTTTTTAAAACTTTGCTGTATAGCAATAAATATTCCAAAATTTTGCTGTAGAGTGATAAATATTCCAAAATTAACTGTAGTAATAAAATGAAGTTCATTATTTTCGAGATAGTCTCCGTGAAAAATGAATTTGTCTGGAGCCCGTGGTCCGCTTGCACGAAGACCTGCGGTGTTGGTTCATACAGTACGCGCGAGAGGACCTGCTCGCTGTCTACACCTGAGGATCTTGGGAAGGTCTGTATTTGCTAAGATATTCACAAAGTCCCTTGTAATGTTCCACTGTGTGCAAAGGCGGCGGCAGTGATTCGAAAGAATTCTCTGCAACAAGGAAGTGCTATGAAGACAAGTGAGTGAAATTGTTGTAACTTCGATTTCTTTTCTGTTATTCTTTACTTGACTCCCCAATTTTAAGCCATTCTCAACCTGATAGAGTGTGCGTTTTGTGACAAATCAGGAGACGTTCTGTTGAGTCACGTATGGCGAATCATGTGTTGTGTGACCAAACCGTATAAACAGCTGGTTTTGAGTGACGAGAAAAAATGCGTTGTGTGACGAATATTCTTGGTTTTCATTTGACGTCATAAAAAACTAAAATTAAAAATTTTGAGTTTTCAGCTTCATCAGGTAAAAGTCATTTTTAAACATATGTCTGCTGGCCTGTTATCAGCTCGGTAGACGGCTTTGTTTTGAAAATAGAACAGTTTGAATTTCAGCATTTTCACAATGCGTGACATCGGCATTGTTTCTGGGTAGCATGTTACGTGCGCGAAATATCGATTCCCCTTATGTTTTCGAGTTCTGAGTAACCGATATGTTTAGGGAAGTGTCTATGCGAATGTTTTCAAGTTTAACAACGAGAAGAAACGTTTTGAGAGAGCCAAAGTAAACTCTAGATGTTTCAACTCGTTTCCGGTCGCCATGTTGGAGCATGGCGTCTCCATACTAAACACTATAATTTTCAGTGATACACTTTGCCGATTAACTCGAGTTCGGAATATCGCACATCCCCGAAACCTTGGTACGTTCTTTTTTTTTTTTTATTACTCTTCTACGATATTTCAATTTCTTGACTCAATTTATTGAATGGTGAGCGATTTTATTTCTTGCGTGCGTGAAACTTGCGTGATACTTGCGTGACGTGAAAACCACCTATAAAGTACTATGTTCCACGTGACGATTCAGATAAAAATCATTATGTGTTGTGTGATAAACCAGGAGAGACGGTCTTTCTTCTATATTAGAGTAAGCCGTTCATGTTGTGTGACGAATTAGTAGGAGCGCAGCTATGCTTTATGGGGTTGTCGAATGCTTCCTTTATTTAAAATTTGATCTTTGTGAGACTGTCATTTTACTTATGCTACGGTTTATTCCTGTTTTTAGGCTCGTAATAGAAGCAACAAGAAGTAGAAAGTAGAAGTAGTTCCTTCAAGATCACGCAGGTTAAAAACTAAAGACAAGCCTAAGGTAATTTCAAATGATGTTCTTGATTAGATTACCAATAGATAATAATGAGTGCAAGGCCTATATCTTTTCACGTTTTTATATGACTTTGTCATTATGAATGAAGTTACCTTTGGTAATGTATAAAACCAAAGTAGGAAAACACCCAAAAGGAAAGAATTAAGAAGGATTGTTATTAACAAACTTGAAAAATTTAGACTGAACTTTAAAAGATGTTTCATCCGTGGTGAAGTTCCTTTAACATTTTAGTCATGCCGTAGGCATAATCAAGGAGGCTTTGGGTTGTAATAATAATAACAACAATAACGATAACGATAACGATAATGATAATAATAAACTCTAAGGTATGTTATACTTCAACATCAGTAAATGTTCCTGAGCCAATTAAGACTGCATCATAATATATCGCTTTTTTGAATGGTCATCTTTCTAAAGAAAATTTATGTATTTTTTTTTTACCCAGGTACAACTGAAAAACAAGATTTCAGTGATGAAGCATTTTTAAATAAAATTCAAAGTTTATAGGACATGATAATATTTTCAGCCATATTGAAAGAGTTCTGAGCTAGATGTAAGGTTTAGACGATGACAAAAACAGCTTTAAGGTTGCGGGCGATAGAATCCTCATCAGTACACATGGGACGATCATAACCGACAATTCACGAAATATTAATGCAAAGGTTCTCGCTAATTGCACGTGATTCAAATACAATACAATACAATACAATACAATAAAATAAAATACAATACAATACTTTATTAATTCTCCCCAAGGGGTTTTTCAGAATTAATTTACAATATAAATATAAAATTATGACTAAGACTACAAATTTAAACTCTGATGTCATGTGGCACAAACGTCTTGCGCATCTGTATTAGACCGTATAGATGCCAGTCGTCTGTAAATTATATTTGTTTGAAACAAAAAAATATATATCTAACGACAAAACCCTCATATCTTTGCTTTTAAAGGATCAGATTGCCTTCGCATGACCTGAATTAATCTGATGAAAAAGTTTTAGATTTTTGCAAGCCAAAGTATTTCCCAACGAAATGCACATCCATAAAGAAAAAAAACAGACGTATGTTTTATTTTCACAAAATTTCCGAGCACCCCGAGTTCGACCAGATCAATACAGTATCAAAAGACATGAAGAATCTGAATGTACCAGGGGAAAAAATTAAAGTCCATTCAAAGAGCTGCAGTGAAACGAGGAAAAAAATTTATTGCTTCTCATTTTGTGCGAGATCCACATCCACAATAGTACAAACCATAATTGTAGTTTTTGCGTGAATCAGTTCACTCCTATTTTCGGGAAGCCTTCGGAAGCATAAAAACAAGCAATTCTGTGTCCAAAAATTCAGCGCGGATAGAGAATTGCATGACCTGAAACGGCAAGGAGGTAAGTTAAATGTATCGAAAATTTTCATATCTGTCGCCAAAGTTTAAATAAGCTTTACAAGGAAGACAAATTTTGGCAAGACAAATTTTGTGCCTCAAAACACAATCCGTTTAATATAAAACAATCCTTATGCACTTCCAGATTTAGATTTAAGCGGAATCGACTTTCAAACGTTCCTCAAATAAAGGTTTTTAAAGTAACATGGGGCGGATCCAGGATTTTCTCGCAGGAGGGGGGCACCAATGAGGAATGATGTAATTGATGGGTGACGTAGGCAACATACTCCTTACATCAGAAATTCGCTGGTCATTGTTGGGAGGGGTGCGCACCCTCTGCAACCTCCCCCTAGATCCGCCCCTGTAACACCCCTACCAATATTTTGCCTTATGAATGGGTATGACTGGATTTATGAGAACCGCGTCAAACTCACACAGGCCGGCCTGGGAAATTTCCAGCAAAAACACAGGCTTTTCCAATCAATCAATCCCGGCCAACCCGTCACCAGGTAGCATGCACACCCACCTTTCTTGTGAGTGGCAGGCTTTCACTGTTTCTGCTTAACCCTTGTCCCAAGGACCATGTAGACCTTCCTGCCAAGAAAAAACACTTTTCAGGCTAAAAATACACCTTTTCTACCCACCCCATCCTCCTGGATTTGCAACATTGGTGCACAACTTGGTACGCGCTGAAAGCCAGGTGCCCGGGCAAAGGTTGACCACGTTCTCAAAAATCCAGACATGTATTCATGACCAAGGTGTAGCCTGCGACCTTAATTCTTGTTTTTAAGGCTGATTTGCTGTAACTAACTTTGCATGACAAATTATTATAGCTAGTTTTCTAAGCATTATATTAGCGGTATAGTAGGTTGGTTTTCAAAACGCTGTACAGCTTAACGTTAAGTTGTAACATTTTCCTAATGTTGTTTAGTCGTATGAAGACTGTCCTTTCTTGAATACTGTAGACGTTGATCCACTGATGTTGATCTAAATTTGAGTAAAAACTCCAATTTTTGAAGATTGTGTTTTCTGTGTTAGACTCGTAGAATCCAATGCATTACCCCCAAAAGGTCCCCGTCAGTTCTTCATTAGACGCCACACGCATTTTCTTTTTTTACCGTAATTTATTTTCAAACTTGCACACCTCTCTGTAATCTAGCCAACATTGCCACTATTTAAAAATTAGTAGAAACTCAGCTGTGTTCTGTTGGAAATGCTTGAATCTGATTGGTTCTCTGACAGTTTTCTATTCGCCAATAGAAACGATGGCGCGCGCGTGAAGGCAAGATTTTTCTTGATTTTTCGCTTTAAAATACATAAAATGGTAACTTTTGGAATGCAATCCTTTAGAGTTTCTTCTCCTCGTTTTCTATGAGCAATAGACGTCAACTCGGCTGCGCCTCGCATATCGTTGACTATTCGCTCATAGAAAACTCGGGATCCCAAGGTCAGCAGAAAAGCAGATGGAAACAAACGATCACCAAAATTTGCACGGATAATTTGGTGCGTGAGCCATTTTTGACCATTTTTACGAAAAAATGAACCATCCGTCATTCATCTCAACCCTTCTTCCTACATGCTAACCCTCAATCTTACACCTTAACCCTGCTTCCTACACCCCAACAAACCTTAATTCTACTTTCTGTATTTTAACCCTACATAACAAATCTTAACCCTACTTCCTGTACCCTAATTCTACTTCCGACACCCTGCCCCTACCTCCTACACCTTGACCCAAACTCTTAGACCATAATCGTTACCTACACACTAAACTACCTCCTAAATCTTAAAGGGGCAGTATCACGCTATTTTTAGTAACAGAACGCTTTCGGTTAATAGAAGGTGCATGATAATGATAAAAAATCCTTTGAAAGACTATCGTAATACATAGAAACTGTTTTTAGATGTTTTGTGGGCGGATGACCAAGATCGAGATTGATGCCAACTTGAAAACGTCGAGCCGACTTTTTCAAGTTTTCCCATTCCATCTCGTATGAAATCAGTACCAGAACATTTTTCCTCTTCCTAAATTAGTGACTTAGTGGTAATTTAGTGATTCAATTTATTTAGTGTTTCAAAATTTGTGATTGAGAAACGATTTGAGTATTGACGAGGCATTAAAAGTTGAAAGTTAGCCAACTCTGACCACAAATCGTGATTAACTCCGTGAAAATCCCCCTACCTCCTACACCTTAACCCTACCTCCTACACCTTAACCGTACCTCCTACCCCTTAACCGTACCTCCTACACCTTAACTCTACCTCCTACACCTTAACCCTGCCTACTTCACCTCAACCGTACCTCCAACACCTTAACCCTACCTCCTAAACCTTAACCCTGCCTCCTACACCTTAACCCTGCTTTCTACACCTTAAACCTACATACTACACCTAAAACCTGCTCTCTACACCTTACCCCTACCTCTTACACCTTAACCCTCACTCCTGCACCTTACTCAACTTCCTATACTTTAATCCTACCTCTTAAACCCTACATACTGGACCCTTACCCTACATCCTACACTGTAACCCTGCTAGGCACACTTTAACCTGTTTCCGACACCTGAACCCTATCTCCACGCCATAAACCTACCTCCAAATACTTACCCTAAGTCCTACACCCTACCACTACATTCAAAACCTTGACCATGCTAATTTCCCAATTTTTGCCTTTCCCCTAAGCGCTCGATATAACAATTTTTCAACACTCAAAAGGGACGAAAAAAATAACTTAGTATTGCTGGGGAGAAGAAAAGTGAAGCTGTTATTCTAAGTTTATTTCGTTTCCCAGCTTTGGAATTTGCTTCAGCACTAATATCGAGAACTTTGCACATTTTTTGTAATATTTAATGAGGCAAAACCCGTATTTTCGGATTTTTTCAAATTTCTCGCAAAATATAAATACCTAGAAGATAAGAGTAATATTTTCGAATATGCTTTCATATATGTCTTCTTCGGGCGAATCATCTGGACTGTTTGACTTTTCAAGCCTGTTCTGAAATGGCGGAAAATGGGCTTCTTAATTTCGTTACAGTTCCATTTGTCTCAGAACCCTTGTTTATCCCACAAAGATCAAAAGGAACAAAAATCAAAGTTACATTTGTAAAAGAGGTGAATTTTTAGGAATTTTCCTTGGCCGCATTCAAACCGAGCAGAAAAAAAAACCTTGATGATTCAGAAATGCTAATTGAAAATTACTGCAATATAACTGCGTAAATTTCTTTCTTTTTCCGCGGTTTTTGATTCGCTGGCAGAAAAAGCGTGCAAACAAATCCGTTCCAAATTTCTAATCCATATTCATGACAAATTGTACCACGTGCTTCAAACCAAACAGGTCGTGGATGTGTGAAGACGTGTTGTCCGATGAGGTCCCGTTTAAACTCATGAAGGAAGAAGATGCTTGGCAGATTAGAAGCTTTTAAAGCCTTCCTCACTCTGTTCCTTTCTTTCGAAGGTAAGCACTGGATTTGCCCAATATAATTTTTGTCTAGAAGGCTTCCCGAGTGTAAGAATGTTGCCAGCGAGAATTAACACGTGTTCTTTCTGTTCGCTCTTTGCGTCGCTTCAAATAGAAAATTGAGTTGTACAACAAATGAATTGTATGATTAAATTGCTTCGTTCACAATGTTGTAGTGTATAATAAATCAGCGCTCCGAAAACGTTAACCGAACTAGTTGCGAACAGTTTAGTTGTCGAACGGTTAAACCAAAGGCCAAAGTTGGCTCAAGGTTAAGGTACACCAGAATATCTGAGGAATGCTCTTTCACCAAAA
This sequence comes from Blastomussa wellsi, assembly GCA_947652115.1. NCBI lineage: Eukaryota > Metazoa > Cnidaria > Anthozoa > Scleractinia > Plerogyridae > Blastomussa > Blastomussa wellsi. Next base: position 5,346,629 of record OX393573.1, on the reverse strand, counting down.
TATTTGCCTGTTGAAAGCCGAAAGCATGTGCTGTTCAAAATTAATTAGACAGGCCAGGACCTTCAATATTATTTTCTTTGCAGCTTAAAACATTTCAACATTTGCTGATCTTTGAATTCATTATTTTTCTCTTTAGAAACGAGAGCCAACTTCACGCACACGTTGGAAAGAAGAGTTACGAAGCATGGAAATTGGACAAACTGGAAACACAGAAAATAAGAGGAAATACACTCGTCAAAGATAAGAACTTTAGAATTGTAAAATAACTTTATTGAAATGGTGGCTGATCAATCAGGTCTTAAAATAATTTGCAAGAGTATTTCTCTCCTGGTTTATTAGAGATCGTGAAGATGCTTCGATAGTCTGAATCGAACACAACATTTGCAAGTTGAAACAATTTAAGTGCAGTTTACCCTTCAGCCATCATTTCACCGATTCTTTTGCAGACATAATCGCAAACCTCGGTGATCACTTGATTGGCACCAACTGTTAATACTATTGTTTTGATCAAATTAAAATCTTGCTCATGCAAATTAAAATTTATTTGATTATTTAGCGTTTTACAACGGTGCGGTTTTTAATCCGGTGAGCGTTAATTGTTCTATGTCTGCAGAACACTCGGTATTTAAACGTAGCATTGATTAATGCCTCAGTTGATGTCGCAAAAAGTACTGTTAAGGTGGCACTGCACGACGTGCGAGGATTTGGAAAACGAACGGACTAACAAACGAATTTAAAAACTGTTGTTTAAACACGAAGTGCTCTATGAAGGGGGATTCCCAAAGAAGACTTTCAGTGAACTTGAATTAAATTTGCCAGTTCGTCAGTTTTAAATATTATTAATCCAACAGAATTATTATTTTTGAATAGCCTCTTTAGCTATCTTGGTCTATTTTTTAAATTCAATTTTGACAAAGTTTGGCTTACATATTAACACTGAAATTCAGTCTGACTCGAGATTCACATTTGAAATAGAACTGGATTTATTTTACTAATTATCTATTCAATTATCTGAGGTCAGACTACAAGAGTCAGAAAATTGTTAGGAATAATTTTCACAGTGAATTTCAAATCTCAAATGAAACCGAATTATTCCACAATGCGCCATCATCCACAAACAAAACTATGATGCAAATTAGACTGTGTCTATGGGAGGGGGTGTAAGAAAGGGGGGCAAAGTCCATTATAGTGTGCCTTAGTGTTTAAACAATTCGATTGCTTAGCTTTCAAAAAATACAATTATTGTACCAAGCAATTTTTAATCAATTTTATGTGTAAGGCACATTGAATAGTGCCGGCCGCCTTAACAGTTCACATGTTTGCTTCATCAACTGAATTTTACTGCACTTGGCAAGAGAACAGAGACTTGTTGTAACGAACACATTTCTCCAAATTGGAATTTGTTACGACCATTTGGCCAAATACATTTCATACATCGGTGAGATTGCATGGTGGAACCCTAGACACGAGACCAACTGAATACAAAACTCGACGAGAAACTTTTACCTTGACAATCACATTGGTTTGGGCCACTGACTTTCATACGTTACTGCACAGCTGGTAATCTATTTAACATAGTACCTACTGTACAAATTGTTTTCACCGACTGACTCAAGAACGAACTCTCTCAAACGATTACAACAGTTACTGGTAGACGACTTATTCACGATTCAAAACCGACAAACGAACTTTAACTGCAGAAAGAAGACCAATCTTTCGAACTGAAATTAACAACTGGCAAACGAACATGACGCGACAATTGTTACTCAGGTTGACAAACAACTTTCCACTTCATTCCGATTGTTCAGATTGTTGAAACGTCCATCACCTTCAAAAAATTGACGCGTTTCACAAGAAAACCGACGCTTACCGACAGACTCTACCGGCAGACTACTTGACGAATCATCTTATAACCCGGCATCGCACAAAGCAACGACTATTAAAACACTGGAGATACGAGCGCAACTAGTTTGCGACTTACAAGACAGTTTATCTCGCGAAAACGATTACCTTGATCGTTTTTTCCCCTAAAAACAACTACAACAACGACTTTATTACACGAAACATTCACCGACCTAATGAAATGACCACTGAAACTAACGTTCACCCAACTCCTACGACTACAATGACTGAAACCATCTCGCGGATTTTGCAACCTTACAATATCCGTCCGCGAATCCCACAAACCGATTACAACACTACGACTTTTACTAACCAACGTTAAAGACAAGGACTACCCTAACAACAGACAAGGAGCAGTTTACAAGATCAAGTGCTCCGACTGCCAAGCCTTTTGCATCGGAGAGACTGGTAGGAACCTCAACACAAGACTGACTGCTGACTGAACACGAACGAGCGACGACGAACTGTGACGTCAACAATCACATTGCTGAGCACCGTCGACTCGGACTCTGCTTACTGTTTAACCTACCGCACTAACTATTTTCAACGACTGACTTTGGAAAGCTGGTTTAATAACAAACAGGATTCTCTCAACAGAAGTCAACAACTACCGGCACCGTACAAACGACTAATTCACGAAATGGACATAACAAACAGACCGAATAGAACGACCTAACTTTACCGACGGATCGAAACTGATCATAACCAATCACGTCCGACGACATCAATTACTCTAGTCTTATAGCCAATAACATCACGGCTAAACAGACCAATCAGTTTTCACGAACCAGACTTGTAACATTCTACTGACAGACAACCCTTCACATGACTCTGATACATGATGACTTCCGCTCAGGTTGTCGAAACGTCAGTCACTGTCACCGACAACAGTCCTTTTAAGGACTACCCTCGCCCGGACGATCAAACTACACGATCGACAGTTCTTTATATAATTAATCCCTCCAGGACGACACGTGGACGATTAACAAACGATTCTCCAGGGTTTACACCATTTGCTTAAATGAATATGTTTTTACGACGAATAAGACACTCGACGTTTTTTTTTTGGTTTGTTGTGCGTACAGAAAACTCCTTTGCCTCTATTCTCTTGTCGTATATTGGTAGTTTATTGTACATGTGTAAAATCCTGATGCCTGACACGGTGGATGAACAATAGGAAGTCGAGATAAATTAAGTGTTTCCAGTTATACTGACCACAACAAAAAATTAATTTATCAAACAGCCTTGATTTAAATTAAACTGGCAAATAAATTGGCAGTTCAACGTAATGGATATTAAGGTGGCTCGATCGGATTTTTGAGTGATGATACCTTTCAACTTTGAGCAGCTAGTGTACCGCCAAAGAGTATCTGACAGAAAATCGATTGTTCCAAGTGCACTGGAGAAAGATCAAAGTTTCAGATGAAATACGTTTTATCGTGATCGGAGTTGCCATAGCAACGTCATGCTCCACTTTACTCAAGACCGAATAACTTGTCACCAAGGATAACTTTGGAAAACCCTTCTTGGATCTTTGACCTGACATACTTTTCTTGAGGTCTACCAAATTTGAAGAATTTTTATACGAGCAATTTCGAGAAAATTAGTCGTGAATTCATATATCGGTACATGAATTAATAAGGCACTGAAATTTACAATTGCACGGAGATTCGAGACAATGGATAGGTATAATTAGAACCACAAGCGACTAGACGGAAAATAAGCACAATGTTTACCAAAGTTGAGGCTAAAAATTGACAGCCTTAGAATGTTTCAACGAAGTTTAAACTCGGGGATTGTATTAAATATTTGTTAATCTACCTGAAGAAAAATTTTTAGAAAAATTTATCTACCGCTTTTTAAATAGTGACCTTAATAAATGCAGGGTCAATTTTGACGAAAACGCAAAATAACACTTCACTCCTGTTCATATTCAAGCCAGTGTTTTCAGAAATCGAATAGAACGATTTTGCTAAGATTTTCACAAAATGTATACAATTCAATTTATTTCAGACCAAAGTCATCTGACATTATCCCTGGTGAACAAATGTTTTAATAGCATTCAGGAACTAATACTATTTTGTTGTATTTTAACACCTTAAAACTTCGCCATAAATTTTCTCGAAATCGCTCCTACAAAAATACTTCAAATTTGGCAGACCTCAAGAAAAGATCCAGGAAGGGTTTTCCAAAATTATCTCTTGGTGATAAGTTATTCGGTCTCGAGTAAAGTGGGGCATGACGTCACTACGTTGCTATGGTAACTCTGATCACGATAAAACGTATTTGAAACTTTGATCTTTCTCTTGTGCACTTGGAACAATCGATTTTCTGTCGGATACTCTTTGGCGGTACACTAGCTGCTCAAAGTCGAAAGGTATCATCACTCAAAAAGCGATAAAAACAGGTTTCGGTCATCCTCGGAGACCCAGGGGCGGTTAGTAGGACGACACGAAGTAAATCAAGCAGCGAAATCGGTGCGAACGAAAGTTTACAAGAATTCGTAAGAGTGCCCCTGGGATGCTACTCTTAAACGATCAGTTTTACGACCCATTCGAATGCTGGACTCTGATTGGCTTATCAAAGCCGAGCATTCGAATGGGTCGTAAAACTGGTCGTTTAAGAGTAGCATCCCAGGGGCACTCTTGCGAATGCTTGTAAACTTTCGCTCGCACCCATTTGGCTGCTTGGTTTACTTCGTGTCGCCCGACTGACCACCCCTGGGTCTTCGTATGTCTTATTAAAATTGGAATTTTTAATTTTTACTTGCTGAGGCCCAAAAATCCTGCAGTGATTGTTTGACTTAAAAATTATCTTGTTCGTTTCTATTTTGAATTATATCATTTGAATTGCTTTCTGATCTGATTAAAAAAAGTAGTTCTGTTACAAGTTCTTTCAGTAAATCATTAGGTTTGCGGGAAAAGTTATTGCCTATCAAATGATTGTGGTACACTTGTACAGAAATTCAATTTAATTTGTCTTGAGTTAAAAAATATTATTGCGGTTGCTTTTTCAGTTCGTAAATTTGTATGAAATGAAAAGGAAATGTCGTAACCAAGAAATTTAATGCGTATTGTTTTTATCTTAATTTTTTGTTTACTGTGGTCAGTATAATTTTTATCAAGTCTACCATTTCAGTTTACTGAATGTTCGTGTTATGGGTGGGACTGAACTTGGAGAATCGCTTCTGTTTTTTGCCAGGCATTTGGGTTTTATCACGTGTCGCTTATAAACTTCTATGTGGAAAAAGACCTTTTACTTCTGGTATTTGTTGTAATACAGGACAGAGTATTTGAAACAAAATATTAATTACAAGAGATCTGGAGAATTGAACAACAGTTTAAATTGTCTGTTATTGCTCCAAAATTATTCACTGTTGTACAAAATTGTTTTGGTCGGGGTTACGTTGTCTTTTTGTTTGAAATCAGATAGTGTTATTCAAGTTCTCGAGACAAAACAACAGTTGAAATTGTTCCAAAAATGTCTCTACAACTGCTGTAACAAATTTTATTGAGTAATTCCTTTAATCTGTCCTGTATTACAAGAATTGACAGTTGTAAAAGGTTTTTTATCCGAGAACATCATCTTGTGCAAAAAGTTTTAACTAAAAACATTTCGGGAAGAAATTTTTCGAGTAACGGGCCCAAAATCTTTTTTTTGGGCGTTTTCTAACGGTGTAAGAAAGAAATTGGCGATTTATTTGAAAACTTTTTGCACGAAGTGATGTTCCCAATTTTTCGGCGGGAAATTTCCAAGGGAAGCCATTTTGAATTGTTTTGGTCAAAAAGTTGCCAGGGGAAACGCTGTGCAAATTTGTCTAGATTTTCCCGCCAAAAGACTTAGTATATATAGGGAAGATTTTTGTTGACACCTTTTTAATAATTTAATTGATTTCTGTTAACTAATTAACTTATAATTAGAGGAAATAAAGAGCAATTTGCAAGACACTTGTTTGTATTTTGTGGAAGACTATTTGAGACAATAAAGATAACAAAGTAAAATTAATGTCTTTATTGAGAAATAAAGCTTATAGACAATAAACAAAAATACAAGAGAAAACTGTTGACTTTAATGAGTTATAATACTAATAAGATCAAGTTGAGTACACATTATTAATATTAAATTTTACTGAAAAAAAATTAAAAAAAAACGGCGCATGCGTATTTTGAGCGCCCGTATTTTTTCTAAGTCTTTTGGCGGGAAAATTAAACCTGTTCAAACCAATGTTAACAAGGAAACAATTTTCACGAAAAAATGGACAAAAATTGCTTTGAAAATTCTATTTTTCTCAACCAACGCCTGATTTTATTGGAAATTCTGATAACAGCAATCTACTCAAAGTTTTTTTGACTTCCAAAGACAATTCAAATTGACAGTAAATGTTGCACTATAACTGAATATAAATTGCTAGCAATATTTTGAACTCTCAGTCATTCAAAATGGCAATAAAAGATTTTACTCTATAAAAATGACTGAAAATACATTTACAGTAAAATCAGACTTCCTCTTCCGCACAATTTTGCAATGCTGTGCTGAAACGAACATCTAGTTTGACTGTTGCTGATTCATAAAAAATTCCTCGTTGTGTTTTGACTTCGGAGAATTCAAAATTGTTCTTGTTCTTGCCTAAGTGACTGATAATAAATTATGTGAAAGATCTGAACTCTGTTGACTATACAATTCGTTTCAACTGACAGATATGGAATGAATGTGATACCCAGTAATTGCACTGTGACTAAGATATAGGCAGCAAATGCAAGGAAACGATGGTATATACTTGTAATATTTCGATATAAATCTAAATCATCTTCAGACTAAGGCCATATGCATGTAGCAGAAATTTAAATACTGCGAGATGGGCAACAGCATTAACACGTGAAAATGAAAAACAAAAAACGAAACTATCAAGAGAATAGGCAAAGTTCCCTACTGGCTTTTAAACCAGTGTTCAAAAATGGTGTTGAACGCTTGATATGGTAAGCTTCTTCATATAGTAATAGATTCCAATTGTAATCACGGTCTATTATGGTTGTGTTACCACGCACGGTTTGGGTGAGAAATTCTTTGTTCATTGCAGTAGAAGGTGAGTTGTTCTCACTGATGAAAATATCCGGTAAGTTGTATAAACCGTGTATGTGTTTGATCTGATCACAATAGCGCAGATGTTTGTATATAGAAGATGATATAGATTTATATCGAAATATTACAAGTATATACCATCGTTTCCTTGCATTTGTTGCCTATATCTTAGTCACAATCTAATTTCTCGGTATCACATTCATTCTATATCTACTAAAATTATCAGCAGGTAATGGATGTTGTTGCTTCAGTGAATGGTTTTGGATTCAGTTGTAACAATTTTTTATATAACTGCAAATGAAAGCCTCTTTAGTTCGTTTTCTACCTCTGACTATTCTCTTTGTCTTACTCTGTCTGTGTCTTTGTCTTGGTATATCCTGACTTCATCAATGGCATTCAATGGCTTTCAATAACCTGCGCGGAAATAACGTAAAAGGATACATTAGTAAATACAATAGTTTACAATCGAATAGAAAACTCGGTACAACTGAATTTTTGAAATGAAAAATAAATAATCTGGGTCGACAGGTCTGGCGTTGTGTGACAAACAAAGTAAAAAAGCGTGACTGCTATGGTAATGATCTAAAGCGAAGCCAGATTAGGGCTGGTCACCTGTGTTCAAGCATTATAAATTCAAAATTTATCCTTACAAGTTATGTCTATTAATTTACCTAGCGAGTTTTTATTACATTTGAGTTTTTATTATACTTTATATAAGTCAGGTTTAAATTTACCTATAATTATAGCTCACTGTTTGCTAGCGTCCTTTTCGTGGTTTTCACTGTCAAGTTAAAACAAGTTTGCATTTAACATCTATTTGAATTTAAACGCTCATTCCAGTTATCTATAATACGATCATTTTGTAATCTTCAATACTATTAATTGCAATCATTGTAGCTAATGGTGTTTGAAACATCGAAATATGTTCCGTAAACTAAAAAGCACTGTTGTGCTACACTCAACTTTCAATAAATGACTTCGTCCAATTTATTTACATTTGAGACACCAGTTGCCAGTCACGCCACTCCCAATTTTGGTGCAAAAAGTAAATGAAAACTCTTTAAGCAAGACAAGTCAACCTCTCGCCACTTTGCCGCTTGGTCGCTGCACAGCCTACACCCCACCCTCTTAGCTATTTTACCATAATGATTAAACTCGGAGGTCGACTTGTGGTAAGTCTATTGTAACACTTGTGCTGCCAAGATACATTTTGGAACTGTACCTTATGAATCGATTTTTAAAAAGTGTACATGTCCCAAACCCCCTTATTTAGCCTGACATTTACTGCAGAATGGTTTTGATTGAGTTAACACCTCTATTTCTGCACCTTGTTGAAATAATGGAATATCACAGGTGGGATTTGATAGAATAGTCCCTGAAAAAGCTAACGATTCTCCCGCTCTTCATCACACCTGCCCCTCCCTGCAATCCTAATTTTTTTTCAGGTGAGCCCCTCCCTTGCAATGATTATCTGTTTATTGATGGAACATGGCTGTTAACGAGGATCCACTGGATACATTCGCACCAATTGTTGGTGGGTTTGGTACATAATAAACAGGAGGAGGAGTGGGGGGGGGGGGGGGGCAGAGTATATTCTTTTGGTCCTAACGATTGCTATTTTAGATATTCTGCTAGAATTTTTCACTCACTACAACACTTAATGGTAATTATTTTGAGTGAACCCCTTATTTTGGCACATCTCCACTAAATCATATCAGCTTAAACCTCAAAAAAAGAACTCCCTAAATCTGATCACTCAGTTTCTACACATAATTAATGCTAAAGCAGGCCATTGGCTTTGTTAGTACTCATTAATTTTCAGTGGTGATAAAATAGATAAACATGATTGTTTTAGTGATTAATTAAACTTCCTCTATGATCACCCCATCATTTAATTTAGATGGAATCCTGCATTATTCTTCATGCATTTGCTAACCATGAGTATCAATGAAACTCATTCATTTCATGTACATATTTTGAAAGAAAGCACTGCTTGCTTTCGTATTTTTAATATATATATTAATTTGCCCTGAGGTCATCTAATTAACTATTCCAATCAATGAATCATTTTTCTCAGAAATTTTGAAGATTGCCAATATTTCCAAGAAATCTGTAGATTTTCTCTCACCTCACCTATCTTCTTTGCGCTCTGTTGCGCATAAGGCCATACATTTTCTACATACCGTATTTACCCGTGTATTAGTCGACCTCATGTATAAGTCGACCCCCTAACTTTGGGCCAAAAACTAAGTTTTCTTTATTTTATTGGAAAACTTAAATATATTTTATTTCTTAGAATTATTGTTCAGGTAAGTACTATTGATATATGAAACAATCACAGCAAGTTTCATTGTGAAGTTTTAATATTCTCGCATGTCCTCAATCGTTTTAACAACACATGTACATGTGGGCATTTTGTCCATAATGTTTCAAACAGGCTTACAAAATCAGACATACTAATTGCAGACAAACCTTTCTAACTGTGGAAATTGAAAAAGCAGCTTTAGCAGGCAGGCAAAACACCAAAGAAGGTCTTAAATCTTTGAGAACGATAGATAAACAGCGTGTTTAGAAATTACTTATACAGTATATCAATAATAATCCATATTTTCAACCTCCTAATATCAAAATCTTCGCCTTAGACTACCGCCTTGCCATGGTGGGGGAGCTTGTATGCCTCAATGACACTTGACGAACTCGTCTGGGAGTGTTGTCGGGTGACATCCCGGCCTTAAGTGTCCTCATGGGCACAATGAGGATGAGCGAGTGTGTGTACCAAAATCATTTTTCATAGGTGTACAATGTAGTTTCTATCTGACTCATTTTTGCTACAAAGAGATAACATTGCATATTGCTTTTTAAACCTGACATTAAAAAACAACAAGCATTGAGTGTGTAGAAGTTTTAAGTTTAAAAATGGCTTCCTTTCAACTTCTAAGCTATCATGTGGAAAAGAAACCCAATGTACAGTAGACTGTTTCTGAAAGAACTTGTGAAAAAGAAGAAAATAAGAATTTGCTAAGAAAAGAATTAAAAAGTTGACACTGGCTAGCCATTATTGTTCTGGATGTTTCGGCTACTACTGGATTTCCTTCTTCAGAAAGATAATGTGATAATTAAGATGCCAAAACAACAACAGAAGACTCAAATTAAAGCATTCTAAATTACTCTCGTTTGGTAGCGCTGCGAGTTTGATTATAGCATTTTTGTCTCACAATGAATGTGAAGCTTCAACCCTGAAGCTTGTATATTAAATTCCATGTTAAATCAGGCAAAGGTTAGGGAGACAGCATTAGGGAGACAGAAAAACTATTATTGCAGGATTGCAGAAGATAACAAATACACCCATCCATTGCTGGGTTTAAGACTAAGATAAAAGTTAAATTTGAAAAGGAAAAGTATATTTGTACTAAGAAAAAAATCTCTAAATGAATTTTAAAAAAATGGGCGATATTGTTTCCTAACATATATAATATTTCTATAAGTATTTGTAGCAATTGTATATTAAATTCCATGTATATACGTTAAATCAGGTAAAGGTTAGGGAATATTGTTTGCAAGGTGACATTATTGCAAGCAGTAGAGCTCCGTTCATTAATCAGTTTAGCCTTTTGTGTTCGTTTAGTTATTTTTGTGCTTTGGTTTGATTGTTTGTTTGTTTGTGTTTTTTGGGTTAATAATTGTAATATTGTCAGTACATGTGGGGTTTTTAGCAGTGCCCATAATTTACCTGTTGTATGCTTTGTTTTTTGTAAAGCACTTAAAAAATGATCAAGAAAGAGGTTTCCAGAGGAATCGTAAGATCAAATGTAAAGATTGCTTATGTGAAAGAACACACAAATTAAAGGCCATACAACTGTAGCAATATTGGATGAAACCCCTTTGTTGACCAGACACCAAAATGATTCACAGTCACCAAATAGTACACTTAGCTAGCCCATTACAATCAAACTTGCAAATATTGCTTCTTTGCATCAGGTACTGCTACAAGTAAAAATGCGCAAAAACATGCTTCAAAAGAGCGTTGATAACTATTACCATAGCCAATTCGGTTTTGACTAGTAGATATTTGCTTTAATTAACATTTTGCCGTTCATTTATGAAAACTGAATTTTTTTTATGATACCTCTAAAAAAGAAATAAGACAACAGAAAGTAAAATATACTGGTTGGTGGACTGTTACACAGTGAATGTAGTCTCATTAGCCTGAAGATTGATGATTTGACTACATTTTCAAGGAGCAGTTGATCCGATTTGCCACAAATTTGGGTAGCCCATCCAAAGCAAGCTCACACACGTCAAAATTAAAAGAATGCAACAGATAGCTGTTAGGTTTTATGTTAATGAAAACAGAATCCTTAATGTCTACGATGAGACAAAATATTTGTGAAACTCCAAATTTTCTAAATCTTTGTTCACACACACACTTAAAATTACATTTATCTAAAACATACTAGTAATTAAAGAGAACTGGATTGGAAAATTAAAGGAAATCTCTGAAAGAGGTCATCAAAGACCAGCAAATTTTCAAAGTATGCTTTTAAACTGTGTAAACACTCTTGCAATTTAGTACGGTATGTATAGCACTGCCCTGTTTTCAAGTACTTCTGCTGGATGCAACAATCCTTTCCTGATCACAGATGGACAACCTGATGTTTGAGTTTGTTGCGTGACACCGATCAGTGGCGGTTACAAAATAAATATAGATGTCCATAATTAAGTTGGCGCGATTTGCTCTAAATACTAAGTTTATCATACATGTTCAATAAACGTTGAGGTGAAATGTTAATTGAGTCTTGTGTGTTATTTTTTGCCTGTTCTAAGCCGTTTAAGGCGTCATTCTTGATAATTTATCGATCCCTAAAATAGAAAATAAACTATCTTGAAAGTTTGATTTGTGCGCATGCCCGAGCTAAAATATTGTTAAATGCGATACTAGTGAAAAACCTGGCATGCCTTCATTCTGCAAATGCATTTTGGAGAAATTTGAAGCATATTTAGACTATAACTGACCAGAAAATGTTCAAAATGTCTAAAAAACAGGTTTTTTTTCAAAAATCCCCAGGAGTCAATGGGTTAACCCACATATTCTTGGTTTTCATGTGACGTCATAAAATTCTGAAATCAAAATTTGCTTGGCACGCTAAATTTTTGTTGCCAATAAGGGTAAGGTGAACTAAAAATATATCTTTTCACAAATTTGCAGCTCGGTAGTGCCCTTTGTTTTGAAAACAGAGCATTTTGAATATTTGAGCTCTCCACCGCTTGTGACATCAAGTCAAGTACTGTGACAAAGCTGTTTTGTTTAAAAAAGAGCCTATCTTTTTCAGTTTGAGTATTTTGGACATAATAAGTGGAGACTTGGAGAAATTATTTTTTATCTTAGAATATCTGAAATTTGTAGCTTCTGTAGTTGAATCGTTTCGAATTTAGTTTTTGATTGCATGACAGTGAAAACCACCAATAAATAAAACCACACCAATGTCACTAAAATTGTGATTTGAACATGGATAGTTAAGGATCTTACTAGGACTCAATCTGCCATGTTTCAAAAGAGAACATTAACACTTAATGGATAACACTTTCTATACCAACAGGGTTCCCATGTGGCCAGCAATAAAATTCCAAATCAAATTTATAAAAATCTGGGTTTACCTCGGTGTAAAAACCTCACAACTGACGTCATAGCATCTAGTCAATTGTGACTATGATCAGTTGACGATGGATCAGTACATCAATAGATCGGTAGAACGATGGATCGGTAGATCGATGGATCAGTGGATCAATGGATCAGTAGATCAATGGATCAGTAGATCAATAGATCAGTAGATCAATAGATCAGTAGATCAGTAGATCAGTAGATCAATAGATCAGTAGATCAGTAGATCAATAGATCGGTAGATCGGTAGATCGGTAGATCGGTAGATCGGTAGATCAATAGATCGGTAGATCGGTCAGTACATCAATAGATCGGTAGAACGATGGATCGGTAGATCGATGGATCAGTGGATCAATGGATCGGTAGATCGATGGATCAGTGGATCAATGGATCAGTAGATCAATGGATCAGTAGATCAATAGATCAGTAGATCAATAGATCAGTAGATCAATGGATAAGTGGATCTATAGATCAGTAGATCAATACATAAGTGGATTAATAGATCAGTAGATCAATGGATAAGTGGATCTGTAGATCGGTAGATCGGTAGATCAATAGATCGGTCAGTACATCAATAGATCGGTAGAACGATGGATCGGTAGATCGATGGATCAGTGGATCAATGGATCGGTAGATCGATGGATCAGTGGATCAATGGATCAGTAGATCAATGGATCAGTAGATCAATAGATCAGTAGATCAATAGATCAGTAGATCAATGGATAAGTGGATCTATAGATCAGTAGATCAATACATAAGTGGATTAATAGATCAGTAGATCAATGGATAAGTGGATCTGTAGATCGGTAGATCGGTAGATCAATAGATCGGTCAGTACATCAATAGATCGGTAGCACGATGGATCGGTAGATCGATGGATCAGTGGATCAATGGATCGGTAGATCGATGGATCAGTGGATCAATGGATCAGTAGATCAATGGATCAGTAGATCAATAGATCAGTAGATCAATAGATCAGTAGATCAATGGATAAGTGGATCTATAGATCAGTAGATCAATACATAAGTGGATTAATAGATCAGTAGATCAATGGATAAGTGGATCTATAGATCAGTAGATCAATACATAAGTGGATTAATAGATCAGTAGATCAATGGATCAGTAGATCGATGGATCTGAGTAGATCGATGGATCGATGGATCGATGGATCGGTAGATCGGTAGATCGATGGATCTGAGTAGATAAATGTAGGTAGATCGATGGATCAATAGGTCAGTAGATCCATAGATCAGTAGATCAATGGATCAATAGATCGATGGATCAATAAATCTGTCTACTTTGTTTGTTTGTTTGTTTGTTTGTTTTTTTTTGGCCTGATCGACCGACCCACTTTCACGAGATGGAGGCCGATGGGAAACGAAACTTTATTGGGATGGCCTAACTTCAAGGCCTCCACTACATTTTATTCCTGTTCAGTCTTCCAGATTTCGCAACTCTTCGACTCCACTGAAAGATCACAAACAATCAATAAGCAAGTGTTTCTTATCTTGGCGGCACAAGAAAGCTGACTGGCTAGATACAAATCTTTCAGACATAAGAATAAAGATTTCCAGACAAACATTTCACAATCACCATTTGATATCAGCACTAAAGATTTCACTTTTTTTACGAAGAGCTACTTAATCCCTGACGTACCGAAAATCGTGAGACTATCCTACTCTTTCTTTAGCATAAAATCTACCCTGTTTGAAGCGAGTATTGACTACGAAAGCGAATGTTAATAGTTATAGCTATTCATGATATGTGTCGACTTTTGACCTGAATAACGCAGGGACAGATAACATCTTGCCTCTTTCGAAATGCATTTCCGCCGCGGAGGGATAGTCCACGTGAGCCACAAGCTGAAACCGTTCAAGAAAAGCCTCTGGCACGAGGGCAGTTATCCTATTGCCTCCCTATAATAATAATCTGCCTCTTTGTAGACTCATTTTGTGTGTTCAGGTTTTTTTCATCTGAGGGGAATTTGATTGTTTATCCAATTTTCCAGTTTCGAACATGGCGGTCGCACTAAAACTATGGTTTCCACTGTTTTTCTTGGTTGGTTTTACGCCTGGGAGCTCGTTAGTCAAAGTAAACAAGGAAACGAAAGAATTTATTCAGCTTGTAATTGAAAATAGCAAAGGACAAGTCATCTGCTTCTCAAGTGAGCCTGTTCGTGCAATTCCTCGTGGAACGCGTGTCAAGAATGCTGTTGGTGACTCTCCCAGTGCTTTTCTTGTACCGGACATCTTATTGTGGGATCCGCAGTTACATTTTCCAGAGCTAGTACTTTTCTGTCCGTCATGCGATGAGAAAAATGCCCAAGAGCCCCTGAAGCCCATTCGTTGGAAAGATGGTGGAAAGGACTACGACCAGCCACGTCTGTTGTATGGCTTAAGAAACGATGTGCTGCTTGTGGGACGAGTCTACCTGTGTAGAAATAAACACCAAATTCTTAGCCATGATCAAGGCATTTTATGCCAATTGAGAGCAGATTTTCAGCTTCCATTTCTGTTATTCCACAAAATTGGAGTCACAAGAGAGTTGTTCCGGTTTTTTACATCACACATAAGCGCTGGGATGACAATTTCTGATGTTCAAGTTCTTTGGCATCAAAGTCTGTTTGACGAGTATGGTATACGCAAGATGTGTTTCCTCACTGAAAAGAAGGAAAGCGCACAAGAATTTCCCAGTTTTTCGTCAAAAGGCAGCAAAGTTGGCGAAAAAGTTTCAACATGCTGTTATATTATGGGATACTTTGAGAAAGAACATCTGTACCACAAAAGAATGTGTCAAATGAGAGCTTCTTCTTTAAGTGCTGATCATACGTTTAAAGTATCTGCAAATATTGGCTTTTGGTGCGAGGGTAAGTGGATACAGCTGTATGACAGTTTATTTATAGTTATGAACGAAATTGGCATAGTTTTAGCCTGGAAACTTTGCAAGGGAACAGCTTTTGATAAAGTTAAAGATCTGTTGACCAGTTTAAAAGAAAGACTGGCCACTAATGGTTGTGATGTTAACCATTTCTATATTGACAACTGTTGCCAATGGAGGAATAAACTAAATTCTGTTTTTGAAGGGGTATCAATAAAGCTTGATCCTTTTCATGCAATACAGAGAGTAGTGACAAAAATACCAAAGAAGGGTGGCAGTGGGCCACTCCAGAAACTGCGCACACAAATGCTGCATGACTTTAAATTAATTCTGAGACACCCAACAGATCGTGGAATGATAAGATCAAAGCCAACTCCATCAGCGAGTATTATTGAGAAAAACATTGATAACTTTCTGATACAGTGGAAATCTGTAGAATATGAAGGAACACAAGTTATCCCCCACAGTGCTATTATTGAAATTGACAAATTATTAGTTCATGTCCGAAAGGGTTGTTTGTCAGATATTCCACCCTCTGGAGGTACCAGCCGAAATGAAGGAATCCACAAAGTTCTTAACAAAACACTGAAGAAGTCAAGAATTGGAATCCAATTTGCATTGGCACTCCTTGGAATCTTTTTTTAAGTGTGGAACGAAAAGAAAACAACAGCAACTAAAGAGCAAAGAAGAATAAGGGTGACTCCGCCAATTGAAGCACACTTTGAACAGTTGGAAAGCGATCAAGAACGATCTGGTAATCATCGTTTTGGAATAACTGATCAAGATGTGGTCCTACCAAAAACAGGAGACTTTGGCTTATCTTCATGTTGTAGTACCCATAATGAACAAGACAACACTCAGGAAGAAGTTGTGGAACAATTAAATAACTTTTTGGATGGCGTGTCATCAAACATATCCTCAGATGAAGATGAACCCAGTGTTACTGAAAACAGCTCACCACCACCCTTTCCAAATTTGGGGTTTACCTCGGTGTAAAAACCTCACAACTGACGTCATAGCATCTAGTCAATTGTGACTATGATCAGTTGACGATGGATCAGGCGGGGGTTTTTCCAGGCGGGGGTTTTTCCAGGCGGGGGTTTTTCCAGCTCCGGACGGAGCCAGGCCTAGCATAAACAAATTTCCTTTCTCGCGAAAGGAATCGAACAGCTTTACTGTCGTGTTTCCAATTAATGCACTTGTACATGGCAATATTCCTGCCAAGAGTAGCTCCGGGGAGGTACCGTGGCTTTTTGAGAATAGGTTTAGCCATTCGTTAATGTGGGCCGGAGCGATTTCGTCCCACGGAATGCTGATTTCACCGAGTTTTCTCTCCAGATCGCTTACTGAATTCACTTCAACAGCAGCCATATTGCGCAAAGTGAAACGAAATGAAGGGTGCAAACTCCGAACAAAATACACGTGGGAATCTCACCTTTTGATTGGTTTGTGGAATGTCTTTGACACGTTAAAAGTCTTTCACTATTGTTGTCCAGTGTAAAAGCGTGACATAATGATAACAATAGTAAAAATAAAAATAGAGTTCGTCCAGGAGGGGAGTGTAACTAGTCACGCAATTAGATAAACAATCAAATTCCCCTCAGATGAAAAAAACCTGAACACACAAAATGAGTCTACAAAGAGGCAGATTATTATTATAGGGAGGCAATAGGATAACTGCCCTCGTGCCAGAGGCTTTTCTTGAACGGTTTCAGCTTGTGGCTCACGTGGACTATCCCTCCGCGGCGGAAATGCATTTCGAAAGAGGCAAGATGTTATCTGTCCCTGCGTTATTCAGGTCAAAAGTCGACACATATCATGAATAGCTATAAATATTAACATTCGCTTTCGTAGTCAATACTCGCTTCAAACAGGGTACATTTTATGCTAAAGAAAGAGTAGGATAGTCTCACGATTTTCGGTACGTCAGGGATTAAGTAGCTCTTCGTAAAAAAAGTGAAATCTTTAGTGCTGATATCAAATGGTGATTGTGAAATGTTTGTCTGGAAATCTTTGTTATTCTTATGTCTGAAAGATTTGTATCTAGCCAGTCAGCTTTCTTGTGCCGCCAAGATAAACACTTGCTTATTGATTGTTTGTGATTTTTCAGTGGAGTCGAAGAGTTGCGAAATCTGGAAGACTGAACAGGAATAAAATGTAGTGGAGGCCTTGAAGTTAGGCCATCCCAAAAAAAAGTTTCGTTTCCCATCACCCTCCATCTCGTGAAAGTGGGTCGGTCGATCGGGCAAAAAACAAACAAACAAACAAAGTAGACAGATTTATTGATCCATTGATCTATTGATCCATTGATCTACTGACCTATTGATCCATCGATCTACCTAAATTTATCTACTCAGATCCATCGATCTACCGATCTACCGATCCATCGATCCATCGATCTACTCAGATCCATCGATGATCCATTGATCTACTGATCCATTGATCTACTGATCCATTGATCCACTGATCCATCGATCTACCGATCCATTGATCCATCAATCTACTCAGATCCATCGATCCACTTATCCATTGATCTACTGATCTATTAATCCACTTATGTATTGATCTACTGATCTATTAATCCACTTATGTATTGATCTACTGATCTATAGATCCACTTATCCATTGATCTACTGATCTATTGATCTACTGATCTATTGATCTACTGATCCATTGATCTATTGATCCATTGATCTACTGATCCATTGATCTATTGATCTACTGATCCATTGATCCATCGATCTACCGATCCATCGTTCTACCGATCTATTGATGTACTGACCGATCTACCGATCTATTGATCTACCGATCTATTGATCTACTGATCTACTGATCTATTGATCTACTGATCTACTGATCTATTGATCTATTGATGTACTGATCCATTGATCTACTGATCCATTGATCCACTGATCCATCGATCTACCGATCCATCGTTCTACCGATCTATTGATGTACTGATCCATCGTCAACTGACCATAGTCACAATTGACTAGATGCTATGACGTCAGTAGTGAGGTTTTTACACCGAGGTACACCCCAAATATCTAGTGTGAATCACATGCAGGGGAAAGACAACTCTTATGCCAACCAAAAAGAGATCCTTGATTGTAAGAATTTTGTTGAATAATGCTTTGAACTAAACATAAATGACTCTCAGAGCATTGCTTGAGCATTGCTTGAGCACTATTCTTGATATGTGGTCACATGCTCTCTTCCCTATTAACGTGTACCAAAGTCAAGTTTGATTTAAACAGGTCACACAAAAATGAGGCTTAAAACAAATCAAATATTTATGTACAGGAAGGTTTGAAAAAATGAATTATTACATTTTGGATTTCCAAATAATTTTTGGAGTTACAGTGAGATTTAAACCACTTCAATCTGAAAATAATTTTGGTAGTTCAAACATGATACATGTATTTATGTACATGTGTGCAACAGTGCACAGCATACTAAATTTGCTACCTCCAAATTGACTTATTGAAAATTATAATACCAAAGCACACAGGATCTAAAACTAGGATGCAAATTATTAGCCCCCGTAAGACTTGGATAACATTAGCATGTTCTGAGCGAAATAGAGGGAATGTAGGCAAAGTTTTCATTTCAAGGAGTTTTACATGTGGGGAACACTAGCTTTCACAGGAAACCTTTCAATCATCCACCATTCTGGTTTGTTTGTCTACATTTTGTCTGTGACTGTACTTTGCCATTCATGAAGGCCAGGAATGAAACCACAAGAACTCAGGATTTAAATAAAATTTGAAGTCGGCAGATGGTTTGAGTAGAGCATCCCAATACAATTTGAAAGAAACCTTAATTTTCTTAATGTCTTTAAAAAAGTAGCTGAATTATCTGAGTGAAGTAGTTCAAAGTAGGTGACGCTTTACATTGGCTACCAGTGTTTACTGAAACACTGTCAGAACTGTTTTACTGTAGTCAAAAATGAAGGAAAAAATTCATATGAACCATTCAAAACAGTTGATTCAGAAGTCCGAATTGGCAGCCCATGTTTATCAATTTTTGGTCACTACTGACAAAAGTTGTATATAATTTTCTTCCATGGTTTCTACTATAAGTTTTTCACCTGAATCCCCAATTATCGTCATCAGAACAAGCAAATCACATATTACATCTAACTAATAATTTAATTATTATTTTAGTATTTAGCTTGATAATTCAATAATTTATGCATGATCATAAACTTGTTTGAACTTTGTATTAATAATTTCATTGAGGTATATGGGCCGTTCCATTTTTCATCAAGAACCCCCACGGATGGCAGGAATCCGAAACCTAAATTTTTTGTTGGTGAAGGGTTTTTTTTGTCTGCACCTTTTATTGGGTTGTTTGAAGAAAACAATTTAAACCTCCTTTCCCAAAAATCTGCCATTCTTATGGTGCGTGAAGTGAGGGGGGGGGGGGGGGGGGGGGCAGATAAAAAACGGAACATCCTCTTTTATTAAAAAAATGCTAAGTACTGTTAAAAATTATTTCAGGTATGATTAATCAATATTAATCACTATTTACCCCAACAGGGTAAATTCGATGCCATTTGTAAAATTTAAACTCATTAAATATAGCCCACAGTTTTAAAGTTTTTCACACAACTATTTCAGGGAGCGATATCAGAAACAAAGTCAGTAGCTGCTGTATACATGCCTATGAAATGAAAAACAAGTTAACTTCATTTGATATTCTTGATTTTGTGTTTTTAGCCCATTTTCTGTCAACCTTGTGACGTAATCAGCCATCTAATTTGCATAATTAAAAACTTGAATATCTCTGAAACAAGATAAGATATTACAGAAAGGAAAACGCCATTCTTCATCATTTTGAAATGCCTTTCAAATAAGGCTGACTTGGTTTTCATTTCATAGGCACTTTAATCAATAAACGACAACCTACCTTCATAATTTATCCAATATGGCGGCTTCAACATGTCACACCATTCGTCTCCATTCAAACTTTGCCTGTACTGGAATTGAGAAAAAGGTATAAGCATTGAATTTTTACTTACTAAGGAATTTCAGTTTCTTAAATTAGATTGCATATAGAAAGCTTCTTCACTTACCAATAAATTACAAATCAATCTGAGTAAAAACTCCTCTCGTTTCACGGTCGAAGCCACAAGTTGGCTGAGCGATAGGCATTGTGGGATAGTGCACCTCTTCGAACTCCCAACCCCCACCCCCACCCTGCTTGCCCACCCCATGCCGATCACCGTTGACTTCTGTGACTTGCAGAACGGCAAGAGATTATCAGTCAACATTCTCTTGCAAATGGGTAATTAGCAGGTGTTTGGTTTTAAGATAAACTATCACATTTAATTTTAATTTTAATTAAAATAACTGACCAAGCGTTGGTGGGTAAGAAGGGGAAAATTTACGTCCAGACTTGGAATCGATTAACCTAATTTGGTTGGTGAAATTGTGCCTTGTAGTAGTTCATTCTGTTTTATCAGACAGTCATTTTAGAGAGAAAGCCAAGCCAAACAGTGACTTTAAGAGACATCTTTGACAGAACCCCAACCCGGTGCGTTCCCACAGAGTTCTCTCCTATGTTCCTCGTGTATTTGCTGTGGACAATACAAGTCCTCCCTATGAGATTAATCGTCCGTTAAATCGTCCATCCGTTATCTCCATACTTTCACTCTACATTCACTCAATGTTTCCTTGTGTCACTTTGGCTCCGCCTTGCGTTACGCTATACTTTCCCTGCGAATTTTTCTCCGTGCGTTCCCGGAGGGTATTTCTACTCTTCCCTGGATGGGACGCTAGTCCATCGCAGCGTTACCTTCATGGCCAGCATCATATCACCGGTACCCATTTATACACCCGGGTTGAGAGAGGCTCTGTGAGAGTAAAGTGTATTGCTTAAGAACACAACGCAGTGCCCCAGCCGAGGTTCGAAACCGGACCGTCCGATCCGGAGTCCAGCGCAAAAACCATAAATCATCCGCACACAGAAGATGGGGGCACTGGATAACAACAAATTTTGCAGCGGACGCCTGGAATGCCTTGCCCCTTTCCCTAAGAGATGTGCCCACCTTAAGCCAATTTAAGCGTGGTATCAAGAAAGCACTATTTTAATTAATTAGTTTCTTTTTTTTTGCATGTTAATTTTTAAAATAATGTAGTTTAATAGTCATATTTTTTTTTGATTGTATTTATTTTTACATTTTTACGTAATTATATTTATATGTAGTTACCTTTAGAGGACCCTGTAAACCACTCTTTTTGTGATGTTGGCATCCTCAATAAAGATTAACTATTATTATTATTATTATTATTATTATTATTAAGGCCACCACGCCCCCCTATAATGTAAGTGCCGACATCTAAAGATATCCGACACCCAAGTCACCACTTTGGCCAACACCCATCCCTTGGGATACACACACACCCGCGCGGTCTCGTGTTACGTCTTGCCTTCACCGTCCTCGAGCAAAAAAACATGCTTTTCCTCTTTCTCTCTTCCATGCGTTTCCCTTGCATTCTACTTGCATTCTCTTTAGGTCCCTTTGATATCAGCGTCCACTCTTGGGAAAGATCGATCAAGACATGCGTTCCGTTAATTTGCTTCCCATGCATTAACCCTATGGGTTCCTAGTGTGTTCCCTCCGGCGTTCCCCCGCGCATTCAACGTCACCCGCGCGTTACCCATGGGATTCTTCATCAGTTACACCGTTCGTTCGTGCATCCTAAGCTACACTGTTTATTAACCGTACACTGCCTTGCTTTCCGCAATAACGTTTCCCTGTGAGTTTTGGTGCATATTCTCTGTGTTCAATTGTGAGTTTGTGACTTGGTCTGTACCTTCGTGTTTTCCCAGCTCGTCTTATTCTTTCGGTACCCACTGGATATCAAAGCAAGGGTTGACTGAGTGCAAGCGAAGGGTTGGGTCTCACTCTATTGTCAATTTTAAAGTTCGAGTAGGATTAGCGGTAGGATTAGTTAATCTAAGTAATTTTTAATTAGAATTTTTTTTTAATTTAGTTTACATGCCATTTTATGCTACTTTTATTTGTATTTAATTATCATTATTATTTCCTACAATTTAGTTTATTATATAAGGCCTCTATGGATAGCAGTTTTTTACCTTGTATAAAAACTGAAGGAGTTACCCTATAAAAATAAAGGTTTCTGAACTTAACCACCTTGACTGCTAGCCATTTCTACTCTGACATCAAATCCGGCAGGCCCCCCATCTCCGCCCCCATCATGGATTTCCATAGCCAGTGGGTTCCCACCTAGCGGTAGGATAAGGATTATTACAGTTAGCTTCACTCTCCCTTGACTGACACCCATCCTTACTCTGACACCAAATCCCACAGGACCCACCCTCGCCCCCCCCCCCCCCCCATACCATGGCTTCCCAGTGAGCTAACTGCCGACCGGTTAGTTCAGTAGGTGGAGGGCTGAAGTGCCGTGCGGGAGGTCGGGGGTTCAAACCTCGGCCGGACCAACACTCAGGGTCTTAAAATAATTGAGGAGAAAATGCTGCCTTTGTAACGTCATCTGAAAATGGTTCGACTTTCTAGTCTTGTTAAATTTGAGTCTTTGAGTCTTGAGTCTTGTTAAATTTTAGAAATTTGAATTTTAAATTTTCTAGTCTTTGATAAATTGTAGGTCCCGTCTCACAATCCTTGTTCTTTATAATAACTCTGTGGGACGTTAAAGAACCTACACACTATTCAGAAAGCGTAGGGCATGTAGTTCTCGGTGTAGTGGTCTGGCCTTTCTGGTCTGTCATCGTGGGTGAGGTGGAGCACCTCGCATAGGACCTCGAGTCCTGTTCGTGCTCTTTCCCTCTGGGCAGCTTTGCGCAGTAGAATGGTGGAAAATGAAAAACGAAAATCGAAAACCTAAGTTACCCATATATTTGCTGTGCCGTGGGTTCACCTTTGCGTTTTGTGTTTGCTCGTCTATTACACTGCGCATCCCCTATGTATTTCCCTTATATCACCCTTTCTTCAACACGTACTTCTCAAAGAAAAAGGCGAAAATCTAATTCACGATCATAAATTGATTTGTTCAAGTGGCACAATAATAAATGCGCAAAAATATTCTCTTAGACACAGCCTAATAAACACGTGCACTAGTCTGTTGACTCTAGGAAAGCAGCGTCCACCACTGAACATGTTTAGATTATGTCGTTCCTATAGTGATATATGTAGCATCTGCAAATAAAATAAACGCCATAAGATCAACGGACTACTGACTAGCATCCTTCATGAAAAGCAAAACATGTGCACGGGGAAAGGCATGAGAGGGGGACGTTTCGCGTGGCCAAATTCTGTTTCTTGTTTCTTTACTTTTTGCTGCTTGTTTGGCTAGCTAAGATAGAATACAGGGGCACGCGCAGTTTATGAACCGAGTAATTATTTGAGAGATGTTGTCTTGCGCACAACCTACTCTAACCCAGACTCGTACCCAGTAGCTCCTGAGGTGATTTGACTAGAGCGCATTGCATTGCGGGAAGGCTATTCCCAGTCTGCTCCGCAACCTTCGCCGTGACATCATTTCTCCCTAGTCTTTTATCGCCTTAAAGCAGAAAAAGTGGGGACTGGGAACGAGAAGCGGCAAAGCGCGAGAATGGCGGCCGTCGCGTTCATCGGTTGGGCTCTCATTTCTGAGAACAAGACATAACACTGGTAGGTCGTCTTTTAGAGCTGTTGTCGAAAAATTAAAGTCGGTTTTAGTCATCTCTGAGCCAGTCATACAGAAAACTGTGTAACTTTCAATTAAAGCAAGGCACACAAGGTTTGTTTAGCGAGGACGGTAAAGACATGCCTGCTTTAGGCGCAGTTTACAAATGCCTTCGATTACTTCCAGATTCACTCGGGAAACCGCAGGAGTTTATTTTTTAAGACGAAAATGCATGTTCTACCAGTGAACGAGGGCGTTATGCAACGATTACAGTACCACGATTTTAATTAATGATTTCTTAGCTATTTCTTACTTTAGTCTTGTTCCCTTAGTTTTCTGATTCACTGTGTCGACTGGACTGCACATTCATTGCTGAAAAGAGGAAACAACTCATTAAATCAAAAAACAAAAAATAAATCGTCTATTGACCTCTATTCCGTCCATCAAATTAAATTGGAGAGCATGTAGTCTTATTTTAACCCATATACAAATATATGAAAAGGTTTGATACAAGTGACTTACCTGATTTTTTGCTCGGAACGTTCCTCTCCAAGAGAGCTAAGTCCTTGATCTGTAATGGGAATCTGTAGAGCAGTTTGTCTGAGTTGTTAAGCTGCCAAAATAATATCAAACGTTGTAAACGATCGCAAATAGCGAGGCCTTGAAACTAAAGCAGGTTTACTGGTAGCCGCGTGCAGGGTGCCATTGACGTATGACTTGAGCAGACGGGCTTCATGCCAAGTGAAAGCGAGGTTAAAACAGGCAAAAGGCATGTACAGTTTCCACTGCTTGTTTTTCGTGCTTAGAATCACGATGTACCTCTTGGGTAAATAGACTATGGCAAAACCTCGAGACGCGGTGGACTGGCCTCCACTTGAAACTACGTACGAGCTGGTCGTGTTACTTAGGGAAGTCTTGTTGAGTTTGAACCACTTCATGACTGTCATTCCTTTATCTGCGCAATGACCAGGACCGCTAAAGCAGGTATCTGAGTGTGTAAATTTTCAACCCAAAAAAATACGTCGGACCACCCCGTCATTTATACTGACTGGGGTTGATTTCCTAAGAAGAGAAGCCCGAGTACAAGCAGTTATGCGTCTAGTTCTTTCAGGCACCGATTTGTTATGCTATATTATATGTCAAATTGGCCAATATACTTTTACTGACGTCATCTTCGTTTATTAATTCCCTTGCAAGAGTTCCAAACAACACATTATGTTGCGACTCGCGCCCTTTGCCTTTTTTCAATAGGCTTCACATGTGGATGGACATGAATGCCAGCAGTTTTGTCAGTTTTGGTAACGACAAGGAAAGATTTGAACAAACATGAAGATGATTTTATCTGATTTAGAACTGTTTTAATTAGAATTAAGTGCATTGCAGCTCTTGTTTTAACAGACCATTAACTCAGAATTGATGCGCTGTCAAAATTTCATATCAGCAAGTTTAGATTTTCTCACCTCGATCGATATAGACTGAATTTTCACACTTCTCTGTCATTTTTAATACTCGCGAACGCTTGAAAATTGGTTTCTTTTACTTCAACTCTTTTTAGCTGATCTCAGCTGTTAACGTAACGTCACCTCCCGATACCACTTTGCGCGCCCACTTTGGGTAATCGAGTTCTTCTTTGCATATATAGGTTACACACGGGGACTTCAAGGCTGCCTCCTCAACTTTTGACCTTTTGAGCCGAAACCCTGACGGGGTGGTTAATCCAGTCAGAATTCTGTGTCCCAACCATCCAGAGCCTCGAGGAGTTGAGTCGTTTGCAAGAAATATTATTTCGAATTGCCCCGCTCTGGACGGTAGTTGCCTACTACAATAATAGATCATTTCAATTTCCTTGGCCTTGGAAAACAATATAGGTACGAAGTGTCCATAGCGGGTGGATGAAAATAGAGTTTCCAGAGAGGTAGTGGCTAACTGGCCAGTTGTGGCATTTTGTTGGAACGACCATACAAAATGCTGTAGGACAGGGGGGATAGGGGTCGTAACAGTATTAAATTGTTAGTTAAAAAGCGCCGCACTGAGAGAAGAATAGAGGGGGTAAGTTTCTAAAGAAACTGTGGTGCTGCGTCGGTGGGAAGTATAACAATATAATTTGGTTTTATCAACTGGGTTGATAATGTCAATTGGCCACCGTAAAGAGATTCAAGAGCTGACGTTTCGAGCGTTAGCCCTTCGTCGGAGCGAATCAAGGAATTGTGGGTCGTGTGTTTTTTTTATACAGAAAGATGAAGCTTCGCTATTGGCTGGTGCCTGGTAACAACGGAATAAATTAGTTGAATGAAAAGCGTTCGTTGATACCGTGAGGATTAAGAGTGCCAATTTGAAAAATAAATTTTTGTTCTAGAGTTTTACGGCTTTCCGTGTTTCCTTGGTGAAGGGAAAGGCCGCAGACTGCCATACGTTGCTTAGAATGATTCGGGAGATTGAAGTGTCTCGCGACCGGTTTCGATGCATTTTTGTCGTCTTTCTCTACGTCACGAAGGTGTTCTCGGAATCGGTCGCCAAGTCGTCTCCCTGTTTCGCCGATGTATAACTTTTTGCAAAGAGTGCAAGTTATGCAGTAGATGGCATTGGCTGAGGTACAGGTGAAATGATCAGTGATTTTAATAGATCGCTTGGGTCCTGATATTTTATCAACGTTGTGAATGAAAGGGCATGTTTTGCATCGTGCGCGAGCGCATTTAAAAGTTCTGGGTTGATCACTAGTTTGGAAGGCACTTCTGACTAAAAAGTTACCTATGTTTTTGGTCGCGTTTGAATGAAATTAACACTGTATCCGTTTTGGTAATCAGGTAATCAAGACTCTCAGGTAACTATAAATAAAATGTAAGGAAGAGATGGGGGGTCAATATTAATTTTTCATGGCTATATAAGCGCTATCCAAAAAAAATGAACAAACTCAAAGATTTTGTCCATCAATTTTGTTCGTCAGCAAAATCTGGACTTCGATGTCAGAGAACACAGAGATCGACAGAGAAATTGAATATTATATTTAGCATCCCCTACCTCAAAGTCAAAAACATCGAGTTTGCATGCAGTCGTTATCACTAAAACACTGCGGAAATTAGAAATTAAGATCAATTTCGAGCCTAGCTGTCAATTTTGTTTGTATTAGCAAACGGACTTAATTGATTTATATCAACAGCAGCATTCTACTGAATAATTCATCATGAAAATGATATCTGAAAAGTTTTATCATTATTTCAACTGAGGCTTTCTTTCAATTTTCTCAGGTCCTTTTTTGTCGAACAAAGCTAAATTTAACACATATTTTCACCCACACCAGTTGACATGAAGCTCTTCGGAACCTCTAATTTCATTGGGTATAGATACCAAGAAACTCTATTGTTTTAGGGCTAGATCCACTGTTATTACTGTTTGTATATAATTTTCCCAGCCAATCCTATGAGACGTTCAAAGAGCTTCGTAGCGGCCCATATTTTCAAATGATTTGCTCTATTTGCTTCTAGTTGCTGATCAGTTTTGAAACTAGCATTATGTCAGATTATATTCTTGGCTTTTGAATTAAGGGAAGATGTTGCCTGAACAAATGGTAAGCAAAAATTGGGCGAATTAAAAATATAATGATTTGGGAGAATAAAGTTCAATTCCCATATACATCGATTGTATGCTTCTTGAAAATAATTGTAAACTGCAGCCACTTTTTTCAGTCAAATTGCTAAGCACGTGTGTGCTTTCTGCAGGCAATATCAAGGTTATTTCCTGCACACTCAGGTGTGTACACGTTCTATATTTTGTGCTTTCCATTGGTGTAATGTCTGCACTCCAGACTGGTCCTCGATGGAGGTGGATTCCAAACAAGAAAGCACACACACGCTTTAGGCCGCCATATTAGTTTAATCCACGCTACCCATGATCCCTTAGGGCTCAGCCTAACACAGGCAACCCAATACAATCGCTACATCTTCCCCCTTTTTAAACAAATGCTATGGTTATAATAAAGGCCAGACCAAAATCAGATATAAGTAGTAAACTTTAACAAGCAACAATATGAATGACAGTAAATAAAGCCTTCTTTAAAAGTCTAAAACTTGAAGTCTCTTGTTCAACAAACAAACAATGTCTCTTTAAGTAACGACATTAGATAAAGTCCTCGATAAGTCAACTTAATTAAATTTCTCACGTAACAAAGTCCTTAAGCCAGCTTGGCTTAGATCTCTCCCGTGCTGATCGTCGGAGTTCACTGGGTTGTTTTGGTACCCGAGCAACAGCTGGTTGTGGGGATGGTTCTGCAGTATGCTCAATCTCAGGTACTGGTGGACGAATCTCTTGTGGTTCAGGAACAGGAGGTGAAGCTGATTTCACTACTGGTTGCTGAACCAATGACTGTGGTACTGGGTGTACTTCCGCATGCTGTGGCTGATTCTTCGGTGGTGTGGGTCCAATGAACCGCTTTACATGGCCTACATTCCTCTTGAGTAGAGTTTCACCTCGCTCGATGACCACTAGGTCTCCTTTCTTGGACACCACATCATAAGGGTCTGGATCATACATCGCAGACAGCTTGTTTTGTTTCTGCTTCAGCAACAGCACCTTGTCTCCTTCTGCTACATCTGACTCCGCAGCTCTTTTGTTTGCAGTCTCAGCCATTCGCTTCTTCCGCCCTGAGTCTTGATCCCTTGCCTGCTGATCTGTGGTACCTGACCTCTCCTCCTCATCATCTCCTTCAAACTCTGGCATCTTAGTTCGAATTTTCCTCCCATACAATAGCTCGGTAGGGCTGATACCTGTCGTGGCGTGAGGTGTAGACCTGTAAGCGAGAAGATACTTCTGTAGCTCTTGCCTCCACGGTTTCCCTTCTGCTTGCGCTGCTCGCATTGACTTGAGGAGTGATCTATGCTGTCGCTCAACTTCTCCGTTTGCTCTCGGCCAGAGGGGAATAGTCTTCTTGTGTTTGATTCCCATCTCATCCAGAAATTCTTCCATCTCACGGCTGACTAGGTTTGACCCATTGTCTGTCCGTAGTGTCTCTGGGATGCCATGACGAGTACAGTGATTCTCCAAGCACTTGATAAGAACACTGCTAGTTGTGTTTCTCACTACATCCACTTCTATCCATCGGCTATAATAGTCGACAGTCACGAGAAGGCTCTCTCCTGTTGGGAGTGGTCCCATCAGGTCCACTGCGAGGTCTCTCCATGGCTTGGTTGGCATGGTCGTTGTCTTCACTGGAGGCGTGGTGGGAATAGGAGTCACAGCTTGACATCCAAGGCATTTCTTGCAGTGTCTTTCCACCATGCCGTTCATATTTGGCCACCAAACCTTACTTCTGAGACGATCCTTCGTTTTCACAATCCCTTGGTGTCCCTCATGAGCTAACTCTAAAACCTGTTTTTGCAAACTCGCAGGAACAACAATCCGCATACCCCTCATCACCAATCTACCAACTACAGTAATTTCATCACGCAATAATCTGTAAGAGCTAGGAGCAGTAGACCAGTCCCCTGTCTTCCAACAACGACGCACCTCCGTCAGTTCCTCATCCTCAGCAGAAGCTCTCTCTATCTCTCGGGTAGTCATCGCGCGTGGTGTTGCATTGATTGCTACCATTCTGACATACTCTTCAGTCGCACCGTCATGGAGTGATGCCGGTATCTTTGTCAAACGACTTAGGCAATCAGCTATGTTCTGGCCTGAAGGTACATGACGTATGGTGTACTTGTAAGGCATAAGACGCAGCACCCACCTCTCAACTCTGGCTGATGGTTTCGACCTAGGACCGTAGATAGCTTCCAAAGCCTTACAGTCAGTGACAAGTTGAAATGACTGTAACCCTGATAGGTAGAGATGGAATCTCTCACAACCCCACACAACCGCTAAAGCCTCCTTTTCTGTCTGGCTGTATCGGCGCTCGACATCGCTCAAACTTCGGCTCGCAAATGCCACCGCTCTCTTCACTCCCTGCTTTTCTTGCACAAGTATAGCCCCGAGTCCAACCGGGCTAGCATCAGTAACCACCTCTGTAGGTGCTTCCTTGTCGAAGAAAGCCATCATTGATGCCTCAGCTAATTGCTTCTTTAGAGCCTCAAATGCATTATTTTCCTCTCTGCCCCAATGCCATTTGGTACCTTGTCGTGTCAACTTCCTAAGTGGTTCTGCGGTCGTCGCAAAATCAGGCAGGAACCGTGAGCTGAAACTGACCAGTCCCAGGAAACTTCGCAGCTCGGCAACATTACTTGGAGCTTCTGTTTCTCGAATTGCTTTAACCTTCTCCTCTGTTGGTCCCACGCCATGTTTGTTTAGAAGCAGTCCCATGAATACTATCTGACTCATTCTAATCTTGCACTTCTCCTTGTTCAGGGTAAGGTTTCTCTCTTGCAGTCGGTTCAACAGTGCTACAAGATTTCTGTCATGCTCTTCGGTTGTTTTGCCATGTACTACAATATCATCAGCGATATTGATTGCTCCTGGGCACCCGGCGATAGTTTGCCTGACAATGTTCTGGTACTGTTCTGGAGCACTGTTTATACCAAAACTTAATCTCTTGTAGCGAAACAACGAGTCACCAGCTGAAAATGTTGTGATATCCCTTGAACCTTCTTCCAGCTCAATTTGATGAAAACCCATGTTCATATCCAGTTTAGAGAAAACTGTGCTCCCGTTCAGTTCCTCCAGCACCTCATCCACAGTTGGAATTGGTACCTTCTCCCTTTGTATGGCCTCATTAGCACATCTCATATCCACACAAATTCGTACATCATCTTTGTTTGGCTTGGGGGCAAATACCGCTGGGCTGACCCATGTTGATGGACCTGACACTCTCTCAATGATGTCAAGATCAAGGAGCTCATCAATTTTCTTTTTGACTTTATCCTTCAGGGGATAAGGAATCCTTCTTGGTTTCTGTGCTACCGGTTTCACCTCTTGATCAATGTGCAGCTTCAGTTGGTAACCAGACAATTTGCCAAACCCAGAAAACACCTTTGGAAAACGGTCTACAATACTATCAATGTCACTGCCTACCGAAGACACTTGAGCCACGCCACTTGCTTCTGGTCCAACTTTCAACACTTGCAATCGCTTAGCTGCTGAGCTGCCGAGTAAACACCGTCCTTCTCCTTGTGTCACAAGGATAGTTTCCATGGTAAACACCCATTTCCATAAACTCTCAAGTTCCGTTCTTCAGGCTCCAATTTTGCTTTAAGGCCACTCTTAACAAGGTTGTTAAACTGCCTCTCACCAAGCACAGTAGACGGAGCACCCGAGTCAACAAGCATGTTTGTGTTTGTGTCATCAATTTTGACCATTACCACGTTATCCTCACAGGCTTTTTCTCCATTGAAGTTTATAGGGAATGCATAAGGTTCATCTCCACTGTCATATTCTACTTGATTAACTCTACTGTTCCCTGACTTTGAATCAACTCTCTTATCACTGGGCCCCCTCTGTTTGCCTCCTTTCTTTCCTTGTGCTCTACCACCCTCTTTGCCCACAGCCCCCCTTCTACAACAAGCTGCCCAATGCCCTTTCTCGCCACACTTTGCACACGTTTTACCACGAGCTGGACATACCTTGTCTCGAGCAAAATGTCCCACCTTGCCACATGCGTAACACTTGTGAGTTCCAAATCCACTTGACAGTTCCTTGCTATCACGACCGGCCTTGACCATATTCACGTTACTCTGTCCTCCCTCTCCTACGGCGATATTGCTCGCCTGACGTCTTGCCGTCTCCCATGCTCTCGCCTTGTCAATTGCTGCAGCAAGCTGTATATTTGGCTCTTCGAAAAGCTTGGTTCGTAATTCCAGAGAAGAAACTTTCTCCAACAACTGATCCCTCACAGCGAATTCAAGTTCCTCCGGACCATATCCACAATGTCTTGCTTGTTTCCGCAGTCGGAGCACAAATGAGTCGACATCTTCTCCCGGTTCTTGGCGTAACTGGCGAAGAACGTGTCTTTCGTACGCGGGATTTTCCTGCACTTGAAAATAAGCATTCAGTGTTCGAACAGCTGCTCGATAAACATCGTCCTCTTGGCCTTCAGGTAGGGCGACGATTGCCAGATTTTCGAAGATGTCCTGCACTCCGGAACCAGCCCGATAGAGTAATTCGCTTTTCTTTCTCGCGGCGGTTTGGAGGTTTGCCTTCCCTTCGGCAAAATACGTAAATCCTCGAAGCCAAACACGCCATCGCTCACTCAATTCCGATTTCGAGCCCGTAATATCCATCGGTTGGATACCTGTTGACGCCATACCACTCTAAGGATTATTCTTGCAATCCTCGTCGCCAATGTAATGTCTGCACTCCAGACTGGTCCTCGATGGAGGTGGATTCCGAACAAGAAAGCACACACACGCTTTAGGCCGCCATATTAGTTTAATCCACGCTACCCATGATCCCTTAGGGCTCAGCCTAACACAGGCAACCCAATACAATCGCTACAATTGGTCTTCAGTAGTGGTTTACTCGGCGAAAGATGTGTCACGTCTGTGCAAGGTATCTCTCTCTTGAAACAGAACTACAAATCTCTTCTGGTACAGGACGTGTTTAAATTTGCGTGTTATTACCTGTGCAAAGACCAACCCATATGCCAGAGCTTGAACTTTTATAAAGACAGAAACGAGTGTGAGCTGAACAACCGAACAAGCTCGGTGAGGCCTTTCAATGTCGTACCAGACTCAAATGCCATTTACTTGGAAAATCCATTCCGAGGTAAGACGTAAATAAAATGTTTAGAAAAGCGATTCAATATTTCTTTCAATTTTTAAGTTCTCGAATCGAGATAAGCTAGAACTTCTTGAATCTCATAACAAACTAGGTATTGCCTTTTTTGGCGAAAAAAAATTGATCACATACTATATTAAAACTGTATGTCAATTGTCTTACCCATTGGCAGATTGAACCTAACAGAACTCTAGAGGACCGAATTGAAAAAAAAAATAACAATAAAAACCTTGAGAAGGATTTATTACGCACAGTGAAAAATTTATTATAATTAATTCATAAAAATCATTTTCGGTTATGTTTACCAGTACCAATTTGTAACGCTATATTATCTGTGAAATTGGCCAATACACTTTTATTTATTTTTTGCTTTAATTATATTTTTGCCAATTTCCTTTTAGTCATAGTATATCCATTGTGAACACAGTATGCCAATGAAAGTGATAAAAGGCAAACATTCAGTCTCTGCCAATATGGAGCAGCTTTTAATTTCGTCCGGATCTGTTTACATTTAGAAAGTTTACCGGTTGACAGTGCTGTAGCCAGACTTTAGAACAAGACGAGGCACGTTTCATGCTCCGACGGCGCGAGCCGCTAAGTGGTGTGTGCGCATGCCCCCGTCCCTCCCTCCCCCCCAGAAAATTTTGAAATCTGAAGGTCCAGAAATGCTCTTTTAAGCATTTACCGTGGCAGTTTTCTTCAGAAAAGTCAATATTGGGCAAGTGCAGAATTTCACTTTTTATTGATGAGCGATACTGGTGCCAAGTTAATGACCATCTGCATTTTAAAGCATTCAACTGTTTTAACAACACTTTTTTGAAGTCAGTTCTTAGATGATGTACAAAATTGAGCCCGCAGTGTCTGGAACCGAAGTTGATAAGCAGCATGACGTACCCGTAGATACGTTATGTATGAGGAAATTATTATGTGCCTATTACATTCCCAAAATATATAGATATATTTAAATATCAAAGAAAATCCCAGTTCTTACTTTAGATAGCTTTAGATGTACTCAACGTGTAGTGTGAAACCACAATTTCTGACAAAGCAATTGAAAGTTGCAGCAATAAACTGAATGTAAAACTCGATCTGCTGCCTTTGAGCAACCTGAATAGCGTTAATGCTTTAATGTAAGATAGTTTAAGGGAGCTTCGTCACGATGTTTTGAGTCATTTCTTCGACAACCTAAACTATCTTTAAAATGGAGGAAACCTAAAAGTAATAGTTTGCTAAGAACGAAAAACAGCAAAGGAGTGATACTAAACCAAAAAGGAACAAGGATGGCTGAGGACTGAGAAGATTGAAACGGATTGGAAATGATGATTTTGAAAACTTTAGACTAATGTTTTCAAAGTGCACGAACGACAACGTAGCCCCCTTTAAGGCAGTTTAAGACTGAACCTAAAAATGGCCTAACTCACCGAGAGGTTCTCCGTAGCTCAGTTGCCCGGGAGCACCCGACCGGTATCTGGAAGGTCATGTCTTCGAATCCTGTCGGGGATTAAGGTTTTTCATTTCTCCTATTTCATTTCTCTCTCATTTATCATTTATTCACCGAGCTGGACATTTACCACCTTTCATTATTTATCACAACCATTCGCTTCCGACATTGCCAATCCTAGCAGTATATGTGAAGAGCGAGTGTTGCACATGAACCAGCAAATGGCCTAGCTCGCCAACTGAAGAGTCGCCGTGGCTTACTTGGTTGGGAAATCATGGGTTCCAATCCCGTCGGGGACTCTGATTCTTTCTTTGTCCCGAACTCGTGTCATAATGAACGCATCGCATTTATCAAAATTTAAAGGTGTTTGCGATCAAACTGAAAAGAAATGACTTAAATAATTGAGTACGAAGTTAACATACACCAAACAAAAATTAACAACCTGCCCGTTGTTCTTTCTTCAGCTTTTCTTGGTTCGTCTCCAGTACTCCCATGCAGCCCAATCGTGCCAAGAAATTAAGTTAAGAACGCATCTGAAGGACTGGCCACTAGTGGTCGATATTTGCTGGATTCAGTGGGGTCTGGGAACCTGCCAGTTGGTGCTTATTGCGATATGGAAATGGAAGGTGCGAAGTGCTACTCACAAAGCTACTCACAATTTCTAGTGCCGTCTAAACCTTTTTATCAAGTTCTCCTACTTCTAGTGAAACCAAGATATAACTTGGCATACCCTTTGACCTTGGTAAAAAACACGCTCTTGTTTCCACATAGCATTCTTTGTAAATACTGAATACCGTTTGATAGTTGAACGACGAATACATCCTCTCTGACACAGAGAGTTGCACCAAACAAATTTCAATGGAATGCACTGTATATTTGCATAAAATTAATTTTCAGGACAGGGCCCTTCTCGAATAAATTGATTAGAAACAAACGTTTGGAATTTTTGATAGCCTTTAAATAACAGGGATAACCGAGGTAAAGCGAATGGGTGGGATAGGAGGTGCAAGGGCAGAGTTAATTTGTCCTCCGTTCATCGACATTTATTGGCCGGTGTGACTAAAAAGTCTGACGCTTGCTACAAGATGACATAAACAGTTGTTTTATGCTTGTGTATTAGTCTTGCCTAATCATCGCTTCTTTTCGTAATTAGAATTAAAGGTGTCTGATCCGGCACGATGTCACGAGAGACCGCCAGGATAATGGTGTTACTCAAAATACAGGTTAGTGTCTCTACTGTTGTCAATATTATAGATTTTATAACATTGATTTTTTTTCTGCGAGTTTCACCGCTGTAAGATAATGAGTTACTGATGTCAAAAATGTGAAAAAAGTTTCGGGTCACCGACTTCGTTTTGGAGATAAAATGCCTGGAAGAACACCCTAAATATTAAAAATTCGGCTTCGTGTGCCTATTAAGTTAGTTTGTTCAATTGACGGCGTTCTTAAAAGAAACATTGCTCATTTCGCGACCATTGTTTCACTCGTCTTACAGCTGCAAGATGACAGAATTCGATGTCGCATGGGCAGAAAACTTGAAAATCTGTCCACTCCCCACACTGACTTTTGTTTTTTTTGACAATCTGTCGAGAATGGTGAATAAAATATGTTTCTGTAAAAAAGTAGCGGTCACCGACCATTTAAGAAAGTGTACTATAAGATGAAAGGCACCCGTTGACCAAACAAGCGACGCAATCATGATTTCCTCCCAGTATCACGAATGGATCTCAGACAGGAGACAAGTATTAAATAAAAACATCGTCAACTAAGGGCTACTGTTTAGATGTGCCACCAGTAAACATGGTGAATTGATTTTCTCAGCCTGGAACTAAACCGTTGAAGAGTAGAAAGCGCACACCAGTTGATTGGTATTGTCCTTATCCCTAGTAGCCAAAGAAGACAATGCAATCCACCATGTTAACTTCAGGATCAATGAAGCAAATCCACGTTTAACATTAACGATTCAACTACAAAGTCTTCACAGTAATACTCTATCAACAGACCGTTCGAGTCAAAGCAGGTGTTAATATCTATATTTGTAACCGACTGGCAAGAAAAACAAACACCAATTGCATAAACCAGGGCAAGTGTAGCGGCTACCTAACTGATGCGAGTTACCCTTGTTTGTTTGAAGAAGAAGAGGAAGAAAAGAGCCGTTCATAATTGCCATTCACCTCTCGTCGCCTTACAGGTTGTATATGTTTTGCCAAAGGTAGGGGCGATTTTATATGTAATATAGCATGCATTGAAATAATGATGTCATGCGGACCTTCGATCAATTGACCGCGATGCATTATGCATAACGTTAAGGGAAGTAAGCAAATGCAAAGCTATGATTTGGTGAAAATGGACGGGATATAAGAGAATATTTGTGACGGTTAGGCTTCCTTTGGCTAGAGACATGAAGCTTAGGGCTTGGTTAACAGTGGTAGCTTGGTTAAGTCTGGTTTGGTCCGTTAGTTTGGTGGAAGTCTCGTCAGTAGACCTCAAGACGAGGAAATGGCAGTCAAAAGTTCACGCTAAAAGGATCGTCGCCGAATCATCGCAGTCTAATCAAAGACACAACAATCGCCGCAGTTACTCCAAACAACATTTATCACGTAATTATTTCGAAAGAAGACACGACTTGGAAACAAATGAAAGAAAAAATGATCAATTTACTCCTAAACTAACTGCGAGAAGCTCTCTACCGACAATGTCATATGCAACAGTGGGCAAATTAAGACGCAGTTTTTTTAGTTACCCTCGAAATGGAACCCAAAACAAAGTATACCAAAGAAGGAGAAAAATTACAGATTATTTTAATGCGCCAATCCATGGGCGTTGGATTTCAAAACCTTTAGACGACGTGGTACGGGACGAGGATGGTCTTATTAAAAGGTCTCGTAACAGGGTAAGATTAAAAACACAAAGATTTCATCTAAGAAAAATGGATTCAGAAAATGCCATTACTGCAAACAAAAATCTCGTTACGTTCGACTCGAAGGCGCAAGTTGACGCTAATTTGTCCAAGCAAAAGGAACGGCAACATATTTCTGGCGGAATCACATATGCTGACCACCCAAATGTGCGTGATAATGGAAACGCCGTTGCAATATCAAATGAAGGAATAGGTGACAATTCTGATAGTTTCTTTGCAGATCCTATGGCTGTTAGACCAGACGAACGTGCCCTCCATTCATCTCACTTCTTTTCCCCCGCTGTTCACAAGTTTATGCCTGCCGAGCACCGTTTTCCCGGGGCACCAATTCACAGATATCTTTCCTCTCCGGTGATCTTCAAATATGCCAATAGAGAAGGATATCCGACAAACGGTGGTGGAGAAAACTCCTTGCAAAATAGAGTAGTTGCAGGTCCACCTGGACCTTTTAGAACACCATTCCCGCCTTTCGTCCAACGACCACCATATCGTGGGCATCGTGTTATATTTATCAACAGGCCGGTTCACACTCCTGTCCCAGTGCCCATGAGCGGGCCACCTGGGGTTATCCTTGTCCAACACCCAGTGCCGCTACCACCCCAAAGAGTCCCAGTGCCTGTAATGCCGAGGCCGCCACCATTTCTTGTTGTTAATCACAGAGAATTTTCCGGACCTTGTAAGTTTTTCTTCTTCTTGAAGTATATCTACCTGTTTGTGAAAGGTCAAAACGTGCTATCGGCAAACAAGAATCATAATGCAACTCTCAATACCGCGTGTCGATATAAATACAGAAATATTTCGAGCGTTATAAGACATTTCATATTTATTTTTTTAGTCAAATGTTAACAAATTGACAACAACCAGTTTCGAAAAATTGCTTTTTAAAGAAAAAATGCTTGAAATTTTTTTATGAAAACTTGTACGCCTCGCTAGAGTCCTTCCAATCGCACTGTTACTTTATTTTTGTAGCGATTGACCCTTGTGGCGTTAATCCGTGCAGAAACGGAGGGACCTGCACAGCAGTGGTCACGGATTTTAAGTGCATATGTCCAATGGGATACAAGGGAGAAAGATGTGAAGGTAAGTTTAAGCGCGAGCATTTTACTAATGGAGTGCCTGTTTATCCCCTTAAGCCCTTGACCGCTTGTAAGACAAATCGAGATTGTACCTGTTACGTCTACTGTGTTTTCCCGAAAATGACCGCAAAGGATTCTGTATGAGTGTCGTTTTAAAGTGGTGCTATAGATGAGGAGGAGGAGGAGGAGGAGGAGGAGGAGGAGGAGGAGGAGGAGGAGGAGGAGGAGGAGGAGGGAAGTTTATTGACGCGCGGAACACGCTGTCCCGGCTTGAGCTCTTTCCTTGATCACCGCATTGTTTCCATGGACAATATGCTTTGCCCTCGATGTGCTGGAGAATTAGGTGCTAAGGAGTAACCCTATGATGAGTAGCTTCCCATCTAGGGGGGGGGAGGGGGTAGAAATACTCCTATTCGCTTAATGCTAATGTGCGTGACAAGGACATGCTCTGGTGGCATATAGTCTGTCTCAGAGTTAACTTTTCACTTAGAGTTGTTGCATATTTAAGTCACCCAATGTCTCTTAATGTCTCTTTATTGCACCTTTTCAGTTCAAAGTAGATGTTTTCCAAATCCATGCAAGAACTTTGGGAAATGCACCGAGTTACCGGATGATTACGAATGCACGTGCCATACTGGTTTCCATGGAAAGGCATGCGACCGTAAGATGAAAAGACGTTATTTTTACTTTGTAGCAACGCTTTTTACCCTCGCCTTAAATA
Organism: Blastomussa wellsi; assembly: GCA_947652115.1. NCBI lineage: Eukaryota > Metazoa > Cnidaria > Anthozoa > Scleractinia > Plerogyridae > Blastomussa > Blastomussa wellsi. The sequence continues at coordinate 5,307,603 of OX393573.1, read as the reverse complement.
ATTTTCCTGAGCATTTGGTCTTCTATGTTCTTTATTCTTTCTACAGTTGAAAGCAAGTGTGAACCCAACCCATGTAGGAACGGGGGAGTGTGTACAGAAAATATTGACAGTTATATATGTTCTTGTGCGGCAGGCTTCATGGGCAAAAATTGCGAACGTAAGTAAATTCGAAAGTCTGTACATTCGCTTTTCTTGGCTGCGATTTATTGAAATTACCCTTATTGGAGTTTAGGCATTCAGCAAGAGGGGGAATTTCAGTATCGAAACCACGGTTAATTTGTACATACAGTGTATTGGCACCCGTGGCATCCCGTCATCCAATTTCAATTTTTCGATTTTATATTCATACACCCGTTAAGGGCATGTGTAAGATGAAAATAAGAGACATATCGCAGTACACCATTCCATAACTGTGTCATTTATGCCTTTCTTCTTTTAACTTTAGTTGTTTTCCCTAAGCTGCCTTGCCTTAGCTCCTTTTACTTGGAAATGATATAACAACGGCTATTTAGACTACTATGGCTATTGACAAAAGCCCATAGCCGCTTTTATTAAGAATTCAAATCTTCTAGTACTTAACAAATAATTCATACATATTTTGGCCCAGTAAATGTGAGGAAATTGAGAAACACCAGCTAAATTTACAATGTACCCAGAACATAGGTGTATAGGGAAAGGGGAGGAGGAGGGAGAAACAAAACCTGTGTTAATCCTCGGTAGACTGGAGACGAATGACAAGCACATGGTTTCAACAGGCGCATGACCTCGCATGGGGTTAGAAGGGGTATACTCAAAATGTATATTAACATATTGCCAAGGAAAGGCGCAAAATTATATTTATATTTGCAGGTAAATCTTTTATTTATTTACAGAGGAATCAAAGTGTTTGCCTGTGAACCCTTGCAAAAATGGAGGCATGTGCACTGAAGACCTAAGCGGCTATAAGTGCAATTGTAAAGATGGCTACAACGGAATAAACTGTGAAGGTACAAACCTATACACGCTAAACTTTATGTCTTCATCTAAGACTTTTGGTTTAAAAGATAGATCTAATTTAATATTTAACAAATAAAGAAGCCCCGAATGTGCTCTGTTCTGTAAAGCACGCAGGAAGCGGCTAGAGCACGAAAGAGGTTTTGTCAATTATGCAAAACTTTATGTTTGGAATAGGTCCATGTCGAGAATCATTAGCTAGCAATTTATTAATTTCTTTGTCGTTAAACCTCCAACCTTTGGTTTCCTTTTTCACGAACAAGCTGTTGTTGTTCAAACCCAGAAGTCGAAAAACATTTGATTAAATTTTGATGTTATATAGTCTGAGAGATTGGGATAAAACAACTGGAAGGCAGTTGCTTTGACAGGGGCGGATCTAGAGGGGAAGGTGCAGGGGGTACGCACCCCTCCCTGGGATGACCTTCGGCTTTCTATTACAACTAGTGTTCTGCTTACGTCACCCGCCAGCTATGTCATTCCTTAATGGTGCATCCGCCCTTGTTTAACACTGGAATATCAATTTTAACGGTCTTTTGTGGCATATATTTCACTTTTCTCTTTAGTTCGCGAAACTAGCACCGCCTGTGACAGTTATCCCTGTCGAAATGGTGCTACGTGCATCGCTGACATCTATGATCCGTCCAGATATTCTTGCTACTGTTCATCAGGCTTTACGGGACTTTCTTGTGAAGGTAAGTCTGATCTGGAAAAGGTTGTTCAGTATAACATAGCAACAGCAAAGCACACGGTCTTGATGGATGAAGTGACAAGAGGCCTAACTCCGAGTTAACAATATTTTGTTTTTTGGCGTGTTTTTCTTTGTGTTGTTGTTGTTATTATTAGTATTTCTAACACAACTGAGTTGCCGTTGGTTCTACTTTACATAACCACCATCATCCATGAAATAATGATTTTATTTTAAGCGTGCCCTGCACTAAATACACAATTGAACTGGACTGGCTTATACTTCTTGGCATCAAGATGGCGCATTAATTATTTTAAATAATAATTATAAGAGACAAATCCATTTTTGTCGATAGCGCTTGTTTTTAGATTCCATTAACTTTGATGGTTGGCAGATGCAGTTCTTAATCCTAGTCAGCGTAATGCACAAGCATAAAATTGTACTGTTGATGCTAGTTCTTTCGATTTTTACTAACCGATTTTTTTTTTGTGGGATGTATACTTATATGTCCAATATCATATCAATACATGTACTTATTTACATGTTAACCATAATTTTGTATTGTTAGTTCTTATTATAAAATGCCTTGCTCTTGCACAACCCTTGCATGACTTGCATGTTAACAGACGCTGCATGTGGCAGCTGTCCTAGTCCAGGGAGCTGCATCAAAGGAGTATGCAGGGCAGATTATGATTGGCCGGGCCCAGGTATGACTGCTTTTTTTATATATCACGTGTTACACTCTGATGCCTGAATTGGTTTTTATTTTTCGTCGTTTCTAATTATTACTTTATTTGTCCCCTTATAGAGCTCCCTTAATTCGAATTTCAAAATAATTATCACACTAGCCAATCAACAAGAGACTCAATGGATTCATTTAGCAAATTAAAACTCGAAGCAAATACAACCTGCGTAGCAGGCGTCAAAAGACACCCTCCCCCCATTTTTTTTTTTGTGTGTCGCAGGCGTGAATCCCAGAACAACTTGTGTATCCGAGTCCCTATGGGTACCAGTTTTACTTCAGGTCGAGAAAGTAGTAACTCAAATGCCCAGGGGGTGGCCCGAAGGGTTGCCCGGGGGATGTTGAAGGTTCGATTTGACTGGTACATTAATGACTCATTAAAATATCTTTTTAATTAGAAGGAAAAGTATATAGCTAAAGACACCCTTGCAAGGCAGGGGACTAAAACTATGCGGAACTGAGCTATAACAACTCATTTCAGTTGATACCTTACAACTACGTAATTATTGCAATTATAGGTTTAAGCACTGGCCGTGGAATAGTAAAGCGTTGTATAAGGGAAATTATCGCTATCTAATAACGATGTCTTTAAAAAAGTCACAATTAAGGGATATAATAATCTATACTATTTGTTTGCAGAAAGAGGTTTCGAATCCCTTGCCCTCTCTATGTCGCCATGCACGCCATATAACCCTTGTCTCTTTGGCGGTCATTGTATCCCGGATGGAGAAGACTACACTTGTTTGTGCTCCGAGGGACGAGGGGGATCCCGTTGCGAGCGTAAGCTTAACATATTACTTTCACTTTTAAAATACCTGCCAAGTAATAGCAATTTTGTCCATGTACAACAAGCCACAACTTCCACTCCTTCTCTACTTCCCGGGTCTTTTGTTAAGAGTTTTGAAAATACGTATTCTTGTGGCTGTGTCCTTTTTCAGTTGTTTTGTGTAAGTTGTGCTACTTTGCGGTGGCAGACTTGGCCTGGTGGTTAAAGCGCTGGACTTGTAATCCGGAAGTCCAGGGTTCAGGTCCTCCTCCCTACAATTAAAAACGGATTTTTCAGTTCGTTGGTCCCGAATTCAACTCCCCGTGCTTTGCGAATAGCCAACGGGTGTGCCTGCTGCTATTTTAACAACTTTCTGTTTCATTTTTAATATTTGTTTCCGTATTTACAGTGTCCCCAACTAGCACTTAAATAACTGAAAGTGATATCTTTTTTTATTTTATTTAAAACGACTTTCATTGACTTGTTCTTAGGAATAAACAAAAAGAAAATTAAAACCCTTATAGACATTTTCGTTGCAATAGTGACGTCCACTGACTATAACGTATACCTAGTCCATTTTTGACTCTCTATTTTTAACCTTTTCCATGCAGACATTTTCAAGGAAAGCAGCTGCAATGGGTGTCATCATCACGCTGTTTGTATTTCAAGTAAATGCGCGTGCAGACAAGGATATTCGGGTGACGGAAAAATATGTAGACCAAGTAAGAAGCTAGCTTGCAGTTTAGGCGATTCTTATGAAAATACATATAAACTGGCATGGACGCCTGGATCGAATTTGTTCTTGTACCGTAAGAGAAGAAGCAAAATAAGCTCCACATAATGATGCTATTCTGCGGCCTGTTTTTGACATGTATCAAGTCTGTTTGTTCATCTTCGAACAATCTAAAGTCGCGATCCAATCAGCGATCAGTTAAGTAAACCATATTCTTAGGAAGTTCATAGAGAAACAATCCTTTCGAAAAGAGCAGTTGTCGACTTGCAGAAAAAAAATCATGCCACGGTCGTATGAGTGGTTTTCATCGTGGTATGCCCGTATTTTTAGCCCGCATTTTTTAGCCCTAATTCCAATAGTAAAAGGAAAAAAATGCCACAAATATGGCAACTTGGCCCCTCTGGACGATCATGACATTAAATAATTTAGCAAACAAATATTAATAGTGAATGTTCCCAATATGTTGTAAAATGTGCTCAGAGGCGGAACTGAGACAATACCTCCCGCTTTCAGAAATCTCGCAGTGTCACCCAAACCCGTGTGAGAATAGTGGCACCTGCCGCGAAGAGGACGCCATTGAGCCGCATCAGCCTGACTGGTGGTGTGATTGTCCAAAGGGTTACAGTGGACGACGATGCCATGGTAGGGTTTTGAATGATGGTATGACCCATGTGGTTCACCATAGGTAAAACAGGAAGTCTTCAAATATTGCCTTCCATACTAAGATGAGATGAAATAAGTTGCTGCGATAAATAAGATAAAGTTGCCCCAAACAAAAGCAAATTGGTTTAAAGAAAACTAAGACAGCATTGCAATAAGTAATAATAGAATGGTTGAGCCAATTAAAAAAATATCGGCTAATAAATAAGTTGTGGCAAATGAAAACGGGTTGCTGTAGGTGAAAAAAGCAGTGCGGCGAAAAAACACATGTTGCTGAAATTGAAGTAAAGTCGCAGCAAATGAGACTGAAAAAATAGAATTGTACAAAGCTAAAAAATAGAAATCGTAAAAGCTTTATAAAATGTCAATGAATACATATGGGCCTAGCAAAAAATAAGTTTAAAAATTGGAAGGTGTTCTAAATAAAATTTGTTTTCACTTTATATGGATGTAAGGTCTTGCAGCGCATTTTGTGCTTTTCTTGGGAAAAGCAAACAAAGCTGCAAAGTGAAGGCGTAGTGAGGTCAGGTCCTACACCAGATTATTCTTCTTTATTCTCCTTGGTCCTCCATGGTGAATAATTGTTAAATATAAGATATTAATAATAAATTTTAATCTCATATTTTCGCATTTGAAATTGGCTGTTTTTTTTTCTTTATGAATTAGTATTGGCGCCCTTCTCCAAAAGTAAAAAAATATTTACTGTAATATTTATTTTGAAACAATGTTGCTTCATAGAGTACGATCCGTGTTCAAATTTCAAGTGCCATAATGGAGGAACATGTGAAACCACAGACAATGAACCAAGATGTACATGCGCTGCACCATGGGAAGGGCCTTCTTGTCTTCGTAAGTCTCATTGTGTTTGTTTTCTTTAAGACTCAGGGTTTCAAGTTTTCACGTATAAAGGAGCTAAGTCACGATATTTTGAGTTACCTTTTTGCGAAGAGCCAAATTAATGAAGGAAACCTAAAACTAATAGTTTTCTAAGGCAACAAAAAAAAAAAACACCAAATCAGGTGATAGTAAAACAAAAAGGAACAAGGATGGTTAAGGATTGAGAAGATTGAGACGAATTACAAATGAGGATTTTGAAAAATTTAGACTAAAATTTTCAAAATACACAAACCGTGACTATAATCCATCTCAATCTCAGCCGCCATTGTTCCTGTCTAAGTGTATTGTTACTCCTTTGGCGTCTTAATGCCATGAAAAACTGTTATTTGGGGGGTTCTTCTTATTTAGGGGGCAAATAAATGCCATTGTTACAGCTATTTTACGTTTCTGCATGTCAGACTAAACAGGTTTAGACTAGTCAGACTAAACAGGTTTAGTTTTTACCTATTTTACCTTGTTTCCGAAATTTTAGTGGATAACTTCTGCTTACCAAAGAATAGTGAAAACAGAAATCCTTGTAAAAATGGTGGTAGATGCGAATTCATCAGTGGCGAAGTTAAGTGCGCTTGTCCAGTATCATACGAAGGCCCTACATGTTCAGGTATACTGTAATATATTTCACCACTAATATACAAAAATATATATTTTTTAATTTCACCATTAATTTGTCTAAATGGTTTGCGAATAATTCGGCAGTTATTCTTTCTGCTTTCTTCCTCAAAGTATAAATATATTCACAGTATAAATTCAAGCACAATTAACTGCTGCGTTAGATTTGTTAGCAACAAAAAGGAAAGCATTTTAAAAACACCAACAACGAAACAACTAAATTCGGAGATTTTTCCATGTGAGCACGTGATGATAATCTTCCCGTCACCCTCACTGTTTCGTTTTAGCAAACAAGTGCGATAAATGCGACAAAAACGCATTTTGTGACAAAGGAATCTGCAAATGTCGACCACCTCACATTGGGGACGGAATAACATGCAATGAACCAGAAAAAACCCCAGCAAGTAAGTTGCTATGTTGTATCTTAATGACAAATTATAGCTCGGTTGGAACAGTCAACTGACTTGAAAATGCCAACTTGAAAATGTTTCCCTATATTTTTCACATAAACGTGGCAATCGTTACGCATTTGAAACGCCTTGCGCAGAGTAGAATGGCTCACAAAAGGGTTTGCACAAAAATGATCAATCACTATCCCAGACGATTAATTTTCTTGGTTGTTTAAAGTTAAAGAGGTCGTGTACGTTTCACGCTCTATTAGTGAGTTGATTTTTTCTTGTTATTTTTCTCTTACGGGGAGTGGGATGAATGGAAATGACAAGCACTTAAGACGCATCCCACAAACTGCTTTTAATGAACTTTAAACAACCGAATATTTTGCTTTTCGCACAGTGATTTGACCCAGGAAGATAAAAGAATATTGTTTAGAAGGAGTCATTTGCACATTAAGTCTAAATCAATTCATGAATATAATATTAGACCATATTTGTTTGCGTTCGTTTTGCAGGGGCCCCACCAAATCCTTCTGAGCTTCCAAATAGCTGCACTCCGAATAAATGCTTGAATGGGGCGGCGTGCATCGAAGGAAAAAATACCTTCTACTGCGTCTGCCGAGAAAACACTTCTGGTCGATTATGTGAGAAGAAGACTGCACCAGCAAAAGGCATGGTCATGTACACGCTGTTCTTGTCTTCAATAAAAAAAACATAACTTAGAATATACATTAGCTTTGGCGATTGAAAAAAAAACATCTTATGAAAAAAAGCCACCAGTTGACTTTGAAAAAAAGAAATACGACATCTCTCTTTTGTGGCTAATTTATCAGGTGGGTTAGAAAGTACCATTTTCAAGGTAAAAAGAGATGTTGTGCAGATGACTGGTTGTTCGGTCCTGGAACGGACGCCCTTATTTTTTTCTCTTCCAGTCGTTGTGCCTGTGAACTAGCTAAGTTAAGCGTGTTTCCAATTAAATCGATTTTGTAGAAATTCGGCATATCCGTCCGCCACGTTTGGAACATGGTTCACATCTTTTCCATAAATGTTGCAACAAGTTCCTTGCGATATTAACACAGGTACAAAATCAGCTAAAGAAACCCTTTTTCAAAAGATTGCATTTATCTTTTTTCCCTTGAAGCTCCACCGAAGGCAGTGTGTCATCCAAATCCTTGTCTCAATGGAGGCATATGCAAAGAAACAGGGATCAACCAGGATTTTGATTGTATCTGTCCTAATCCTCGGTTCAAGGGAAGGTTTTGTGACGGTATGTAATGCAATTGGCCTTACTCCACATGTACGCCTAGAGAATTTAATTTCGTTCTATTACTGCAATCGAAATAATAGCGAAAACTTACATCTTGGTCACCTACATCATTATCCTTTGCTGAAAATACCGTATTGCTTTGAATCTCTGGTCAATGCAAAGTCGGACTTTGTCAACTGCAAAAAGGCTGAAAGAACATAAGCACACAGGTTTCGCAAGATGCACTAACAACAAGCGCTTGGCTTCAAAAATGTTTAAACTAACAGCGAAGTTCTCTTTCTGCCCTCGAAACGCTCTTTTTTAACAGTAACAGGGGACCACTGTGCATTAATTTTACGTTGTTTGCATCCATTGGGCAGCGCCAAATTATTTTGTGAGTGTTGATGTCAAGTGCTCACTGTCACAAACCCAGCAGCAATCACCGATATCATTACTACTCAGATTTTTTCACGTCAATACCTTTTTTTTCTTTCAGTTGACATGTGCGCAGAGTGTGACCCTCATGCTCGGTGCATAAATGGAAAGTGTTTCTGTCGCAGGGGCTACAAAGGGGATGGATTTTCATGCAAAAGAGGTAACTCCACTAACAGCGGCAATAGACACAATATAATGTCTCACATCCTATGGTAGTCCATATAAGAGCCGGATAATAACCGCCGACCGGTTAGCTCAGTTGGTTAGATGTTCTAGTCTTCTAAGGACGATAAACCGTAGGTCCCGTCTCCTGCATCTTTAATGTTACAGGTCAGCAGGGGACGTTAAAGAACCCACACACTTATCGCAAAGAGTAGGGCGTGGAGTTCCCGGTGTTGTGGTCTGCTCTGCTGGTTTGGGTTCGGGTGAGATCATGAATGGACTGATAGCGGCTGCTATGAGCGCCTTTATATGCTGACACATCCTTCTGAAAAGTAAACTTTCTTTTTTTTCCTTTTTCAGTTAGACCCAAAAGTAAATGTCCACAATACGCAACCACTATCAGTGGTGACATTTGTATTTGTAACCCCGGATATTACATGAGCAATACCGGGAAACGCGTCTGTATTTGTAAGTATTTATTAACTACTCAGTCGAATTCTCTTAACAGAAATTATCTTTGTTCCAATAAGTGGCGGAGCTAGGGGAGCTACCCCCCCCCCCCCCCCCCACCATACTTAAATGTGAAGACCCGAAGGGCCGAAAATTTTTTGGGCTCTCTCCATACAAAGAAGTCTGGATCCACCACTGCAGTAATAGGCCATTTAGAGGGAATTAAATTTACCAGATCAGCTATCAGTATACTATCTCCAAGAAACCACTAACCACAAATTGCCATTAACAGACAAACACTTGACCATGAAAATCATTCAGAATGAAAATGTCCCCGAATATAACGATTTACGCCAAATCATGATGCTTTGTTCGTTTCAATGATGTTCTACAGCTTCAAGCATCACAACGAAATGAAAGGCATAATTCCATATTTCCAGACAACTTTGTTCCTGTCTTGAAATTGACAAAAGCTTTTAAAATATATTTCCTTATTACTCACTGTCCAGCCTAGAGGCTCAGTGCGATCCTTTTGATTAGTACCAAGAATAGAAATTCTTCGCGCTGTCACATTGGATCGTGGGCTCTGGGGAAGTGAATGTTTATTAAAATCATTATTTAATTTCGTTATTTCTCAAGATACCCAAGCATGATAATCAAATTTAATCGATACAAACTATAGTTAATGCCGATAGTGTTTACGTGATTTGCTGCTTTAATGCTCCATGCTTAACATATGTTTAATTGATATAATTGTTATTCTTTCTTAAAGTGCCACTACGATGAAAAAAATGTTCTTGTTCTCTTTCGATTCCGATTTGATGTTTGACAAGAATGCACCATGCCGATTATTGCGCCTCAATTCTTGTTTAAGCCGTCCTCCATTACCAGATTCGACTTCAGTCGAGTTGCATTGAGAGAGCTGGATCGAGAAAGATTAGTATGCAGCACGAGCTTTTAGAAGCAAGTTGCTTTTCTGCATACCAAATTAGCTGGGTTCACACAGTAAAAAATTAAACTAGTGAGTATATGACGTCATTTTCTCTCTCGATCCAGCTCTCTCAATGCAACTCGTCGTTCAAAAAAACGGACTTATATCGAAAATTGAGACGCAATAATTGGCATGGTACGTTCTTGCCAAATATAAAATCGGAATCGAAAGAGAACAAGAACAACATTTTTTCATAGTAGTGGCACTTTAAATGAAATTGACACCATTTGTCACAGCGAATATGGGAGTATCACAAAATACATCACAGCATGAGCCAAAACTTGAAATCCCCCCGCCAGCAGAAAATGCTGCATCAAGAGGAGGACAACAGTGGTCAGGTAACAACAAATAAAAAAGATCTAAAAAACGGTGTTCATTATTTTCGTACATCAATTTTTCATAATTTATTCATCGAGCATTCTTGCCAATCTATTTGAGCAAAAACAAAACATCTAGAAAGGCCTCAGTATATTTTCTTTGCCAAAGAAGTAAAACATTATTTACTGCTACGGCAACTCAGTTTCTAGAACTACAACATCGTTAAGCATGATTTACTTGGGAAAACCTTTTACTAAAAAGCTATTAGGGGCTAACTCAAAAACCTTACGGTTCTTTTTGTCCCTAGACTCCAATTTCACAATCACTTCTCTAAATATTTTTTCTTTTCATGCACACAATTTTAGCTCTGTAATTATAATGTTGTGAGTTAAATAACGATTGTTGTTGTTGCTATAGAGTGAAACGTAAGTTATATTTCTTTGCCAATGTTTGAGAAAATAAGCCATTAAGGGCATACGTCTTCTGCGGTACTCGCCGGCCTCTGCTAAATTTACCAATAGGGTTAACGGGTCAAATAAAGTAAATAAAGGGGGGTTTGAACAAACAAATCGTTACAATTTAATTAATATCCATACTAGTTTAAGCCGATAAAATTATATTAAATCGCGAAGCTTTCATTTATTTCTCTCTGAAAAACGGAAAAAAAGTGAATCTTAATTGACCCTAAAGATTGAATATTAGTTTTAAAAGCTGGGGTTCAAAAATACACAGCCCAGATCGATTGTGAAGTATTCATTTGCAGTATTCATTTGTAACTGCAAATATATCTTGTTTCTCATTATGCAATGTTTCTCTTTCAAACAGAAGACATCATAGTCACAGAATACCGTAGCATGGGCTGCTGGGCTGACACAACTGACTGGCGAGACTCTTCCAAACGTGCAATGATGGTTATGGAAGGTTTAGATCCAATCCTTGCAGACAGTTATCACGAACGTAAACAACCAATCAGCAAGTGTGCTGACGTGGCGAAAAGGCTGGGTTTCCGTGTATTTGCAATACAAAATGGAGGACAGTGTTTTGGTGGCGCAGACGAAAATGGTTACAAAACCTATGGACCTTCTGAGAAGTGCTCTGATGGAGTGGGGGGATCTTTAGCTAACGATGTGTACAAGCTATGAATATTTCCGAACCTGCCTTGCCATTGATCGTGACTTAATTTATATTTCACTGGTTTTGACATTTTTTGCTTCTCTCAGGGATGCAAATGAGTGCTGTTTCAAAGTTATAAGGTTACTGATAACCAGCATGAATAAGAGAAAGATTCATGTTTCGATATTCGCGTGTCTGTATTTTCTCTGTACATTGTTTGTGTGTTTTGTGTGTTTATTTTATTTTACCACAGGAAAAAAAAAAAAGAAAGGAGAGACAAGAATACAGAAATTACACAAAAGCAATGTGACGAGGAAGCCCAAAAAGAAACCATGTTGCAATATAGAGCTATTACAACATACAAACAAATATGTTAACATAAATCATCAATAGCATAGGGAAGGATCTATAAGGCGAACCTTGGTGCACGTTGCTGCTACAACTGGGAATCATTTTCCATGTTTACATTCCCTAATCAATACCGTATTGTCAGGTAAAAAGGGTAGTGTGGTGATGGCCGCGAAAACCACTGTTTTGTCTTGTAGCACATTGTCATCATTTTTGTTAGAGACTTGAGTGGCCTTTTCTTCAGCAGGCTACAGATGAAATTCGAATATAATAAAGAAAGTAATTAGCCCCGTGATTATTTCATAACTGAACATTAAAAATGCAAAGAAATCTACGAAGAGATCAGGGTTAAATTTTGAGCCATGGACTCTAGATATTTCTTGTTAATTCAGTAGATCCAGCCACAGCAATCAAAGTTATAACTTCTATATAGAGCATTTCATACGACGTCACGGCAGCCATATTTGTATGCCAAAAACAAACGGCGGCAATATTGGTGTCCCGAACCAAGCCTCGAGGAATTGATCTTTTTATGCAAATATGGTCTTCTTTTCAGAAATCCAATATGGCTACTTGTCACTTATGTGAAAATGCTCTATAGTAGACTATTAAATAATTTTAGATCAAGTATTAGAAAAACGGGCGTTTTTCACAATCTTTGCAGATGTAACCGGCGCTCAGCGTTCTGATCTAGCTGTACCAATTGCACTGGTCCATTTATAGTTCAAGGTGAATGTGGCGACATTGGCCTTGATTACCTAATCTTATGGTAGTTTAAGCACTTTAGACTGCATGGAACAATTAAAACTATGTAAGATTTATTGTTTTGTTTTGTACTGGAGTAGCTTTCAATTGAGTGTCGTGAGACTTAAGGCCTGGCAAAGCGAGGAAACCTCTTTCCTTTCCGCACGAAAGCACGGAATGTTTCTGCCATGCTTCCTGGAAACAAAACTCGATGCTGGAAGCAATGTTTTCCTTGTGGGAAATATTGAGGAAACATGCTCGCGCTACAAATGTTTCTGGAAACATGATTCCTCATTTTCCTGGCCATAAAAGCAAATTGATTATCATATGAAGCACAAGCAACCTGTTCAGTAGTAGGTGCAAAGCACGGGAAACACGTCCGTGAACGAGCGAGTCAAGGCTGTTTTTGATAAGATGAGAGTTATAAACTTTTTAAGCCAGTCATTAAGCGTATACTAACCAGAAACCAAGGGTAAGGTGAATTACATTCGACACCCAAGTGAACACCGTCTGATGTCTAATAAACAACGCCCCTCGCCCCCCCCCCCCCCCTCCCCCCAGCCTCCTCCCATCAGGGCTGTAATAAATGTATACAGTGAAATAGTTTGCCCTTAGTTACTCCAATTAGTTCTTTTCACTACTGGCAACACAAAATACATTCCACATCATATCTCTTGAGAGAAACAGTGAAATTAAAACTACTCACAATACTTTTCGAGGCTCTGTCGTGTACTTTTACCGCCAACAACCTTTCTGGAAACAGCTGTAAATCCGGATGGATGCCAAGCTCCAAAAATTCGGCAAGACAATCATTCGCTCATAACCCGCTATTGTAAAATAAAAATACCTCAGCTTTCTCGCAAAAAGACTTCGGTTGTTACACCTGAATCGCCCGTGGTGTCAATGTTAGCGCATTATTTGGAATTACTTTAAGAAGGGATAAAAGAATACCACTTTTTACTGCGCGTCATGGATTAACGCTTGTAAAAAAAATACTGCGCGGGAAACTGGCAAAAATTGCATTTTTCTTGATTTCTTGATTGGCTCACACTTGTGGAAAGAGCTTGTGTAACTTACCAGTGGCGTAAAACGACCAAGACGAGAAATCCGAATCGAAACAATATAGATCAGGAGAACAATTGCTCGAATGTAAACTTAATGAATGGTTCTTACAGAGAGGTAAACCCGATTTTCCACCAAGCTTGAAGTTGATATTCGCGATTTGCATACAAGCAAACTTATTTGCGGAGGGTAAAATTTATCAATTCAGGGAGAAGTTGAGAGGCGATGTACCACGATGTAAACAACACGTGGCGGCTAAACTTTGAGAAGATTGTGGCGATAGGGTGACTAATGCATACTGGATTAAATGCACCATAGTCCCTTTAAAATTGAACGAGGTTTTTCTTGTTAGATATAGTGTCGCTCGTGTAATAAAGTCATTAAAAAGCGTACATTGAATTGCACGGAATAATAACATGAAGGACCCTGTGAATAAAAGAAAAATACTCGGAAACCGTTTTCAATTTGAAAGCCCAGCTTCAATTATGATAGTTATATAGACTGACTCCTAAGCATACTGAGATAGTAAATTTAATTTGAAGCTTATTGTTTGTCTCTGTTAGATACTAAGCGTGTTAAGGTTGTCGTAATTAACGGCTAAATTCTAACCATCAATTGTTTTCGACAATTAATCGTTTTCACTTTCGTCCGACATATTTGCGACAATAATAACTGAAAGCACTTTCGCGAAATTTACCCGCACTCTAAAGAAGTACTTTTGGTGAATAGCCAATGGACCAAAGCAAGAAGACCAGTCTTTACGCTCTTCAAACCTCAGTGGGACCAATCGCAAGCTGAGAATTTTAATGATTAACGGGTAGAACACTGAACCTGACATGTGATTAATGATAAACAAACAAGAAACCACCGGACACCGAATTGTTTTCGTGTTACCTATATTCTTCGCTTGGAAGACACAATTGTTTGTATAATTAATTGTAGAATTGTGTTTTCGCCATAACAGGAAGGAAAAGATATGTAGTCAAAATATGAAAGTTTTTAGATATCTTGGGTCATTTTTTCTTGTATACGTTTTACAACTGTTGGTAAAGTTCCCTTGTCAAGCAGAAACGCATCGTGGAGGAAGCCATGTGAAATCGACAGTGAAGAATCGGATTTCAAGAACGAATGATAGCAAGAGCGTTCCAGTAAAGGATTTAAATCGTAAGAAGTCTAAAGAAGAAAAGGCCGGAGAAAAGCGTTTTACACTAAAACAGAAAACTGAGTCCTCTGTGTATTCAGAAAATGGAAGGCGAAGCTCCAGTAAGGAACAGAAGACAAACGACAAGGACGACGTTCCCTATCACATGGTTGGTAAAGCTGATGACAAATTAACCAAAGCATCTGCTCAAACTCGCACCTCCGAACGGTCAAGAGAACTGAAAAATAAATCTGTAGCCAATGAAAAACACTCTAAAAAGTCAAAACTAACAAACAACGTGACTCCAGTAAAACTTGTGAACCTTCATAAAAAGGAAAATACAGAGAAGAAAAAGAAGAAACTATTCAAGAAATATGCTTTAGTTCAATCATTTTCGCCTCTACGAGCGCAGTCTGAAGATTACCAATCCGTTGCTGCTGGTGGGGAACAGCCATTAGCGGCAGGGTATGCTCCGCTTACTGAAGGAGACCAAACCGGAGATGTTAGAGAGCAGGATACCTCCCTGTCGCAACAGCAACAAATTGTCAACGAAAACCCGCTGTCACCGTACGACAGCGCAGGATATCAACAAGACTCCAGTCAGTCATCCGTTGCTAATTTCGCGAGCAATAATGGAGAGGACTCTGGTCAAAGTGAAGGTGGAAGGCAACCTTCCAGTCTAGAACAAGCCATTCAGTTACAACAAGAGGCTTACACTCAGCAACCACAGGAGCAAGGGCAGGAACAGGATAATCAGAGCCCCGGAAGCCAAAATGGGGATCTGGGAGGACAAGAAGGTCAACTGATCGACAGTGGACAAATGCAATACCAAAGCGAACAAGCAAGTCAAGGCCAAGAGCAAGGTGCTCAAGAAGGAGCTCAAGATCAAGTTGTAGATCAAAGTAGCCTCGACCAAGGGAGTTATCAACAGGAGCAAACGCAGGAACCTGGTCAGCAGCAGACAGAAGGTCTTGGTCAACAAATGCAACAGCAGCAGGCTCAAGCACAGGAATACCAGCCACAACAACAGCAGCAACAGGCTGAGGAGTCAGACTCTGGAGGTACGCCTTCTGAAACTCAAAGTTTTGCGACGTCTTCCAGTGCTCTTGGTAACCTATTTGGAACAGGTGGTCAACAGATAACGGCGGAGCAACAAGGACAGGGGACAGTATCGTACGCCAACGAGCAGCCCAGCGGCGGCGGAGACAAGAATGCGCCACCTGGTATCCAGTACGCTTCCTCCATTGAGGAAGCACTTAAAGAGCCATCTATGCCCTCAGAAGAAACCAACAGCGAAGGAACGGACGGCCAAGGTAGCATAGCTGCAACTGACAGTGCAAATGCCATGAATGTCGGTGGGAGCCCAGAGTCCAGAGAAGAAGGAAAGAACAATGACTTTACAGGAGTAGGGTCAATAACAAGTCCATCTGGGTATCAGATGGCCGCAATAGATGACAATGCCAACAACAACCAAGCTTCGACTGGTACTGAAGTCAGTGGATATGCATCGATGAATGATCAGGCTTCGAATACTGAAGCAAATGGATTAGAAGAAACTCAGCAGCCGCAAATTGCTGCGGATGACCAAAGTCCTTTGAACTTTCAGCAGCCAGACCACGGACAAAAGGCGCCTCCACTTGATGATGATTTTTACAAGATCATTGACATTGCAAATCACAATAGCCCTATGGCAGGTAAATTCTAATATTTCCTTATCTAACTATAAGACGCACTCAGGACAAGTGCGATGTTTAATTTGTAATGCATAATGCGTTATTATAAGAAGACTGTTTAAAACCCTATTCAGTTTGCAGTCCAGTTAGTTCTCTTGACTGCCATGAACGCAGAAAACATAGCTCTAGAGCACCCGCCCGGTGTTCGGGAGGTGATGGTTTGATAGATCAGTTGGTTGAGTATCGTAGTGGTATCGCACCGGTATCGCAGAGGTCATGGATTCGGGCCTAGATCAAGCCTGGATTTTTTTTGTCATGCTCTTTTATAAGATATTTTTGAATATAACATTGCTCTACATTATATGTTAATTATTTGCCTTTCACTGGTTGCACGGGCTCTGACTAGTTAATTGTACTAAATGCTCCATACTCTCTTCTCACAAAAAGGTCAGGCAGATGTTTTTATTTCAAATTATATGGCATAAAAAAGGACCATATGGCACTCTGATAAGCTTACTTTATAAAGAAACCGTAAATCCACATTCATTTGAATGTATGTATGTATAAATTGAATGCTAAAAAGATATGCAAAATAATGTAAAATATGTGAAAAGCGCAAAATATTTCGTCCCTGGGAGTATTTCCAGATTTTTATAATTATTGTTAAATCAAAGACACGTTTAAAGCAAAGCATCCATTTCTTTTGAAAATGTAATGCCTAACCACTTGTAATGGCTTAATATAACGTAAGCGACAAATTTTTCCGTTCACTTTTTTAGCTTAAAAATGTGATTGTTTTAAATAGATATAGGTAGTCGTGAATTGAGTTTTCTTTTGTGCATGCGCAGTCAAAGGATGTAAAGGATGCCCTCCCCATGCCAGATGCATAGACAAAGTGTGCATAATCAATGATGATCAACCGCTGGCCCATATACTGAACGCTCTGTCTGGTCCGGAACCAGGTATGCATGGATTGTCGTTGAAATTAACTTTACATTTACCACAAAAAGATTGAGAATGGCTACTGAGAAAAGTATTAAACATAGAAAACAGAATAGACACATCATGTCGTCTAATTAGATAACTTTCAAAAATATTTTTGTTCTTCGACCATTTCAACTTTAGAAAGAAAAGAAAACAAACGGCGGTTACAAACATTATCAATAGACAACGCATGGCCTACTAAACTTTATATTAACTTGACGATTCGTATGCTTCAACATACATCTTCAGAAGAGACGGTTATAACTATTACAAAACATTTTAAGAAATACAAAAATAAGCGAGGCACTGGTGACAAGCTAACAAGCAATTACGAAATTGATACTTCCGAAAGTTGATACTCCCGGTAGAAATTAATAGAGAAACAGCTTCTCGCTACCAACGTTTTCATTAAGCGAGGGTTTGAGGTCACCGATCAATAGCGCTTCTTTAATTTTACACTGCAAGTCGGACTTCCAGTAGCGAGGATTTCAAAATGGTCCCATTTGATGTTGTGACCAGTATAGATTACATGGTCAGCAACAGCCGAGGAGTGACCATCTTGTCGATGAAACGTCAAGTTAATATAAAGTTTAGTTGACCATGCCTTGTCCATTGATAATGTAGATAACTTTCACACGAATTTCATACTCGGCGTTTTCGGGTTTTTAACTTACATATCCCACTGTAATGCCAAAATGCGGTCACTGTTTTTTTTTTTTTTTTTTTTTTTCGAAATTAGATAAGTTTTTTTTTTATATTTTCTTTTTTTTTATTTTATTAGACTACCTTTCTGTGCAAATAAACTTTTCGAAATGCTTTACCGTAAATGCCACTTAAAGAGCTCATGCATTTTAAAATAGCTAGCTATTAACTGGTTAAGTTCTGGCATAACATTAAAGTTAACTGCTAATTCATTAGCCCAACCACAAATGTATGTACATTAGTTTGTTAATTATATTCTTATTCTCTTTTTCAAGGTACATTTTTTACTCTATTTAAATAATTTTATTATCACGAAGCATATGGGAAGTATTTATTTATATGCCTATATATAGAAAACGTCACAAAACCACATTCCCTTTGGTCAGGTTACTCCACTATGGGCAATCAATCAATCAAAGGATGTGATTCAACCCATCCCATCGACACAGACCCACGTTTACGTACGGAATACAAGGGTACAAACTGTAACTTATATGAAGGACATGAAAATTAACACCAGAACAATTTTATCAACCAACAGCAAAAACCGTGTTTTGTGACTCTTTTTTGACATATTATCTACTTATATGACAGGGGACGAGCCGGTTCCAAGTGAATGTAAAGAATGCCACTACAACGCCAAGTGCATCAACAGAGAATGTGTCTGCAAGACTGGATATACTGGGGATGGATTCGACTGCCGCCGTAAGTACATGCTTGCTTAATTCCTTTTTAATTCTTGCTTAATTCAATTAAGATCAGCTTTTTTATCAGAAGATTTCTTTTGTACAGATGTGAATCTTTAAGCCTTTTTCTTGGCACTGTTATATATCTTTAATATTCCCTCCTTTTGTAAATGACTACGTGTTTAATTTTTGTACTTTGCAACACGATCATTGCTGGGTTAATATATTCACGTAATATTTTCCGATTTCATTGGTATGAAATAAGCTAGAGGGGCCAGAAACTTTCTAGTCTTTTATTCATATTTTCTTACTATAAACAGAACTACAGTCCTCTGCTACAATCATGCTAGTTTAATCTGTTTTGCAAGAAGAACAGTTAAATGATTAAGAAAGGATGCTGTGAGTTCTCTCTTGTCTTTTAAAGTTTCTAATAATTATTTTTGCCTTGTCAACAATTATTTGTGACAATATCTTATGTTGCGAGTTTCTGTCTTCTTTAACTTAACACAGCCGACACATGCTTACCTGGTTGTAAGCAACATGGCAAATGTATTAAAGGGTTCTGCGTATGCGATCACCATCATTACTTCAACGGATACGAATGTGCACGTAAGTTTTGCCTCATTTTTGTCTTTACAAGCATTGGCTCTATCGCTGCTTTTATTGCTTGCGTTGGGGACCATGCATCGACTTTGTTGAAACAATAAGTGAGAGGTGCGGGGGCTTAGTGGTTAGTGTCCTGGGCTTCGGATGCATGGAAAGGTCCGGATTCGAGCCCCGGCCGTTGTCACTTTATTTTGTTCTCAGGCAAGAAAGTGCACTCTCACATTAATGCCTGTATCCAGCAAGGAGTGTCAATGGGTAGCGGCGAATTGTTGGGGTAATTATAACCTGAATAGCATCCAAACAAGGCGAGTAGCAACATGGAAATCGGAGTTAGGCGCCGACAACTATGAGCCAGTTGGGATTATTACTGCGGTTTTCAATAACATGCGAACTCTGAAGTTCAAAACCCAACCAACGATTGCGTTTTTCGCTACCGTCAATCATAATTACGGTAAAAGTTAATGAACCTTGAAAATCAGAAACAAACAAAATGGATCGAAGTCTACCAATCACAACTGACAGACGTGACCTTTTGACCCTGTTGAAGCGTATCTCTGTTTTCTGAGAGGTCCGCCTGATGATTGACGGCAGCGAAAAACGTAACCGTCGACATGAACAGAGTTCGCATGTTTCTGAAAACCGCAGTAAGATTTTCTTGCATTCGATGCGTGATCTGTTGGAAATTATTTCTTTTGTTTTAATTTTCTGTGCAAGCATATAAGTCCCAGATACATAACTCTCGACCTCTCTTGTCTATTTCATTTTTGATGCATGGCCTTACTTGTTCATTTTTCTGGTGGAAGGGAACGCTTTCATAATATGTCGTAACCTCACACCGTGCTTCTGATTCTCTTTTTCTTTTCATGCAGCCTACAAGATAACCCATAGAAACTGCCCCCTTCGATGCGCCCGAAGATGTAATGCAGGATGTCCGTCTAACTGTTGCAAGAACCATCCAGTTCTAAAGATTCATTATAATGATGCTAATCACCAACAGGTAAATGTGCCATCAAATGCACCACCCCAGAAAAACGTCACTACTCCACGCCCTACGGCAGTTGTCCTTAAACCAGATGGCAAAATGAACGACCACGTTGCAAACTTTGCACCTGACTTTCAGCAGCGCCCGGATGACTTAGAGGCCACTAATCTGGAAGCTGTAAACTTGAAAAATCCCGCAGGAGGCTTTGCAGTTTCAGAAATGGCTGCAAGACCTCTTCCAGAGGACGAAGAACAATGCCCAGATCAATGCAATTCAGAGTGCCATGACTCCTGCCCTGTTAGATGTTGTCTTGGAAAGTGTCCTCTTAGCTGCATGGAAAATTGCCAGCCATCTTGTCCTAAAAAATGCTGCTATTTTTCCGAAGATAAGCACCTGCTCCCAATGATTCAGGAGAACTTCATGAAAACGATGGCAGAAAAATTTTGTCCACGAGCGTGTAAAGAAAAGTGTTATCCAAACTGTCCACCTATCTGCTGCGAACGTAACAGGTCTCATTCTGCACCTCTGGAAAGTACAGGTCTTCAGCGAATAAAAGGCGAAAGCAAGAACAGTGCTGATTTATTTAAAAATGCCATGAGTTGGTTTGGAATGATGAACTTTTTGAATATGATGTACGGCATGTATGGCAATCTTTATGGCAACAAACATTTTGGGAAATTTCCACTTAAAACAAGCGATCATAAACCCAAAACAGCTAGTCCTGCAAAACCCAAGACAGTTAACAAGGAAACCCACTTAAATTTTAAAGTTGGTATCGCGGAGAGTCACGAACGAACAAAGGAGTATTGCCCGGACTATTGTAACAAAACATGTCTGAATGATTGCCCCGTTAAATGTTGTCATGTAAATCCCGAAGGAACGTCATTGACCAA
Source organism: Blastomussa wellsi (assembly GCA_947652115.1). Taxonomy (NCBI): domain Eukaryota; kingdom Metazoa; phylum Cnidaria; class Anthozoa; order Scleractinia; family Plerogyridae; genus Blastomussa; species Blastomussa wellsi. The sequence goes on along the minus strand of OX393573.1, from coordinate 5,286,590 downwards.
AGTAGGAACCCCTTTAAAATGTCAGCCATCGTGTGCATCGTACTGCTCTAAAAGTTGTCCACCACTTTGCTGCTCAAAAATTAGTAGTCCTCCAGTGACAGATCACCATCCGACGGTGACAATTAAAATTGCGAAATCTTCACCTGTATCACCGCCTCGACAAACTCCACCTCCAGTTTCAACTTTCTCTAAACCTCCAGCTGCTTGTACTCCTAGTTGTCCAGCTTACTGCTACCCTAAATGCCTGTTAAACTGTTGTCAAAGAGGTGAAATTAGTTCTAAAAAACTATCAGAGCAACCAGTAGCGCCCGATAAAGCCGAAAAATCGTATAACAATTTCTTCGCCAAGGAACCCACTCCCACCAACCAAGATTGCCCATCAAACTGTCGACACGACTGCGCGCCGTCGTGTCCTCTACGATGTTGTGTTCGAACTTTAAGGCCACCGAAGATATCACGATTGGCAGCTGGTCGACCTTCAATTGAGACACCCCTCTGTCCAGGTGGTTGTGCTTCTGAATGCTTTCCCGCGTGTACGATTAGTTGCTGTAGAGCTGGGTACGTTAAAGAGGACAATTCCAATGCACACGTGCCAGCGGGTACTCCCACAAGAAGAGAACCTCAACTTTCTCAAAAGCATTTGCCCCCGCCATTTCCTTTACCACCTCCAGCAGCTATTTGCCAGCCTGGGTGTTCGCGATCTTGTTATCCAAACTGTGACGAATCGTGCTGCAGAGCATTTTCAGAGCATCCATCTGGCCTGTATAATCAAAACAGGTTTGGCGATCCCTCGCATTTTTCCATAAAAGTACCCTGTCCATCGCAATGCAGGCCATATAACTGCCTTTATTATTGCCATCATGACTGTTGCTTGACCAGAAACCAAGGAACAGACTTGAAAAAACGCCGTTACCAAAATTCAAGGAAATACTTGACTGATGCGAGCAAGCTCAAGACATCAACAAGAGTACTGGATAAAAGGTCTAGAGGTCGTATTGGGAAACGAAGAACTGTCATTCACAAAAGACCGCTTAAATAAATGTTTGCTACCCACTGCAATTCTTACTATAATTCTTATAATACGAAATAATATCTTGATTCTGTGGGTATCTATTGGCACTCAGGAAATGATTTCTACTCTTAAATAGTTATAATTACCACCAACCGAGTTCTTGTTCAAATGATAAAAACTGATCAAATTACGAAACAGGCATAGAAATATGGGATATCTTTTTATGAACGGCGAAACATCAAGATTGTATGCGAACTAGCAATTGAAATGTCTAAACTGGTATGTTCTCAGAATATTGATCAGCAGCTTCAAACGATTTAAGGTGTTTCAAGAAAACCTGTAAGACGCACTGTGTATTATGATTGTGATTGGTAAACAATCCGGGCGATGACAATTTCAAAATATCTTAATCTCTTTTACAAGACATTTATAACCACAGACACAAATGCTCATCGGCGGTTCCTTGTTGTGACCGTTATTTTCTTAAGTAGGCTCACGAAAAATACCTCCCCAATTGCAAAACTCGCCACTTTCAATTGCTCAGATATATAGTATCCAATCTTAGTAATTTCGGTAATGATATCCCACTCGACCCAAAATATATCCCACATGAGTTTAACGGATTTTATTCCATACAAGATGCACGGCTCTTAAAATATAGACACCTATATTCATACTTATTCCTTTAGAATTATTTTGTGTTACTACTGCTTATTTACTGTCTCGACGGGCTCGCCCCCCCCCCCCCCCCCCCCCCTCTTGATTTCTGTTCACATCGTGTGAGTGCGATCACCTTCTCTCGCGTAAGGATAAACCACAAACTCCATAGCTATTTGGGAATTGAAATGGTTCTACTTCGATTTTCTTAAACAACAACAATTTTTAGAACAATTTAACTGCCTTGTTAATTGCTCTGTTATCTCATTGTATCTTTAATGTCATTTCTTTATTTAGCCTTTTAAATTTAGTTTATGAACAATGAGAATTTCTTTGAATATGATATCTCAATGGAAAATATTTACTTCTCCAATACGTAAGTGTAACATATGAGGTCGACAAATCGAATAGTTTCTTTACAGACTTTAAAGACTATAATTGAATACGGGTCAGACGTCCATAAGTGATTGACGTAACCGTCTGAGATAAGAGCAAAAAATACATCTTAATTATGCGATAAGTCATTTTCACGTGGTTAAAAACATTGTGATAAACATGTAAAAACACTTATTAAATGAAAATTTGTTTACAAAAACAGTTTTATTTGTTCTATTCCACGCAATTCACATTTTAGCTTCTTTTGCTGCATCAAAAACAGTACAGTACCCACCGAATTTTATTCGAATAGTCGCGATAGTTAATTACACGTCGGTTTTCCTAGGATAACAAGTTCCCTGGACTATTTACATTAGGTGGATGTATCGTGTGGGCTTTTGAACTTCAGTGTGATTGGTCACTTTTCATTCTTACTTAAGGAAGTTTTCGCAGGACAATTAACACTAGCTTCTCCCTTCAAAATCCACCATCCAAGTCTGGACAGTGTACGGTGTATAGGTCACAAAAAGGATATTTCTGTTGGATAATTGTTTCCTTATTACTTTACGAAACAGCGTCGTAAACAGACGCACATGTAGCAAAGGCTGGATAATTTGGATAACTGCTAAAATAACATAACAAGACAAAAAACAAACAAACAAGACCCACGCGGGCCGCTAACCTAGGAGAAATTAAAAAAAAAATATTCCAAGAATCAAAACCTGGTACATAGGTACAGTGTCTCCTTTTTGCTACTGCAGTTGTCACCATTTTTATCCGACTGTTTCCCGCGAAAATATTGTTTCCAGCTGAAGATCCTTGGAGCTATAGCAGTGGCCTAGATCCGATTCAATTCGCTTGGGGATATATCCACCTATATATTAAACTAGTTTCGGCAAACTAATGTCACACACCGTTTTTTCAATGTCTTGGCATACAAACGGGAAGAAATATATTTTACAATGTATCCCCTCCTCGTGCTCAATATTATATTCCCTCAGTGGAAATTTTGTTGAAAATGTTCAATTGCCATTTACTTAGAGTAATGGCAAGTTAAAAAGTAGTCATTATTGACCTCTCGTTACAACCGAGTAACCACAACAAGGACCTGTTGTTCCAAATCAGTGGTTAGTGACTAGTTATTACAAAGATTCACAAACTTAAAACGTAGAGTGTGTAAAGATGTATTTATTTTTGCAGTAGCTTTATTTGATTTAGTTCAATGTTTTGTTTATAATTTGTTTTGTGTTTCGTTTTTGTTCTTTGTTTTGTAGCTTGTGTGTTTTGTTTTGTGTTTTTGATTGCATTGGTTGTTTGTTTGTTTGTTTGTTTGTTTTTGTAAGCAAGTAAAAGCTACAAGTGTCAGTTAGACACTCGAATAGTCCAGATTGTCCGAATTTTCCGTTTCTGTAACAATAGTCTAATAATAGCAATAGCAATTTTCCTCGGTTTGCTTATTAACGATTCATTGCTTTTATTTTTTGCATCTATTTAACAATTATTCTGTGAAAGCGCGCGGAATATCGCCGTTTTCTTTCGCGCCGTTCCCCACTAACCGAACGCCTGGAACAGGCTAGTTAGTAAGGTACTGTCCGCACTAGGCTGACAAATTATTTTTGGCGGTACCAAAAAAACTCGACAAAATTTGTCTCTACCAAAGTTTCAGATTGATAATCGTGTACGCACTTGAAAACACCAAGTTATACCATAGCCAGAGAGTGTCAATCACCTTGAAATCGAAGTCAGATAAACTCGTTGAAAAGCGAGATAAAAGCTTTTGGATTGACGTTTTCCTTCCGTTCAAGGCGCGCAAATTGAGAAATGTCAGGTTTAACAAAACAATTTTCCTGCCTCGGAGCAGGACGATGGAGCCTTTGAAATTTGGTACGACTTGTCAAAATTTGGTTGGGAAAAAATTGCAGTCCGCACTTGTAAACCAGAACTGATGAGATATTGCTTACCTATCCAGACGATTTTTTCTCCGTTTTATAGTATCTGGTACATGTCTGAGATGTGTATTTACCTTTTTAGAGTTGGAAGGAAAAAGTTGGTGTCCTAAAAATACTTATCGGAAGTTTTGAACTATTGAACAAAATTATACCGTGAAATAAATTTGCATATTGGTGTGTGTTGGTAAATAAATTGGGGGGGGGGGGGGGGGAGGGGACGGCTACTGTTAGAGTTATCTTCATAGAGTTATACTTATAGCATGGAGTTAGAGTTAAGGACAGCTAAAATCTTGAATTCAGGATTTTGGCAGTCCTTAACTCCAACTCTAAGCCATAACTCTACTGAAATTACTTGTTGACCTCATAAATTGGTCAGGGGACGAAATTGATGGAAAGGTTCATTGTCTATGCTTCTTTTTTGCGCAGTGTAGACAGCTCAGGGAATGCGACAAGGATACAGGCAAGTTTCTTCTTACCAGCTTACCAGGAATAAATCGTGATGATATCATAAACGAGACGGATCGGGTAGCTCTATGGGGCTTAATCACACGGCGGTCATATTGGCCATAGACAATAGATTTTGTACCCCGAGCCTCTAGTTCAAATGTTTGGGAACGAGTTCCCGCGTGGTAAATGCAGCGAATACAGCCGTCGTCTTCGATCGCGGCCTGAGAGGCCGTCTTGCGAAACGTATATATTTACATTGCGAACCTCCGGTCAGCAGTTGCGCACAAGCACGCGACCGGCACGGCTTGATCTGATCAAACAAACTGCTCTTAGCCGTTTACAGGCTAGGCGTGTATTACCTTTAAGCAGAGATCTTGGTGCATTTATCGTGAACATGGTGCATTTACCTAATGCCCTGGATGTAGTTTGTGGAAAAATCGTGTTACCCTACGGTGTAAGCTCGACGGTGGAAGGCAAAAATGTCACGGCTTAGATCCAGCCTTAGATCTGACCTTTCTGATAAGGTCTGTGTTAAATTTGTCAAGAAACTGGAGCGAGCGAAAGCGAAACCAACGCGATAAAAGTATCCTGGAGAAATTGCCAAACTCAAGGTAGATATCCTCGGGCCAAAACATTATCAATCGAATTTAGATTAGAGATAAGATTAATTATTAATTATTAATTCTCTCTCTTTAGCCTTTTTAGACCAAAACTCACCATGATAAGTGTAGGTCAAAGGTAAAATCTGCATACGCGCTTATTGACCCATCAGGCCGGAGCGTATCCCGGTTTCTTAGCGAGAAGCGACAGATAGTATCACTACTCCCCCCTCCACATGGATGGGATGCCAGTTCATAGCAGGGATACCCCCAGCAGTAAATTCGCCGGTACCCATTTATACACCTGGGTGAAGAGAAGCACTGTGAGGTAATACAGTATGAGAGTAAAGTGTCTTGCCCAAGAACACAAAGTAGTGGCCCGACCAGGGCTCGACCTCAGACCGTTCAGCGCATTAAACCATTAAGCCATGCATAGTGTAGCAGGCTGTAATAGCACATTTGCACGTTGTCGTCATCTGGCTACAGCTACCAGTATTTATTTTTGTTTTCCTTTATTATTTAAATTTTGTAATCTAAGTGGGCATTAAATCTAACCGCCGACCGGTTGGCTCAGTTGGTGGAGCGCCGGAGATAGTTCGCAGCTTTCTAGAACCTCTTATTTCATTGGATCGTAATAGCACGCAGGTCTGTTGTTTTAGGACTAGGGTCCATTGTTATTGTTGTTTTTTTTTTTTGTTTTTTTTTTTTTTTTTTTTTTTTTTTCATTTTTTCAGCCAATACTGTGGGACCTTGTAAAAGGCTGCTTACCGCCCCGACCGCCGGACTACCGAGCGGGAGGTCGCGGGTTCAAACCTCGACCGGACCAACACTCTGGGTCTTTAGATAACGAAGGAGAAAGTGCTGCCTTTGTTACGTCATCTGCAAATGGTTACACTTTCTAGTTTTCTCGGATAAGGACGATAAACTGTAGGTCCCGTCTCACAATCATTTTTCCTAATAACTCTGTGAGACGTTAAAGAACCCACACACTGTTTGCAAAGCGTAGGGCATGTAGTTCCCGGTGTAGTGGTCTGGCGTTTTTAGTCTGTCTGGGTGGGTAGGGTGGGGCACCTCGCATAGGACCTGGAATCCGGCCTGTTCGTGCTCTTTCCCTCTGGGCAGCTTTGCGCAGTAGAACGGTGAAAAAAAAATAACAATTGCCCTAATTAGCGCAATATAGGCAAAAACTAAAGGATTCTGGCAGTTGCAGTCAAATGGCGCCATCATGCAAATCGCCTATTCTACTGGTCATCTAAGTGTAGCATTTGCTATTGTTTTAGGGACGAGAGGCATTGTCACACTCATGCATGGCCAGCATATAACAGTATGCATATGTAAGCTCTGGTGCTTATTTGGTTTGGGGACAAATTGTACTTTTGGGAAAATGGTTGCGCTTGTTTTTCACGCTTGTCAAAATAGCCGACAGGCAGCATCCTAGGGTGACATTTAGTTTTCCTTTTTCGTAAGACTCAAAATATTTTAACTGTGATTTTTGGAAACTGAGAACCAGACTTTTTCCGAGTGAATTTTTTTGCTCAAACCATGGACCAGAGTCTGGAGTCTTCAGGCGCGGTGACCATGGCAACGTTACATCTGTCAATCAATATATTGTCGTTTTTGTTCACCCTCTAGGTAAACTACATCCACACCGAAATAAAGGTGGTGGGAGGGGGGCTAAAATGGGGTATACCATTTGCAAAATATAATTTACTTTCACTTCAAAGATAGACATTGCAAAAATTAATATTTTATCTGGCAACCTAATCAAGTAGTAGATTGTTATTTGTTTGTTTGTTTTTATTGGTTTGTTTTATTCTGTTTTGTTGTGTTTTTTCTGTATTTTGATTATTTTTTCCTTTTGCTTTACTTTTTATACACTAGACGCTTGCAATAAAGTCCAAAGGAGACCTTCATGGCGCGATTGGGTTTTGACGGTCAATTAGCAAATAAGATACCCGTGAAAATAGATTGACCGTGAATGTGTAAATCGGTAATTTATCTTTGCTCCACTTTATCTTTTCGCTAAATGTGTTATAAAGTTTTCAACGATAACTTATTTTCAGCAAGAATGGCGTTTTTGTCGAATGGAACATGCAGTACATGCAGTAATTTCAGAGATATTGCAATGGCTTCGCTTAGTGCCATTTCTCAGACAGGAAATCCGTGTCGTTCTGCTTATTAGGTAAACACCAGCTGAAGTGGGACTAATTTATGATCAAATGCGTGTTTTTTTGAAATAACGAATTACCATCAACCGACGATCAGGCTACAATGAATTTAAGGCAGAAATAAATATCTAAATTGCTAAAAAAGGAATATTTAACTTGTCCTGGTATCACGACAAAATCGTGCTATTAAGGAGGCCCCCCTAGGCTCGTTACACGACAAGGGAACAGAACTGGGCTTGACCGATATATGGCAGGTTGCAAACAGGTGTTACGGTGTGAAATTTTGTACAAAATATTAAACTGGTAAACGGGCGAAATTTAGTTTTGGTTCCCTTTTCTTCCGACATAAATGTCGAATGACATTTAATAAAGCAATTTATTTTGACGAGATGAAGAGAAGACGATTTATGGAGCCTGGCTTTTACGTCATTGAAGTGGCATTTGTTCTAAGATGATGTAACCGAAGACCTGAGTATTTAATTTATTATTACTGGAACCAGAATAGCAACGAAGTGACTAATATAGGCGTCCAATTTGTATTTCGAGTTTTTCTTCGACGAAAAAATATGGGTTAAAGAAAGGGAAATTATGTGGATTTGGCTATGATCGGCAACGATGTTCCAAGACCTTGTCCGGCTCTTGCTTGTGGTTGTTTTCGTAATTATTGTTCAACAAGGCAGCGCGCGAGATGCTAAACAAAAACATGGCGGCGAAAGTAACTCTACGAAAACAACAAATATTCCGAAAAACTGGACTGCAGACGACAATAACAAGTTCAATAAGAACGCAAAAATCATTCGAAAACGTCTGGTCAAAACGCGGAAAAATCGTGGGATATCACTGGCTGCTCTAGCTGGACTTGATCGCGCGGCTCTGGGACTAAATCCTCTTACAGTACCATATGGAACAAGACTCGCTTCACTCGGTTATCAGCAAACTCCTACTTTGCAACAGCTTCCACAATACCGGGGGTTACTTCCGGCCACGGATGGATTAATTCAAAACGCTGCCGCACTGAGATTGCCATATGGAATTCAACTTGCTAGACTTATACCCGCTTTAAATCTTTATAGAAATCGATTGCAATTGCCTGGAAATGGAGTAGGTATGGCCACGGACGTTCGCGTTTACAAACGACCTAACAGATTGAAATATGATTCGATTCCACTAAAGCCCGCCCTCGAGCAACAGTCGTTAATGAGTAATGGACTGACTCTTCCCGCTTTACTTCAGCTAAATTCTGCCGGGGATCAGGGAATAAGCGAGTTATCGGATGAAAGCGAAGCTGATCTGGACGAGCTAGGTAGGTCATCCTATTGAAGTTATTATTATTAGCATTCATTTGAAGTGGACAATCTGTTTCTCGACCAATAATTTGACTGTATTTTGGCAATTCCTCTTGAAAAGATAATACAATTAGCCTTTACCGTCTGCAGGTACTTGAAAATCATAGATAATCAAAACGCGATTAGTGTTATAATGAAGAGTGTTTTACTTGGCAATTATTTTTGAAGTATTAGCGAGACTATTTGCTTTGAAATTTATCAGTTATGGGTGCTTATTTTGTTACTTCGAAAAGACGAAGAAAAATAGCAGAACTTGGATGGAGAACATCAATCGATCGATTTAAATTTGATTGATATATATTTTTTTTCTTAAAAAAATTGTTCCACAAGGATTTAAATTGAAACGATTCCAAATAACAGCACTGTGCATGGATGTAGTAAAGTGCAGATGAGTGATTTTAAAAGAGCTTTTTAACTGCCTTACGTTTCGTACGTTTTAACTCATATGTGCTTCTGTGGCTGAATCCCTCGTGTCGGGTGGAAGCTAGCAAAACCACATTAAAATTACGCCTCATTTCCATAACTTAATATTAAATTAGGACGTAACTTTCATGTGTTTTTGCTAGCTTTTATATAAAGGCAAAGGATATTTAAACAGATTGGCTTAAAATTTCGAAACGCTGCAAACAGAAAGCATGAGTATGCCAACAAAAGTAATGCACAAAAGTTGTGTGACAACACCCACAACTTCAGGCCGTATTTGATTGAGAAACTGAAAATCCCTTGTCCGAAAGTTCACGACATTTTAGCGTAAAGCTTTATTTACAGAATACGAATAGTAAATTTTAAGGTCTATTTACCACGCATTTGTTGTTTAAACAATGCACCCGTGATTTAATTGCTTCATTAGGTTACAGTATTGGTATATATATCTAGGGTTTGTGCTACTTGTTCAACGCAATGTATGGACATCGATTATAGACTTGCCGCTACCTTCACAATCGGTTCTATATTCTTAGATATAAAATCTTACAGCCAATAGTGAACGATTCTGGTCCATAGAAAATAACTCGAACTATTTTCGTTTTAGTCACGCTGGGTTTTTAACCTGTATGATAGAACGTTTTGTTATATCAATACGTAAAACAAATAAAATTGAAATTTTAAATTGTGACTTTTTCAGCAATTTTGACTTTCTCTTTTCCAATGAAAATGTCAAATCATTACCGGAAAAAAATGCCTTATTTTGGTCTTAACACTTACGTCATCCTTGAAATCCATATCCGAGGTGGTTCTGAAGCATTGCAACTGATAACTACAGCACCAGTAAAATCGTGCTTGAGACTGTTCCGGGTGATTGCTCGTCTTTTCTTTAACCTCTTATCAAGAAGATAACGCTCATTTTTTATACCTTGTTATGGCAAAAATATTAATTTTCTTTTTCTTGACTTTCTTAAAAAAGACTAATGGCATGTAACAGTACTGTGCTCGTGGGCATTTAATGCACTAGATCGTGCACAATATTAATCGACTCGCTTCGGTGATATTTCGGGCGAGTTTTACAGAGCCAGGGCTCACAGCCAGACCAAACGAAGCGTCAAAACATGTCAGCTGTCACAGTCTTCCAACCCATGTCGTAGTCAGAACTTACATAATCGCCATTTCTGTTTGTAGTTCGAAAATAAAGTGTTGTAGGTTTAAACTGCATTGCATGCACACGTTCGTTTCTTTCGGATAGATAGAAGTAAAATACCGACAAAAATTTGCCCGTTTTGTTGGGCGGTGCGTTTTGGCAACCGTTAGTACGAAAGGTGAAGTGGAATGTGCGTCATGGGGTACGGGGTGGTTTGACGCGAAAATTCGCTTACTCTTTTTCCTTGTCTTTTTTTTTTTTTTTTTTTTGCAAAATTGCCTTATTATTTACCCTACCTGTTTTTAGTTATCTTCCTTTATTATTTAAGCCATGCAGTTTTCAAAGCTAATTTTGGTAAAATCCAGCAATGATATAGAGAGTGTGTCCTTTTGGCCAAACTGCCCGGGATATTTTTGTGGGCTCTTAGGTCAGCACCAAAGTAACAATTGGGCTTCTCGCTGATAGACGCGATCGATCTACATAAGTGAAAAAAGAACTACTTGCTTATTCTAACCCTCGGCCATACAAGGTTTTTTTAAGGTTTTGTCGGGAGATTTTCTCTGGGCATCTGTCCATTTCAGTAGTTGTTTGTTTACCTTTAAGACATCTTTTATGAAAATTTGGTGAAAATCGACCGGAAGATGCATGAGTTAAAAGGCAAGTGAGGTGTGGTTCGGGGTTATTCCTTGAAATATTATAAGCTTTAAGACCCTGTTCCTGGGCCTAACGCAGTTATAACGCAACATTAATACATTGAATTCTATTTTACATGTTTAGCTGTTCAAAACTGTAATTTGTGAGCAAAACTTTTAATTTTGTCAAGAGAAACCTACGTTAGACTGAAACAAAGTGAAACTCACAAAAAATCTGCCATATTGGATGACGTCATAGGCCCCCAGTGGCGCAATTTGCATATATAACCCATAATATTAACCTAGTCGTGTAGACGACATAACAGGCTAACTAGCTTAACACAACGAAAACCCATGGGAGGGGCTTCTCCCACCCCCCTCCCCACCCCTCTTTCACCGCTGTGGGGGTATGAGTTGGCTTGTATGTCGGAGGGTTAAACGTGGAACTTTACGTGCGTGTAAATAAGCATTTGCTTTAGTTCGACTCATTAGCGAAGTTTGTACCGAGTCTTAAAGCAAAAGAAAGTGGTCGCTTCGACTTGTTTTTAAGCAGTACACACAGAGAGACTTGGTTACTTGAAGATTTCTGTCACAGCGACTTTTCGCCTAGTGTTTCCAGGCCCCAAGACTCGTTTGTTTTTTAAGAATAGAATGTTATCTTGTTAAAATCACTCTTCTGTTACTAAATTTCCATGCAGTCATTCAATTTTCCACTGAAGTTTATTGTGGGTTTTCTAATTTCAAATTGTCCTGGAATTGCATCCTTCAAGTACTAGCTAGTACTCACATGTAATTTAATTAGTAAAGTTAGCGAGGACGAAATTGTGTGCTGGCATTTTTGTTTGTTTAAAACTCAAAACAAATTAGACAGTAGTATTTACAATGAAGGAGTTATAAAATTTTAGTCTGGCTTTTTGAGATAAGATAACAAGGTTGATCGGCTATTGATGGAAGTAAACTTAAAACTGAAATATTTTTGGGGGTATTTCATTTCAGTCGGTGTATGTTTAACGAAGCCTTGCCACAACGGAGGATCCTGTGTCAATGTCGGCGAAACCTTTGAATGTATTTGCAGAAAAGGCTTCACTGGAAAGAAGTGTAAAGGTTAGTGTGTCATAAAATACATAATGTTGAAACAATGATAGCTGCTATTTCCCTAGCTGCAGTGCAGGCGGTCTTTGGTGATAGTCATTATTTCGAGTGTTAAGCCGCCCGCCATTTTGCATTAGATTAACAATCGGGGAGATGTTTTCGTAATCCAAGATGGCGACCTTGACACTCCGTCGACACTTGAACGTCCGCCATTTTGGAAGACATGTTGAAGGCTTGGGATAAACGTGCGAATTTCAAGAGTTCAGAAGACAACATCAGCTCCAAAATGGTCGAATGTGCTGCAGTTGGCTGTTCAAACAGAACACCCAGAGATTCCAAAGGAGAGATAAGTTTCCATCGACTGTCCTTAAAAAGTAGGCCACGTCTTAAGGAGTGAAGTGTTTTATTTACGGTTTCATCGATCTCTTTGCAGCATAAACATTCTTTCTCTTGTTGCCTTTCCCAGTTCTCACAACACTCGCATAGACACGAAGATGTAATTCCTCCTCGGAGCTCATCTTGACTCTCATGAACATCGTCTTCCTTTCATTCCGAACAGTCATAGTCTCGCATAGGCTCAAAAGAACAAGGCTCGATCTGGGCCATAATGCAAGCTTAATGCAGTTTCGGCACTTGTAAGATTCTTCACAAATTTATTGACTTGAAAAAAATGCATGTACACAGCGACGTCACAACATGGCGGCCGGGATTCCTTATTTGGAAGTGACCGGAAGAAAACAAAATGGCGGACGTTCAATTTCGAAAAATGGCCTTAGCTTTCGGTCGTTTTTGTCAATTTCGGTCGGGAAAATTCACTCTTTCTTTGTGTTTTCCACAACTCTAAGTCATTTCTACAATTTTCAGGGGTCAAATAAAAAACTGAGATATCTTAAGATCTTCAAGCAGCAATTATAAAGATAATGCGCTATATATTAGAGAAACAGAGGATAGCGAGTTATTTAAGATACGAAGCAGTTCTTGTAAAATGACACTTTCATTCAGATGGAACTAAATTAGAAAACACGCGTTATTGTCAAGAGACAGTTCTCAAAATTTTAGTATCCCTTATTTGTCATTTTGACCTAAACGATCGCATTAATTTTCGTGAGAACGATATTCTAATTATCTTTTTCACATTAATAATTTCAATCAACAACCTGGTAATGGAAATCAAAAACCGGTCAAAACGCTGCTGTACACAATGTGCCTGTAAATCTCACGGAAAGAAAAGAACAATCAATTATTTTCTGCTATCTGTTTCTCTCCTCTACATATTAACCACAAAGAAAATAGCAGAACCATTTTTAAAATATATTTCATCTTCGAAGGATGTAATAAAATATGATTTTATTAACACTGTTAAGGTAGTGCTTAGGTGGTGTGGAGGTGCCCATTTTAACTTTCTTTTTAACTAATTTTGATTTTGATTTTTTTTCCTTTTTATGTGACAAGCTAGAAGCAGCTTATAATGCGATTCAAGCGTTCACTGTTAAAATGTTTACGGTTGAACAAGTTTCGTTTAGTTTCTGGGTATACAAGTTTACCGTAGTTAACAAGTGTCTCTTTGTCGTCGGGTCATATAGAATTCCCAACAATTTTCCACTGAATGTATTCATTGATACCAAATTTGAATCATCAAAGAGTCGACATAAGTTGATTAATGTACGTAGTTATTTTTAATTGGAAAGTGCTTAACCTTGGCTATACCTTGACAATAACGCAACCTCTCAGTAAAACAGGTGCAGTTAACCTTGTGGACCAAAACGAGCCTACAGAGTAAAACACGTTTGAATTTGAGTCGTTGACAAAAGCCTTGTAGTTTTATGTCAAGGAGTGCAGTTCTTTAATGGTTATACGCCTTCCATTTGGACCAATCAGGTGATCAAAGATCATGAGCTGCCAGCACGCAAGACAGTTCATGACTACCGCCACCCGTTCGGGCCATGCGCGGACGACTTTCAATTAATAGGGCCGTCATTCACCGGTTTTTGTAAAACAGAAGAATCGGTCTTAACCTCTGATGTAATCATAGAAGCCCAGTGAACTCGCATGTGGCATGGCAAGTGTTTAGGCTTCCGTGTCGACAAGCCTTCCTACTTTAACAAAATTTCATGCTTCAGAGAATTTCTGTTGGTTTTTGTCTGTCAGTCGGAGAGCCTATGTAGCGAATTCAATGTTTTCCGCGGGCCTTTTCCTGCTTACGAAAGTATTGTTAGCATCTGCTCAAGTTTCTTTAATGTTTTCTTCCCATGGTGATTCAGAAAGGAATCCTTGTTTGCCCAATCCCTGTCACAATGACGGACAGTGTACGGTTTCTGGATCAAGTTTCGACTGTTCTTGTACCATTGGTTGGAAGGGTGTGAGATGCGAAGGTAGGTAATAAAAAAACGTCATGCTGAAAATAATGGTAACTGGGAAGCATTTTGGACGGTTAACTGGTCGAAATTTTAAATACCGATGATTTAAAATTTTGACGTCTTCCACCTATTTTCAAGTAAACAAAATTCGTCTGTGCATGCGGCTAGGTATCTTTCTGAAAAAAAAACTTAATTTAAGGAATAGGTTGAGACCGAAAACAACGCGGCCCGTCACCCAGTAAGACCTACACAATATCATTGTCTCCGTCTATGTTTTTGATTTCACGGATTGCAACTTTGGCTTTGTCTTGTCAAACACCTGATTTATTTGAATATCTGCAGGTGGAAGTCAAATACAGGGGAAGTTGAATTGACTCGGTCACGAATCAATACTAAACCATCTAACTGTTTTACGAGTTCACAACTAGTCCATAGGAATATTTACGGGAACAAGAACAAACCACAGTTGGTAATAGTTTGATAGGTCACTAACGTATTTGTTTTCCTGTTTGAAATAATGAAAACCGCGCATGCATCTCTGGTGGAGTTCACTTGTTCAAGTATCACTGAGGTCAACAGCATTTCTTGTGCCCCCTGGGGTTTTGAAAAAGAAGCCACATCTCGACGGTACAGACGATTTGGTAGTTGCGATGTTACCAAACATTTGATTCACAGATTATAAATTAAAACTGACAACTATGGGTATCAATCGAAATATAGCGTCAAACCTACAATAAAATAAAAATTCGTGTAAAAGTCTTACCAGAAATAATAATGTATTCATTGGTTCTCCATAGAGCCTAACAAGTGTCATCCAAACCCTTGTATGAATGGAGGGTCTTGCACAGAACTGCAGTTTGATTATGAATGCACCTGCCCCCACGGATTTCATGGAAAAAGTTGCGAAGGTGTGGATATATTAAACGCTTCCTCTTCAAACTTTGAACCGCAACGGTTAATTTCCTTATATAGGCATCAAACGTAGTAAAACCTGAATGCTAGAGCAATTTCTTAAATCGCTTTCTAGTGTGCTGATAGGGTATAGAATTTCATCTGTTAATTTACGCCGTGCAATCAATTCGTTGGTACACCTTTTGAAGCAGTTTTTCCATCTAAAATTTGTTGATTTGATGAATTTCCCATTGTCGAGCTAAATTGATAATCACATGCCGTTTCAGTTTCAGTTCTTTTCTTTAATATGTCGACAACACTAAACCATGTTTGGCCTGGTAGTTACACTTTTAACGGAGAGTTATGACTGACTGTTTTCTTTATTTGATATTTTGTCTACCGTTCTATTTTGTCTATCGATCTATTGTTTACAAGAAAAGCTTGACAACCGATTCCCGTTAACACAAAGCTGCTAAGTAATAACCATTAAATAATTTGCAGGAAAAAGAACTAGTTGCTCTCAAAATCCGTGTCTTAACGACGGGCATTGCATCGAGACATCATCCGGGAGTTACGAGTGCGTTTGTAAACCTGGCTTCTCTGGGACGATATGTGCAGGTAAAATAATTTACCGTTTGAACCAGTAATCGTTCTATTGATGTTTGAATGTCTGCTTTTTGTTAGCATTGGAAGACTGCCTATTATTCAAATGACCCTAGACAAATGAAAAAGAAAAGAGTTGAGCTTCAAACGAATCAGAGATTTTTTTAGATCTTTCAGCATCAAAATTGTTCACCAGTCCGCGTCCCAAAGATTTCTCTTCAAAATCCATACTTTCATATAAAAGATTATTATTTTTATAAGCGATGTCTTACTTTCTTCTCCTCTCTATAGTGGCACAGAACAAATGTTTACAAAATCCTTGTGAGAATGGTGGTACCTGCATAGAGTCCAGTGGAGCAGGATACAAATGCCAGTGTCCAGCGGAATACAAAGGCATCAACTGTGAAGGTAAACCGTTCATTAAATACCGGCCGCCCCCAGCTCTTTACAAGGTCCCACATGCAGTATTGGCTGAAAAATGATAAACAAACAACAGTAATAATAAACCCTAGACCTAAAACAATAGAGCTGGGTGCTATTAAGATCCAATGAAATTAGAGGTTCTAGAGAGCTGCGAACTATCCCAAATATCCAGGCTACTGAGTCAAAGCTGCATGCAGTTTTGCACAAAAAGTATGGAACAATGAAAACTAAAAAATGTTGACAACACGATTTCTGAATCTTATCGTTTTGCAGTTATATTTACTCCGTAATGTTACAAACCTCGGATAAAAGATACGAATACATCCTGATTGCTATACTCACAATAAAGAATGGGTTTCTACAATCCTGGCTCTGTACTCTATGTACTATTGTTATTTCCTCGCACATTAATGATCCTTTACGTTCAGATTTCACCTACACCAAATTAAAAATGTCTTCCCCTGGTCGTTCATTTTGAAACAACACTGGTGTTCATTTTCCTTTCCCATTTGCCCTTTACCATTTTACCCTTGGTAACAAGGATCATTCTTGTGCGCAAAGAATGCTTGACTCCACTGACTCGGTGGCCGTCCATGAGAAGTGGTGAAGTCAAAAAACTCGCTTCTGGCACCCAGTGTATACAATGTTCTTTTACTGTTTTCAAATGTATCAGTCGCAACTGAAGTGTTCAATCAAATTTATGGGTGTATGCTTGTATTTCATCAACAGAAAGAAGTCCATGCCAACCAGACACATGTGAAAACGGTGGCACGTGTTTTGAAACACAAAGTGGTTTTAAGTGTTTGTGTCGAGTGGGCTACAGTGGAAAGTCGTGTTCAGGTAATGGGCTTCAGGCGCAACTCCTCCGTTTTGCTACTTTATACTTTATGCATTCGATTTACCAAAGATGATGGCAAACATTGGTTGGTGAAGCTAAGTACCAGGAGAATTACCAGTGACTTACCCAATGCCTTATCAATTGCAATTGCAATGGCCTCGATTTTTAATTTCGAAATTAAGTTTCGTTGGAAAACTTTTTCACTGCTGGTACATGAACCTCTGTTTTGAACACCTTGACGGTGTCGTGTAGACTGTCCTATGCCTGTTTCCAAGAGAATATAGCCTGGTAATATGTGACATTAGAAAATGGATAATAAAACTTTTAAGCACTATTATATTCCAGTACGGCACAGCTGTCAAGCAGACATGTGCAAGAACGGTGCCAAGTGTATTGAGCACGACAGTGGGTTTAGATGCATTTGTCCTCCCGGATACAAAGGCACTTACTGCGACGGTAAGTGAGCAATTTAAACAGTTGTGTTTCCTGAAGGTCCTTTTTAGAGGATTCCAGAATTTGGCTTATTTGTAGGGCGGGATCTGGGATTTAGGAGGGAATGGAGCGAACTTCGAGACTGAAATTTTGAAAAAACAATAATAAAAGAAAGGAATTGGTGATTTAATACGGAGGCGAATTTGGGAAATGTCGCTTAAAGAACCGAGGTCCTGGAAGTCCGCGAAACTTTAACAATTTTGAAAATGATCTACTTTTTGTTATGGAAATAAGAGAGAACTTACAGCTTCAAGACCAATGGATAGCACGCCATATATTTTCGGCATCGGGATTAGTTCATAAAAAGAACTGTCTAGGTTGCGGGATGGAGGGAAAATTTTAGTCGAGATGGCGGGACTGAAGAACCCTAATGGAGACCCTTTTTTTCTACACATTCTTCACCCCAAGTACCAAGTTACTCAACTCTGTGATGACTCACTAAAACATTGTGTCTCATATCAGTTATCCTACGTAATTTTACACTTGTAGAACAAGATCACTGTCGCCCTAATCCTTGCCAACATGGTGGAGACTGCGTAGAAACGGATAACGGTTTTAAATGCCATTGTCAGGCGCAGTATCAGGGTTTACACTGTGAAGGTCAGAATTCGCAATATTATATTCACGACTTCTTTGTTCTGGCAATGTAACAGCCCGGTAAACTTTTAAACTTGCGTTCTTCTTCTTTAGATCTAAATATGTGTATTCCCAATCCTTGCAAGAACGGAGGGCAGTGCTTGGGATACGAGGGAGGTCACAAATGCATTTGTCTCCCTGGATACAAAGGAGAAAACTGTGGAGGTAAGTAAGTGCTTATGTTGCACAGTGACTGATAACGACTTTAATGTAATCACATTCTGTGGAATGAGATACCAACTAATTAACCTCCGAAAACTACCAAAGCTCATGTTTGAAAGGAACGTTGATGATCTTGTTCAATGTATTGCAGTCTGAAGACTCGTACGAAGAATTAGAATCTATTATCCCAAAAGTTAGAAAATACTCTCAGTAGCTACTTTTTTGTTCTTTCGGTCTATCTTATCTTATTCATTTTGCAGTCGATCTCCATTAATTACATAGCTGTTTTGGTAAACTCATTTTGTTTTCGTTTGTTGTTTGTTTTTGTTACATTTAAAGTGTAAAAAGCCTTTTTTTGTTCAAAGCACTCAACAACGTCAGGCAAAATGTAATGTACTTTTAGAGTTAACAGAGCGGAAAACTACAAAATGTGATTTTAAAACTTTGAACCTGTGACAGAACAGGTTTAAAACGATATGAATGTAACAACTTTAAACTCATACGAGAACCGGTGGTAGTCACGGTTATGGATTAAGTTTTCACTATGTTGCTAGAACGAAATTAAAAGTCTCAACAGAGACGTAGAATACTCGTGTTGTGTCTTGTTCTTATAGGAGCACTGCCACGGTATTTTGGCGCCATTCTAAAATGCTGAAATATGTTTTTGAATCAGTGGCAACCCAAAAATAATGGTGTAGTTTTGCTACCTAGGATTATGTCACCACACTGAAACTGTTAACTGCCGCCTATCACTTAGGATGGCAAGGATGGAAATGGATTGAAATATGAAAAAAGTATCCATTTTTGTCAAATTCTAGAGTCGTTCCTCGTAAATATCGCCAGAAATTCGTTATGGTTCGCTCTCTGAGCCCCAATTTGTTTGATATATTCCTGTTAGTCCATTAGGAGTATTTTGGGCACGAGTTACGGCACCAGATAATGATTTTAGCAACGAAAGAAGGTGAAAATAGCAAAATTCCTGTGACAGCGCTCCATTAAATTGACACTAAAAGCCGCTAAGCTGCAGACATTTATCAGGAACATTTGCATTTTCTCCGTTGATTGCAAGAGAGAGCTTCAAGTGCAACACGCACTACCATTGTGACCTGATTTATATATTAATGGAAACGAATGAGTCCGTTGGACAGAGTTCCATTCCAGTACAATGTTAGATTCGGCACTTCTCTACGAGATGTGCACACGCAAATTAAATAGTATTGTTCACTGGGAAAGCCGGCGTGGCGCGTATTTAGCAGGCTTCGATTTTGGAAGCGCTCAAGACAAACAGGCATAAAATCTAGTCGTAAAGTTCAGTCTTCCTTCGAAATAATTGGTCAGTTTGAATATCAGACGTTTGCCATTTTTTTTTTCCATAGGGATGGATGCTCTTGGAGAAATCCTCGCAATACGCAATTTCTTTGTTGAAATTGAAGAGCTTCTCAAACCAATTTCAGACATTTCACAGAAAACCTAGTCTATCTATACATAGGAATTCATTTTATATCACCCGCTTCAATTATACTCAGCGACTATAACTTTTCCGTAGTCAGAGTTAAAGGGATGTTAACTTGCCTATCAACACCATAACGTTATCGCCGCTCTGGTTGGGTTTTTAAAAGTAAACATGCTGAAAATAAATTAGTGTTCTGCGTTTGTATTTAACTGAACTATTATAACAATTAATTTATTTTCAGAAAAGAACCCGTGTGAACCCAATCCTTGCCACAATGGAGGAGGCTGTTCGCAACAAGGAGACCATTACAAATGTTCTTGCAGGAGAGGTTACACAGGAGAACAGTGTAAAAGTAAGAATGTTATGATTGGTAATACAAAGACGACAACGCAAAGATAAAGTTTCTTTTGACAATCTGCAAATACCTCTTTTTTGCTATGTAGAAATAAAGAGACCAGTATGAAGGCAAAGGCAATTAGCCTTTTTTTAACAGAACTATTTGCAAATTGTACAGGCTAATATTTAACAACTGAAATTCATCAAAATGTACCAGAAACCTTAGAGTCAATGTACCAAATAGGCTCCTAGCTGTCTCCCCACAGGCCTTTGGAAATTTAAGCTGGACGCTAGAGGCGAGCATGGAGCGCACGCGGGAAACGAGAGGGGAGCGGGGGGCGGGTGATGGGAAGAGGAAAGAGAAAAGAGAGAGGGGAAAAGCTCCTAAAACGTGGTTGCAGTTGTTTTTATTTTCTAATCGCATATGTGCAACTTGTAAACGAAGTCAAACTCTAAAGCCTTCTTATCAGCCTAGCGTTATTTCATTTTTGTTTCACAACTGCAGTGGTTGATAGTTGTCTGTCGAATCCATGTCAACACGGTGGAACCTGTAAAGCAGAAGAAGGAGGGTTTGTTTGCACATGCCCTGCTTCCTTTAGAGGAACATTTTGCAACGGTAAGTACGAATATACGACTATAAATCTGAAGTATCAAGTCACATTATTTTGAACGGCGTTTGAAAATTTTTCCTTTGCATTTTTGTTTTTGCCTTTCCTTGTTTAATCAGAGAGGGAGCCATGTCATCCAAACCCGTGCCACAATGGAGGAAAATGTCTTTCTACCTCCGATGGATTTGTTTGCAGATGCGCCACGGGATATAGAGGGGAGACTTGCACAGGTTTGTTAATCACAGTTCAGTATTTCACTTATTCTAAACACATTTAGATCGTCAAAGTCCATATAGAATTTGTTGCTTTTTCTTTATTTCAGAGGAAGACGAATGTCAACCAAACCCTTGCCTCAACGGAGGCAGATGTATGGCTCATTACTTCGGCGGTAGCTTCGACTGTGAATGCCCCTTGGGATACAGAGGAACCTCGTGTGGAGGTAGGCATACCATAATGCATATATCAAAATTGAAAGCAAAACCTAGTTTATAAAGTAATCGACAGGGCAAAACATCGTGATATATTAGTTTGTTCCGTATTCTCAAAAATAGATAGTCTAGCTTGAAATGTAGTTACCCGTCATCGTGTCTGAGATGTAAATTACTTTCCTCCTAATTTTAGAAAAAGATCCCTGCAGGCCTAATCCTTGTGGTCACGGTGGTTTTTGTACGGAAATCGGTGGAGGCTTTGCCTGTAACTGCACTCTGGGGTTCAAAGGATCCACCTGCCAGGGTAAGAAAACTCAGCTCACACCAGCCAAACATATTCTGTTGACCCAGCTTTGTAATCCTTACTATAACAATTTTTCTGTTGCTGTTTGGTATCATTCATTTTGGGATTTTGTGCGAGGCGCAGTGGCTAATGGTTTGCGCGCTAAAATCCGGGGTCGGAAGGTCCATTTTCGATTCCTTGCCGGAGCACTGCGTTGCGTTTTTGGGCTAGACAGTTAACTCTCACAGTGCCTCTCTCCGCCCAGGTGAATAAATAGGTACCGGCGAACTTATCATTGTTAGTAACCCTGTGATGGACCAGCAACCCATTCTGGAGGGGTAGAATTACTCCTAGTTGCTATACGCTACGGAAACTAGGATGAGATCCGGCCTGATAGGCCAATGTGACTCGTACGCAAACCTTTCCTTTACCATCTTGGGATCAATCAAGTCCTTTATTTTAGTAATCAATTGTTACTCACCAAAGACCTTCTACTAATACAACAAAATGTTCATCACCTGGTACTCTATAGTCTTGTTAAACTTTGTCTTAGAAATCGACCAGTGCCATCCTAATCCGTGCCAGCATGGTGGCTATTGCCGAGAGGTTGTAGGAGGGCCTGGGTTTGCCTGTCAGTGCATCACAGGATATAGAGGTTCGAGATGTGGAGGTAAGAGGAATAAAACAATGGAAGCCACTTGATTATTATGGTATGTCTATGGTGTGTTTATATATGGCCTGATCTGAGAGCAATGTAAGAGTAGCCTAAAATCCCATTCGTCTTCATCACAAGGATTGACATTTTAGACGCAGTTTATGACAGGTTGGACATGTCTCTGAGCATGTAGGAAAATGGAAGGGATATTTGTGCGTAGTAAACGACATCATGATCAACAGATATCCATAGGCAAAGACCCGCTCTAAAACCCGTCTCCATAGTATTAGGTAGGATGTTAAAAGCCACGAAAGCTTAGGCCTTGTAGAGATCAAGTTGTGATCCTTCTCTATCTGGATTTTGTGCGATGACAAATGGAAATGATCGTTTATGAACCAACAATACCAGCCAGTTGCATTATTTCTAGCTCTGGTTTAGGCCCCACAAATATACCACAAACATCGCTACGTATTATTTGGAAACAAAACTAATCTCCTTTTTCTTCACAGAGAAAGATAGATGTCATCCTAACCCCTGTCTGCATGATGGGATGTGTATGGAGATCAACGACGAGCTTGGTTTCCTATGCAACTGTACGGCGGGATATCGTGGCACGCACTGCCAAGGTACGTCTTTTAGTTTGAGGAATTTTTGTCGCGATTATGCCTTTCGAGAGTTGAAGTTCGAGTAGAGTGTGTGGCATGCGGGATCCGAACACGATTGCTGACCTTTGGTGGCGATCAAACTGCTCCTCGTCTATCATTAAAGTTGTGATTATTGTTCACCGTGGCATAAGATAGGAAAGATCAATCTTTATTCGTTTGCCTAGCAGCGGAGTCTCTTTGGTGTGTTGAAAGTTCACACACAGTTATTTTCTTTCGGCGCCGAAGTTATTTTCCTAGCGGCTTTTCTGCCGAAAAAAAAACTAGCTTTGCGCGAAATTTCTTCACCTACGCAGGTTAAAGTATAAATATTAGTTACAATCGCGTGGCTCCCTGGCTGACCCACTTCTGAAACTAGGTTTCGTAAGTTTCAGTTGTGAGAGTACTCACCTTCTACCAATGATGCAACATTTCCCGGACACAGCGTCATATGTGGATTGAATTTGTTGTCGGCTTCGTCCTTGCTCCAGGGGGTTTTCTCCCGGTTCTCCGCTTTTCCTCTCTCCAAAAATCCAACATTTCAAACTTCAATTTGATCTGGGAAAGGGGACGAAGGGGAAATTTGGAAATTAGACTGAAAACTCCTATTTTTTATTTCGTTTTTTTTTTTTCATTTGACAGCTATTATTGGTTAGCATATTGATACAAATGTAGCCACAATGGACATTATTAAAGTCCAGACTATTGATATAATGAAGCGTCACTAACATAAAAATCCTCTACTACATGTAGATGTTGATCATTGTCGTCCTAATCCCTGTCTTAACTCGGGTGCCTGTCTTCACACGGACGAGGGATTCGTTTGCAACTGTTCCAGAGGTTTCAAAGGACAACACTGCCAAGGTTCGATTTAACCTTTCTTTAAACTTATCCAGTATTAAAAGATAAAGGAAAGTTTCCTATTGTGAGCAATGAGCGTTCTTGTCTAGCTCCCGAACAAGACGCTTTAATCTCGTAGTACTTCTCTCAACCCAGGCACCATATTTTTTAAAAGATTAATGAAGCTTTCAAGTGCACTATCCACTGCGATGTATCTCGAAGACAACATTGTTCCCCGTGAAGAAGATATTCTGACTACACTAACACGATACATTCAATGTGAAAGTTTATTTAGGATGCGTTAGTCAGTCATCTAATGCAAAATGAAAAATATAATAAAAAATTTTTCGATAAAAAGACCTAACACGAAACGCGAGCGAACCTTGAATACATTTTTAGTCCAAGCATATCCCATCATTAAATCGTGCGTTTCTGACTAATTAATTCAGTCATTCAAACAAGTGATCCCAGGGTATCGATGCTGACCACCAGGGGTGTAATTTTCGTTGTGCAAGGGCCCCATCTCTGCAGGGAAAGCATCAATAATCCACAAGACGGCTGTAGTGGGTCCCATAACTTCCATTTACCAATTATGACAAACAAGAATTGTTTACTCCTTTCCATTTTTAAATGATTGTGAAACTTCAACAAAGAAATCGGAATCAGTGTTTCTTTTGTGCTTGGAAAGCCATACCATTCCTCTTTTTTAATGTTCTTTCATGTATGCTTGCCTTTAATTAAGCTAATGTCAGAGGCTCCGATGTATTTTAAGACAAACGTTTTCAAATTGTTAGCAGATTCAACCCTTACGGTAAAATGCTAAATACGAGGCAACGTCTATGATTATATTTGCCAAATACATACCGTATATTTAAATTTATATCTACCAAATACGACAGTAAAAATTGCAAGTTACATTAATCTTATAATAAGATGGAAAATTTGACTCTAATCAACTTAATTCTTTTTTATTAGAACGCGATCTTTGCAAACCCAATCCATGCCAGTTTGGAAACAAATGTCACCAGACAGGAGTTGACAGTTATCAGTGCGTGAAGAATCTCTGCAATCCAAGTCCCTGCCTGCACGACGGCCGTTGCATCGAGATCAATGAGGAAGACTACCTGTGTGCGTGTAAACCGGGTTATACAGGGAAAAACTGTAATGGTAAGTATTACAAAAGAAACATTGCAATTGGCAGATCGGGAAAATTCGGAGTGGAAATGGTCTGCCTAAAATTGATCGTCCTTTGTTTTAGCATATGTCCTTTAAATGAACAGATAATGCCTATTTCTGACGCAAATACAGACTCCAGGTTCCATGCTAGTTCTGACGGCTTTTGACTAACGCATACAATCAACAATTTGCAGAGTTGTTCTTTCTATCACCACTTACTAACTACACTGACCAACATGACACCGTATTTATGGAGAAACATTGCCTAACATGACATTGTATTTCTGTTACAAAGAACTTGACTTGTGTCACCCAAATCCCTGCATGAATGGTGGAACGTGCTCCAAGACGTCCTTTGGAGGGCATAAGTGCGATTGCACATCGGGATATGGCGGAAAGAACTGTACAGGTGAACAGAAACGGCAATACTTTACGTAAAATGATACACTTACAACAAAGCGACCATGGTTATGTTGTTTGTATTTATGTAACTCTGTGTACTTTTTCTATTTCTTAATGTCGCTAGAATTTGAAAGCCAAGTAAATGCAGATGGTCGACATAACGTGCCCGTTTTCCACAGCACCGCACTTCCAAACAACTTAAAATCTGCAAGTCCTACACACGCCGTCACTGGTCTGGCTTTACAATCAAACAACAAACCAACAGGATGTAAGTGAATAGATTCGATTTTATGTCCTTTAAAAAAACCACTCATTATTGTCTGGTTGTTAGAAAAATGCTAAACGAGGAATGAAAGTCAATCGATCTCCACATTTGTCATTTAGCCTATTTCATGTCATGATTGTGAGTTATTCAAGGTTGAAGCACTTTGGCCAAGACAGCATAAAAATGTTCTCTGATAAGTTATAAAACTGGATATATTACTTGATGAAATAATAAACTATTCTTAAAGTTTCCCCTGGGCCTCAATTGATAACTGTCTGAAAATAACATTCCTTCCCTTTTCTTTGTTTCCTATATTTTATATTCAGTTTTATGTTAACAGTAGTATCGTGTTTACATTATGTGCAAATTATTGCCATTTTGCTTTGCAGCTTTGTGTAGCCCAAACCCCTGTCAGAATGGTGGTTCTTGTTCTATAAATGAACACTCGATTGATTGCTCCTGCACCAAGGGCTTCAAAGGAAAACACTGCGAGATAAGTGAGTTATTGAAATATAAGTAAACAATGTGCCATTTTGAAAACTACATGGCGTGTTGCTTGGTTTAACAACTGAATTTGGCCCTGTTGCCTCATACTTTTGATCAGCGAATGTTGTCCTTCTGGTTGACAAAAAATTATCATTAGATTTATTGGGATTTATAAGAAGGATCGTGCACACAATATTAAAAGAATGTTTCTGGGTTAGTGAAGTGATGTATGTTAATATATCTACGATCTCACCGGCTTACTACACTTTTTTATTTTATCTTCGCTTCTATGTGCCACACATTTTCCTCACTCACTCACAGACAACCCTTGTATTCCAAACCCATGCAATAATGGCGGAACGTGCCTCTTGGGAGAGGAAGGCAACTACGTTTGCCGCTGCCCCGCAGTGTTTTCTGGCGCTTCTTGTGAAGGCAAGTCCCATTTCCGAGCTAACCTATGAGCCTGCTGATTGTGTTTATAAATGCAATCAACTAGTTTAGAATATTTCACCATGAGGAGCAAAAGCGTGTTGAATCCCCACCTCACACAAAAATAAAGAAATAACAATAATATTAATAAAAAACGATTTGCTAACTTCTCCCGCCAAGTTCTGTGGCGTTCGCTGAATTGTAATAAGCACTCACATTTAACATGACTAGCGCCTGACTTTGTAAATTAGATGCTGCCGGCCGTAGGTTCTAGCCACATCCGGGAAAATACTAGGCTGTGATGTAACAGCATGTCATTCAGGGGAATTTACAGTAGTTCCACTTGCTTCAAGCTTCAGAGACCGGGAAAAGCGTCTAGCGCGAAGTTAATACTAAGGACTCTTAAGTTGCGGAAGAGAAGACAGTTTGCCTGGCGCGTTACCTGTCCTTTGCAGGTCCATATAATGTAACTAAGCTGCGGTACATAATCAGCTTAATTTCATCCAAATGAACGTTCCATCACACGACACGTCGCACTGCCTCGCAAAACACTTAGCAATTGACTAATTCCGCCCTCACATTTAATCCAAGCCTTATTCAGTGTTATCATAATTTTCATAAACGAGCTACACTCTAACCATTTTCTCATCCTCAGAGTTGTCATAATTTCTATAAAAGAATGTAGCATAGATTTCGTACAGCTAAGATTTAGATTGAATAAAACTAGAAACCTAGAAAATCGTCCAGAATTAACAAAAGCAGTTAGCATTAGTTCAAGACAACTTGTTAACTGTTGAAATTTAAACTTTTCATAATGGCATAAGCATAAGCCTTGGTTAGTGATATTAAAATTTCCATCTGATATTTCTTCATCATCCAGTCTTCGAAATGAAAACAAAACCATTTCTAAAAAATTAAACTAGACTCTTATTGGAGCACTTGGTCTTACAGAAGCAACAAAAGTGCAAAGAGTTCGCCCAACGCCCCATAGTAAGTATATCAAGTGCATATTTAAGATATTATGAAAGCAAGATTATTTTAAATTCCGTGCAGTAGTTTGCGACGAATAGTCACTGATATAGAACCAGATACCCCGTTTAAGCAGCTAAAGACGTCCAATCAGGACAGACATCGTATAATAACACAACACAATACATACATACATTCATATCACATTCACAATATCATGATATTATTTCACACCTGACCGGAAAAAAAACATGGTTCTGTTTGTATTCTTTTTTTTAATTATGTTTAGATTTAGTGTGCACTGGCTAACGGCTTTTCCAGAAATGAATGTAGCCATTTCCATTTTTTAAAGGGGATGGAAATTAAAAAAACATTAATTTGAAATTATGATAAATATAAATTATTAATGATGAATATATATTATATGTCACTATATATGTATATTGCACAGCGAAGATCGAAACTATTTAACAATTAGACTACGAGCCCGAGTTTTGTACGAGCGAATAGTCAACGAGGCGCAGCCATCGCTCATAGAAAACGAGGGCGAATAGTTTTATTTTTTAGTAGAAACTTTAAAGGATTGCATTCCAAAACCTACCATATTTTGTACTTTTTAGCCAAAAATCAAGGAAAACGACCGCTAAAAGAGCTACGCGCGCGCTTGTTTTCTATCGGCGAATAGAAAACAGTGGGAGAACCAATCAGATTCGCGGATTTCCAATAGAACACAGCTGAGTTTTTACTAAAACAAATTATCATAGAAAAAGGGAACTCAGTCCTTTTCAACTAGTTGCTAATAGGATATTTTTCCTCTTTCAAGTGGATTACTGCACTCCAAATCCTTGCAAAAACAGAGGCGTGTGCGTGGTAGAGGAAGGAAAAGGATACAGCTGCGCATGCGAGCCAGGATTCACCGGTTTTCATTGCCAAGGTAATAGATTCACAATTTTGTTATTTTATCACAATAAAGTGTTGCAATTTATAGACACACACTTGCGGTATTTATGACATACAGTAAATTCTCTGTTAACGACATAGGAGAATATAGGACCTTTCGTCCAGGCCACAAACAAAACGGACGCAATTCGTTGTGATTTTGTAAGCAAAAGGCAAATTAAATGCATGTACGTGTGCATTGCATCTGATCAAATAAATACGATGCAATATGTATACTTTACTTTTGTTTTTAGTGGACCACTGCACTCCAAATCCGTGCAGGAACCACGGCCTTTGCTTGCGAGACAAGACCAGCCGTTACAAGTGCAATTGCCACAACGGCTTCCTGGGACGTAACTGTGAAGGTAAGCTCATACATGGGTCTAGGGGGCTCGATGGTCGACGGTATTGCAATCCCAGTCCACAGTCTCCCTCTGAATTTGTTGTTGGTTTATATATCTTCTATTGGAGCAGCATGCCCCCAGGCCTCCCTAGGGACCTGCACCGATTTCGTTTGCACGAAACAGTTTATTTTCACTTTGAACGAAAATAAATAAACAAAATGAATAGCAAATTAAACAGTGAATAATAAATCGCAAATTAAACTACAATCGCGGATATCGAAAGTTATGTCATCGTACATAATATAAGTATGAACCAATAACTCAAGTAAATGTGCGAGTTAACATCCGTTTTAAATTTCAAGTCTGGGTTTTAATGTTACCTATTCCTACTTATAACTATAGCTCATTGCCAAATTGCTCTGTTTTGTGTTATTTTAATGAATGTGAATCAAACATGCTTTTTTGGGCTTTACCAAAGCGTGACATTCTAGTTAAACATTTCTCTGAACATAGCACAAGCTAAAATAGATAAATGACTTTTATTTTATTATTAAGACAAGTTTTTTTGCATATTTCCGCAGTTAATTCTTGTTTGCCTAATCCATGCAAAAATAACGGATTGTGTGTAACGGTTCGTGGAAAGGGTTACCAATGCAAGTGTCGAGATGGATTCAATGGTCCTCACTGCGAAAGTAAGTTCTTTACATCCACGTTGCTACAGCTAAAATAATGTCAGGCGTCTGTTATCTTTAAGGAGGGAAGACATACGATGGTCCCCAGTCTTGGCTACGACATGACGTGCTTAGAACAAAAACATTTTAAATAGATATGAAGTGAACGGAAATACTAAAGTCAACTATTTAAACGTGTTTTAGGTACAAATCACTGTCAATATAAATATTGGTATCAGTCTCCTGGATTGCCCTGGGGCGTTGAAGATATGTATTAATGCGGGTGCTTAATCGGAGGTGCAGGGGATCCGAATTTGTATAGGTAATCGCAGGACCTCGAGTAAAATTCGTGATTAATAGGTGCGAGTGATGTTTTGAAAGTTCTCACGAGCCTTTAGGCCAGTGCAATTTGAGAATTTTCACAACATCACGAGTACCTATTCATCACGAATTGTACAAGAAGGTCGTGCGATTTTGTTGTTTATAGTACATTCAACAAAATTAAAAGAAAACAGAACGCATCTGTTTCTTACCTCTGCATATAATCGCTGAAGAATTTTGTCGAGTTCTTCCGCCGAACATTTTTCAAGATAAGGGTTAAATTTGCGCTCTTCAGCCAAGCTGCGCCATACATTTATCCAGGTTTGTCCTCACTTCTTTGTATTTTCGTTGGTTGCTGTTTCTTTAAGTTTTTGAAGCTCGTTCTCGTTTATAGAGAAAGCAAAACGACTGTCGGCCATTTTGTTTTCAAATTTGCCTCGCTTGCCCGCGTTGCTATAGAAACGTAATACCTACTCTGCGGAGTACAATTTGGGATTAATTGTACTGCTCTTGTCCAATCAGAATAAATTAATTTTGTTGAGTGTACTATAATACAAGTAAAGTCTATGTAAGCTCAACTAAAACAATGCTGTTGTCTTTATTTTTTAGGCAATCCATGCTATCCAAATCCTTGCAATAATGGTGGAAGCTGCCTGGTATTCTACACAGTTTACCTGTGCAAATGTCCACGGGCTTATAGAGGAACCAGGTGCAACGGTAGGCAAAATTATGTTGTACTGAGACTAATGGAACTATACTCACATCGCGTTTTATGATTGCGACTTTGTATGTTGTCTAGAAAAACAGACTTGAGCTAGGGGAAACAGCATAAGAGGTAGCATGAAGTGACAAGCCGTATTATATTTCCCCCAAAATTAAATATACACTTGAATGTGGAAAGAATTAACAGGAAGTATGCAGCTCACCAATAAAAAAGTAATAAGGTACCACCATATATGTTAAAATATATTTAATAATGAACAATAGTAATAGTTGAATTTGATAGGAGAGAAAAAACAAAACAAAAGAAACCCGACAAAAAGCATGTATGTATGACATTGAACATATTGCCACTTACACTGGACTTCACCCTCTATTTTTAATCCTTTCAAAGTTACTTTTTGTAATAAGAAAAGTTTTTACGAGGTCCAAAATGAAAGATGTTTCTGTATTAACACAGAGAAAATTAAACTTAGTAGATGACGGTTGCTTCAGTCTTAAATAACTCCGTTGTAATTATAATTCATGTATAATTACACTGTTCGTTTTTCTTCAGTACTAATTCCTGAACAGGCCTTGGCCCCGGCGCCACCTCCTCATCCATCAACAAACTTCATAACCGAGGTTTCACCCGTTCGCAAGACAACAGAATATTTGAAAGGTAAAAGAAAAAATGCTGCTTGAGTGGGCATTAAAAAAAGACAATATTTTCGAAATTCAATTTGGCAAAAAATTGCAATGTAAAATATGCTGGGTAACTACCACACCCGTGACATATACATTGATTACATCGTATTTCTTAATAGCGTACAATAGCAGTCTAGATAAAGACACCATGATTTATCTTTTTTGTCTACTGTATGGCTGGTGTTTTCAATAAGCAAAGCCATTTTCTTCTTCTCCGAACCGGCTCCAGATAATGTCAGCTGAACTCCGTTTACAACACCACGATCTATTAGGATCAGTAAGAAGACCGTCCCATCCGAAATGAAAACATCTCGTTAAATTAGTTTTATTCATGTGTTTGTAGTACTACTAATAATGGGGCACATAATGTAATGACACACTTTTAACGCAGCATAAAAGAACAGGAGTGTGTTCCGGTCGATTCCCCGAATATATAGCAATTATTCCATGAGCCCGCGTTGGATATGAAGTGCTAAAATAACCAACGAGCGCGTAGCGCGAGTTGGTTATAATCACTTCATATCCAACAAGGGCGAATGGAATAATTGTTTTAGTAAATTCTCAAACCGGGTTTTGCCGCCGATTTTGATTTCCACAATTTTACAAAGCGTCCGGAAAGAGCATACAACTTCCGGTCACACGCGCCCCGACTCCCGACTTTCCATATGACGTAAAACTCCGGCTATTGGCTCATAGTCGGAGTTTTTCAGCCAGTCAAAAAGCTAGAAATGCAATAGTCGGAGCTGAGAATATACTAAAGTTGTGATAACCACCTAACTCCAGATAACAATTCGTTGTGATTTGAATGTGAACTATTGCATCTAGTATTTTTAATAGCATTACTAACAGTGAGTACTCCTTCTCACGGATAATGACTACGACTTGACACTTATCTTTTATAAACGTTAGCAAACGCTTGCACCTCCAACCCTTGTCTCAACTATGCCGTGTGTCTCGAAACAATAGACGATAGCTTTGAGTGCTTTTGCCGCGGTGACTTCTCTGGACCAAGATGTGAAGGTTTGACTAACTGTTGACTAAACAGACTTGACTTTTTACTTAACCGTAGACTTGTACTGGATGAACTAACAATACAATAGTGATCTCAAGTGGGCATCATTTTTGACTCGTGCAACATTTCAGAGCCAATTCAAAGACAGTCTGGAGCAGTTATGTTTGAGATTTAGAGATTAAGAGTTCGAACTTAATCATTGCCTATATTTATGTTCACTCCTACACAAACAAAACAACAATAAAGTGACGAAAAAGGGGCTATCAAATAATGGTATTGTCATATAAGTCATCGTAGAAAGGGAATGGTACAGGCTAACAACCTTAATACTGACTGCGATAACAAAGTATGCATAATCCCTTGCTCGGACATTCTTAACCACATCTTTCTGTTTAGAAAGCAACCCTTTGCTGAAGTTCTGTTTGAAGGTTTTAGTAATCTTTATAGCAATTTTAAGCATGCTTTATGGGTAATCAAGTCGCACGTCAAATGTATAAGTGTAATATTTTTTGCAGCTTCTCGGAAACGTATATGACTAGGACAGTCCAACATTTCATCCTGGGAATAATTTGCTTATAATGATACTTTCGTGTTTCAGATGTTGGAGCATACAAATACTCTTCAGCACCCAAATTCTTTCCTGGAAGAGGAGGTAAATACTAACTCAACACGAGTGAGATATAAATCTAAGCACGGAAACTTAAAATAGAGAAGAAATATATTTCCTCCATAACATTTCAAAATCAAACACCGCAATCCATAAGTTTGGCATTTCTGCACCGCGTTTTGTCTTTTTTGTTTCCAAATTTTGTTAGTTTTTTTCAAAGAGTTTTCAACCTACAAGTAATAAGCTTTTGCATTTTTTTGCTTCACACAGAGGAATGTCTACACTGCGATCGCAATGCTCACTGTGTTGGAGGTCACTGTATCTGTAAGCATGGTTTTGTTGGAGACGGTCTGGATTGCTGGGGTAAGATAGAAAGGTCCTTCGACAATAAAACGGCTTCCAGTTCATATTATAAGTGTGAATTTAATTTAACGGTTTTTAATCGCAAGTGATGGGATGGCATTTTGCAATGAGCGAACGAGAATACTAATTTGTTTATACTTGGAGCCTTCTCTTCCTATTCCTCTTCTGTGCAGCAGTGTGTCTGCAAGATTCCGCTTTCAAGCCATAAAAGGGTAGTGACAATAGGAACAGGTTTCTTTCTTAAAAGCACAACAAGGAGCAGTGGGAAGGTTCGATTTCATATCAGGCCCTAGACAGCCTACACCGTTTTCGATGGCATCGAAATTATGGAAATTGTAAGGTGAAGTGCAATCGTATTGTATTGCTGAAGGTTATGTTTCTGGAAGTGTTTAAATTACCTTCAGCACGTTTCTCAAGGGATTTATTTCGTTTCGACGAACTCCGCGCTAAATTCTCACATGTTAACAATAACAAAGGTGTGGCTGACTAGGGCCCTTTAACACGTAAGCAGTGCTTTAAGCTCATCCTGCCTTCTTTTCATCTGTTTCAGTTGAAACCAAGCGAGACAAGGACTGGGAATGCATTATAAACCCGTGCAAGAATGGAGGAACATGCAAAACTGGGATATCTAAATGCGTCTGCCGGCTGGGATACGTTGGTGACTACTGTGAATGTAAGACGACAGCTGAGTTACTTCCTTACTTTGGCCCGTAACTCCTACCGGAGCATGAGCCACCAACAAAATCAAATTAAATCAAAGTCATTATATGACAGTTTTGTTTCTAAGATATCCAGTATACCAACAGCGCAAAAGAAATATAACGAAGCTTTCAGCACACACACATTTCAGTTGGATTGGGAAAAGATATATCTACTGTCCTTCAAAACAACATTGGATACTAAATTAAGAGAATTCCAATATAAAATATTAAACAGGATCTTATACACGAACAAGATGCTGTTTAAGTTCAAAAAAGTAGATTCTCCCTTGTGCGATTTTTGTGAAAAGGAGTTGGAGACCATAGAAAATCTCTTTTTCCATTGTACAAAAGTAAGCATGTTTTGGAATGATTTAAAGTCTGTACTTGATTCTTTTAATATAACTATTAGGTTTGATATCATGAATGTCCTTTTTGGGATCTTAGATACAGATAATATAAGCATTCTAGTCAATTACATCATTCTTGAAAGCAAATATTTTATTTACCGCTGTAAGTTAAATAAGGGCTGTTTATGTGTAAGACTGTTAGTCGATAAATTTAAAAAAACGTTTCAAACCGAACGTTTTATCGCGAAAAGAAACAACAAAATCCATTTCCATGATAAAAATGGAAGCCGTTACTCCCATTAATACAACAGTAGCTGTTATCCAAACTTTGTTTTTCTAATACTCCCTGTATTACTCTGTATTTTAAGTGCAAGTTGAATAGGTTATGTAAGCCTTGTAGTGTAGTGCAGTGTAATTTATTTATTTATTTATTCTATTTTCTTTATTTTTTTATTTTTTTTTTCTCCTCTTCTTTGTAGTTTGTAATTAAGGTAGTTGTTGTAAATTTTGTAATGATTTGCATGTTTCGATCTGTATGTTGTTTGTACTATACCTGTAAAAGGAAATAAATAAATAAAATAAAAAATAAAAATAAAAAAATAAAAAAAAACCAACAATATCGGCTACGTTATGTTACCTTAAGGAATTATGACGGACCAGTATGTATTGTATTTAATAGCGCTTCGCTGTACGTTTTCAACGGCATTCTGCTTGTAGGAATTTTATCCTAGAAAGGCCTCTTTAATAAATCTGCTGTTGTAACAAGCATGAAATTGAGTTTCCGTATATGTAATTCTGGCATTTGAATGACTGACTAAATGAATCAGTCAGAAATTAATATTCTGACGACACGATTGAGAGGTTCGCGAGTTATTTAGTATTAACGAAGTTTATAGTCTAACAGGTATTTTTTTCGCTTTCAGCACACTGCCCACCTTCAATCCACCTAAGTTTCGACAAGTTTACAAAGGGTGCATTGATGGACGACTCTGGGAGTGAAAATAGTGGTATCATTGCCAACGGAGCGCAAATCGTTCCACATGGTGGAAAGTGTGACAATGCCGCCAATCTGCTGGGTAAGAAAATTAACCTAACCTTGAATTCATTATAATGATATTTCAATATATCCTTCAACATTAAATCTAAGCCTGGTTGTGGGGGATTCGTAGTCGATAGAGCAATACTGGGATCTAAAAATATTGTATCTCCTGATTGGATTCATTTCCATAAATTAAGACTCTTTGGGACCTTTTTAGTAAATACGCTCTCAAAGATTTGCCAGATGCATTCGCTAATGATGTTAAACAAAATACTATCCAGCAAAACGGGAGAGGAGAGGTAGAGGATCGGGAGTTAATTTTCATTAACCCCATATATTTTCCATTTCAATGCAAAGTTTGAGAATGGCAGTAATAGTGAAACCAACAAACTAGTGAAAACTGTTATCCGCAACAACGCGAAAGAAAAACTTGCCTGGATAGTTGTTGAACAATTTAAAATTAACAATGTTTTTTACTGTTTTTTTTTTTTTATTGTTGTTGTGTTTTCAATTGTTGTTGATTCCTAATCTTTCTATCACTACAGGTGGAGACGTTTTGCTGGATGGGGCACACTTCAACAAAATCCCAAGACAAGAAATTACAATATCAACGTGGGTTAAACTGGACACAAATAAGGGCATTCAATCCATATTCGATACAGTAGGAAGCCATTCGAAGCACAAAGATGGACAGTATCATTTTGAAATTGAAAATGGAAAAGTGCGCTGGTTTCATAGAAACGAAAACCATGATACCATATTTACTCTGCTCACTCGGCCTGTTGTTAGAGAAGGGATCTGGACACAGATTACTGCAACATACAGCGCGCCGAAACAGAGGGCCAGAGTAAGTAGGACAATAGATATGACACTAAGGGCGCATCTTTGTCATAAATGAGCTGAATCATACATCACACAAAATTAATTATTCTTTTATATGCATGAGTCATCTCTTTAATACAGTTCATTCACTCAACAGACCACCAAATGAGAAACTTTTCACAGGTTCTTAAAGTTTTGGGCATGATATGTCAGGATTTCAGGGTCCGTGCCACTTTTCAAGTTTAGCAATGAACCTAGGGCAATGAAATTTCCGCTCCATACTTTCATGACGCACTCAAGAACAGCTGAGTCTTGGCTTATTTTCAGCACAGGAATTTATTTATTTTTTATTTATTTTGATTTGCCAAAAATAGAATTATAATACAATGATTAATAAATAAAAACAGCTCAATATACAGATAACGATGAAAATACAAAACTACAGTATAATATGTTAAGGTGGAAAGCAAAATGGCGAGGGAACCTAATAAAAAACCACGGGGCTTGTAAGCTTAAGTTCCCTCACAATAAACACGAGATGACTGATATTAGATAATTTATGACAAGTCTTATTTGAAAACAGAGTTAATAGTTATCAATAATATATGCTTTAAGTTTTTTTTTGAAAGATGCCAGTGATGAAGTGCCCGAAATTTCAGGTGAAAGAGAATTGAAGAATTTGGGACCTTGAAAGAATACGGAGAATTGTGACTGAAGTGTCCTTTCGAATAATACAGCTTAATGAGGTTTAGCGGCTAACTACACATGGGTTTTTTATGTTTGTAAGAATACTAGTAGTTTATTACTTTTAACTAGGGATATTTTTTCCAACACTTATAGCCGGTTGATACACACTAATTAGAAGAATAATAAAGTTTTTTTCTTATGTTCTTTTTCTAAGGTGTTTGTCAATGGAGATATGCGCCAGGAAGTAAAGGGACACGGCCTATTGTCTCTGGATTGGGGAGGCAAGGCGGGAATAGGTTGGTACACTAAATGTTCTTTGTAAAGAAAGGAGCTACAGAATATAAGTAACCGAAGTTAACTGCTACAGCATTAGCGATGATTAGCAATTACTTTTAAAACGTATCAACCGAAATTTGGTCACGCATTTCTCGAATAACTTGGCGAGCAAATTACATTAATACTTGTTGTTCCATATTTGAGATAAATCATACCGTGGACTCGTGGTGACATTTTTTTTTTTTGCTTTGATTTCCCTCGGTAAATAAATATAGTCTTTTGATTTATATTATGCCTCAAGCTCTGCACGTCATCTTTGATACAAAAAAGGCTAAACAAGGTTTACCAAGCGTTTTCACCGCTCCATATTTCTTCACAGGACGCCACAAGCATCAGTTTGGAAATCGCCTGCTGAGAGGAATGATAGACGAGTTCTATATTTTCCCCTGCGAGCTGCCACGCCTGGAAATTCTAGTTTTGATGAGACACTGCCGAGTCTATTTCAGTACGTTTTTATTCTTACGATTACCACATATTTCTAATGACTTTCAACACGTCTTTGTTTCTAAAGACCCTGGAAGGTACATTGTATGGGAGGGTATATAAGCTGCAGTATTGCAATATGAAATGGATCAAAGATACCTCTGAGCAGCCCTTAATGGACCTCCAAGATTATACAAACAACAATGTATTTTCAGTGGGCATTTTGAACTTCCACAAAAGTGAGAACGATTAACCACGCCAATCAGGAACTAATCGAGGTCAAGGATTGAATACTTTGATTTTTGTGGCGAGGGCATTTAGGCTGACATTTACTTTTCTTTTCGGAAACTTCAAAACTTGCCTTTGAGCATTGAATCAACGTTATTGTTGATACCAACGTCTGCAATATTTTGCTGAGATTTGTTTAAGTTTCTAGATGACTTTATGAATTTATGTTTCCTTTTATTCTATAGCAAATATACCGAAGAAGGTGACAGAGGAGTCTTCAAAGACAAGAGGCTCTACCACGATTATGACTCCGCCTACAAATGGGCAACGTAACAATGGACATATTCCTCAGAGTATAGCCTCCGTCGCCATCTTCAACCAGAGAAAACCAGCTTCTGCAGACTATGTTGCCAGTAATCTGCAGCAAATACTTGCTAGTTTGACTTCTGAGGAACCTCACCGTTCAGGATTAGATTCTTCCGTACTTTATAGGCCACCTCAGGGATATTATGTACAACCAAGTCGAGCCAAACCGCAAATGCCTGACAGAACTGCAACATATATTAATGCTAGACCGCTTACTGGTGCTTCGCAGCAAGCACCGCAAATATGGTCTACCAATATCTGGGGCAATCATCCGCCTGGTTTTCGTACACCCTTTGCAACAAAAACTCCAATAGGCACTCCAGGGAGTATGCAGCAAGCGAATATCAATCATCAGCCCAATGTTTCCCCGCCATTTTTAGCACAGGCTGCATTCAGACATGAAACTCCAGCAAGTATGCAGCCACTTAATGCATATAGTCCTCCCGGTAAAGTCACAGCATCTTCTACTCAAGCTTCTCTTCAGCAAGAAAACCCAGCCCCCTATCATCCCTCTACTGCACTGGCGCAAGTGAACAGCATTGGAGTCCAAAGAGCTCCTTTAAGACAAAATGTTGCGGGGCAGTTCCAATCATTCAATGTCCGAACAAATAAAAACGGACTTAATAGGCAATACCAAAATCAAGGGAGAAAAGTTATTCAGCCAAAAGTATATTTGGGTAGGATAAACGTTGCTGAACAGTTCCATAGGCCAATTATTTGGCATACACCCTTGGGAAACACAAGAAACGGACAACCTGTGCGTTTGCAAAGACCATTTTTCCCCGCGCCATCAGCGGATCAAACAGACAAACCGTTGTTTGGGCAAACGAACTTTTTTCAAGGCCCTCCTGCGAGGAACAATACTGCAGGAAATACTCAAAATCCTTTTGTTGTTCCGGTTCAACAATTTTCCTTAAGACCAAAGCCGCTCGTTCAACAACAGAGAGTTGGCATTACGCAACCTCCGCGGAAACCGAGCAACGCGAATGTTCAGTATGCAAGTCACAAAACTCAAGTACCAATCTACCTTCCAAGCCAACAACATCGACAACAAACACTCGCAGATAAAATGGCCTTGCTGGAGAAGCCCATCCCCGCCCAACACATCAATGTTCCTGTATCATCGCCATGGTCACAACAGATGCCATCTACTCAATTAGTTCCATTGACACAGAAACAAACTCCTCCAGATCGTCCGTATTATGCCAGCATCTACCCAAAACCACCATATTATCCGAAGTTACAGTACAGATTTCTATCGACAAAAGGGAGGATGCAGTCACTATCAGGAGGTCCTCTGGCACCATCTACACGAAGAATACTCCAGGGAATACCACAAAAACAGATATCCCCTTTCAGCCCGCATTTTATCTCTGGACAAAATTCTTGGCCTTGGGGTGCTTGGGGAAGCCAGGCTTCAAATAGGGCGCAAGCGTCAAGTCGTTCATCTGGTGTTTCAAGTCCCCAATCATACGGTAACCCTTTTACAAGTTATCATCCCAGTACTGGCCTTGTGACCAATTTGCCAGCTCATCCATACACAGCGTCGCCAAAGGTACTATTATACTATTATTACTACCCTAAAACAATTAACAAGCCTCCTGCGAAAATGACGAACCTAAAAGGGGACAAACTGGACGGAAGCTCCTTGCAGAAGTTGAAACAACAAATTACCAGTGCTGCTTTTAACAATAAGGCATGGGAAGCGACGAAAACAAGTAATCCGACTGTAACAGGACAAACGAAAGGAAAAGTGACTGTACCGAAATCAATACAACTTCCACAGGTCCCTTATGTTCCGTACTACAATCTTGCAACTGGGAAAATCAATGCTCCTCTATTACGAGGAATATTTGCTGGCCCAGTGGCCAGGCAATTCAACAAGAAGAAGCCAGTTCAAACGCGTCTATTAGTACCTCAATTGAGGAAGCATACGGGACAGCTAGCCTCCCCGCCACTTGTTACGTACCAGACTGAATGGACAGCCCCAAACGTAGCTTATCCAAACGCCAAGTTCACAACTCAACCACAAAGAACAGTTTACCAACAACTTCCTGCAGAAGCAGATCGAAAGTCACAACTAACAAACGGACTCTTTAACAGACCAATTTACATAGAAACGGTGCCATACCAACTTTATTACCAGCTTCAGAAACTGCC
Source organism: Blastomussa wellsi (assembly GCA_947652115.1). Lineage (NCBI taxonomy): Eukaryota > Metazoa > Cnidaria > Anthozoa > Scleractinia > Plerogyridae > Blastomussa > Blastomussa wellsi. The sequence continues at coordinate 5,246,594 of OX393573.1, read as the reverse complement.
ATCCTTTAACACTCAATCTGCTACACAGCAATATCTTTCTAGGGTATTAAATGATATCCTCAGGTTACGATATGGTAAGCGAAAAAAGAAAAAACGTGGGGTGAAAGAAAAATCTATGTTGCATAAAAAACATGGATAGTTGAAAAGGGTTGGGAAGAGTGTAAATACATGTCAGCGACGTTTCACCAGTTTTCTCTGGATATATCTCCTCCGCAGCCGTTTCTTTGTGCATGTGGCATTTTTATAGGTGGTCACACGACCCTCGCTTTAGCTGAAGATAAACTTCAACGACGAAGGACCCTATTATTTTGGACACAACTAACAAAGACTTCTGTATAGCTTATAACTGAGTCCAAGTTATTTCGTCAGCTATTTTTACGGATAACGAATTAAACGGGTCTTTTGTGACTGATATCTTGTAACCAACAACTGCTAACAATCATCATGTAAGCTGCAACCCATAAAGGGACATATCGAAAAATTAACCCAATTGTAAGGTTTTAACCAAATGAAGTCATCAGATTTTGCACCAAAAGTCTAATATGTTAAATTGCATATTTCTGCAATGTCTGAATTATATATCTCAGTTATTATTTGAGAACAACAAAGAACTCTAAGAGTAAACATTAGAATTTCATATTTTTTGGAATTTTAAAGAATAATGGTGAGACATGGTTTGTAATAATTTTGGTGGTAATAAATTTGAGTAATGCACAAATAATGTAAATAGAAAACATTAACAAAAGCCAAAGGCGGTTAACGTTGATGTTGCACGTCCATTTAATTTAATACAACTTAATAATCAAAATTTTAAAAAAATGTAAAATAGCCTAAGTGTAATAAAAATTACTAACTGAATTATATATCACAGTTTTTATTGTTAATATACTAATAGTTAATTTTAATCAATAATGGACACTGGCTACAGCAAACCGTCCGCAATAACAAAAGTAATTCTTACTGAGCCACACTGACTTGACCAGACTTTTGATTTCAAAACAAACAAACTAGAATATCTACAGTGAATATCCACAACAGATATCAAGTCATAATTAAGGTTACTAATTTAACTTCATTGCCGGCAAATTCAGTGATACGCGACCCGCAGAATCAAAATTCCTGCCAGCATTTGGTGTTAGGCTTCCGTCAATAAAAATTCTATAACGGCCCTATATGTAAAAGTTTGATTACATAAATGTCTTTGAAGGCTTTGATCAAACTAACGCCATTCATATAAGGTCATTAATAAGTTTTGATTGACGCAAGCCTGTCACCAACAGTTTGTAAGAGTTTTGATTCAAAGGGTCTCGTATCCGTGACTGGATTTTGTAGCAATGTAAGGAATTCTTGGAATATTTGCCTTTCAGCATCACTCAGTAATTTTACATTTAGTATCTAGATTAAACCGTTTATTTACGCAACTTCAAGTTGCCAACAGCAGACACTAGAAAGGTGTGTTAAGTTGACAAAAAGAAATAAAAATCTAATGGCTGTAGCATCATCACGATTTCGTAAGATCTGTTTTAAGAATGGCACCACTTTAAACATCTAGCTAGCTAGTTTTGAAATTATGTGCATCTCACGGGATCAACCAGCAAGGCAACATTATTGCTTATGACTTACCATACAAAGCGCCATATTTTCGATGAACTGACGACATTTTGATGAACTGAATTCGACCTCCCACTTGCATGGAATACACAATGCATGGCGGCTTCACAGGACAGTAAGTTTAACCTTCTAAAGATTTAATTTTATGCTTCAGTTGTATACATGTTACACTAATTTTAACCCAATTTGCTTTCTAATATGTCGCAAGAATGTCCTGGTTGTTTTATGATGTGATTCACCGAGACAGGGTAGGATACTGTCCCTCACTGGCTGGACAAAACTGTGACAAGACAAAGCGACGACCCTTTTCTTATCAATAAACATCTGTGAAGGTTCATACTCAAGAAAGAGACAGAAACAGTTAAACAACTACTGGAAAAATTGAGTGATTCATGCACTTTGGGGAGAATACGGAAACATTAATAGAAGAAAATACATGGAGGGCTAATATGCACCGCAATAAAAAATGGAGATAACTGGTAGTGCCTTATTTTTAGTTTTGTTACCCCCTGTACAAGCCACACAAGTCCATAAAATGATAAGAAATGATCAAGCAATCGTGTGTTTAGTCAAGTTCTTTTAATGCTATTATTTTGTCTTGTTTCTTTCTACTTTTATATTTAGCAACAAATCACAAGTACAAGGACTTTGAGACCGTCTGTCGGGGCTTACCGAGGACCTTATGGACCATACCACAGGCCACCGACGACAAAATATTTCACACCGACAGCTTACATACATGCACAACAGGAACACCAGAGGCTATTACCACAGCCATACCAGGGTAGCAAAGAAATGAACGACGAAAAAGAACTAGCCAAAGCCTTAGCTCTGTTAGCCTTACCAAACAGATAAAAGAAAACAAGTCATGAGCACCAAAGAGCACCGATATGTCAATGAGGGTTTTGTTCTATGGGCTACATGGGAGGTGTGCAAGGTTTCTGGAAATGTGTCTCCGCTAAAGAAACTTTACGGTGTCTTTGCATGCCATCATGGTCTTCTATTCGAAGCTCGAGTGCCATAAAGTTCTCAATACAACATCCTTAGACTGTTTTGCCATTGTTTTGCCTGCGAAAGAAGCGGGCCTCCGCTGCCATGGCAAAAGGCCTGAAAACTCTTAAGTATCAAGGGTTATTACTTAGTTTCTGAATTGCTTAGTATTTTTCTATTTAAACGGCGTAGACATACGATGGAATTTAAAGAAGGTCGTTCAATATTCTGAGGCTGGAAGATCATACACATCTAGGCATAGATGAGTCCGAGGCATTTTGTAATTAATGCAAAATAATTTATTGTAAATGCTGTTTCTTAAAGTGCATATGACAGGAAATGTTTTTCTCTTGATTCTTGTAATTGGATATCTATAGAAAATGACTCGAAGCCTTAAAAGTGCTGGAAAAATCTAAAAAGCATTTTTTTCCTTTCAAAATACGTGCAATTTGCCAAAATCGCACGTGATATCGGAACGTGACGTCACTTTGTGTACCTCAATGCAACTTACAGCAGAGTCCGACTCAAAGGAATCATTAGAATCACTGGACATCTTTGCCTTTCAATGCACTATCTGTCCACTACGAAGTACTGCAGAATCCTCTTAGCGACAACAGACCCTCGCGGCAAAGGTACACAGTGTGACGTCACGAATAACTTCGCCGTCAATAAATTTGAAGGGAAATTGCGCGTATTTTGAAAGCAAAAACAATGCTTTTTAGATTTTTCCAGCACTTTTTAAGCTTCGAAACGTTTTCTATTGATATCCAACTACAAGAATCAAGAGAAAAAAATTTCGTGTCATATGCAATTTAAATCCTGAAAAGTTATTGCTCAGTTTAAAATGTACCAGGATTATTATAGGGGAATCCTTGTTTACAATATTTGCCTCATTAGCATAAGCGATTCAGTTTCTGATGGAACTCCAAAAAATCAGTTCTGAATATTGAAAGTTCATAGCACGATTAACTCTGCCAGCTCGATGTATTGAATTATTTTTGTCTGACGCGGGTTTTAAAACTCAAAATTTTACAAAGAATGTACGAGCTCAATAGCGCTTTTGCCACCCAGAAATTTTGGACTTTTTGAAAGACAATTTCTCCTTGAATATTACACGCAAAGAGCTAAAAATTTCACCATATACTAAATTTCACTAGCTCTTTAACTGTTTGGAGTCCAGTCATATCTAACATGTTGCCTTCTGTACGCCAAGCCGTATGCTAATAAGAAAAATGGTAAACAATGACGTCAGCATGAATCCCCCTATAGCATACTTGCTTCAGCCACTGTAGATTTTACTGTGATCAAATAAGGAATTGTTTTTGATAAACTACCAATTTCCATAATAGAAGTTTACAAAGACAGCATTTTTTCTTGCCAGAAGATACCAGCATACGTGTGTTATACAGTTTCATTTCTATCAAAGAATCATGAGTCCACATGAGGTTTCCTTAATCAAGGTAGTGGCTTACTAAAGCTTGTGTAAGAATTTTAGCCCATTTAGTTGACTGAATAAAAAAAGTAAAAAGGATCATTTTTATATGAAAATTGTATAATCTTAGATAACATATAATTCAGCCAATTAAGTGACCTGTAAATGGAGTCTTTGACAAATAAATTGTTTTGTTTAAAGACTTGTGTTCGTGTCCATGTGAATGTAAAACCCCTCACCAATCGTACCATTGGTAAAAGATACGATTCGTCAAAACACCCTCACCAATCCACCATTGGTAAAAGATAACGATTTGTCCAAGAATCTGTACGATTTGTACCATTGGTATGAACGGTAAACTCCTCAGTTGATTGGTATCCATTTGAGAACTGCATCTCATTAACACCTGGGAGCCCTCTAAAGACGATTTGTCGATCGGTACGAAGGGTTCGATTGGTACGAATAAAAAATTTGTAAATATATTGGTATTCCATTCGTCAACACAGTGTATATTCCTCGTTCTAAAGTTTCCGACCCTAAGCACGAGAGCCCACAGCGTTAAACACAATGTTTATTCCTCCTTCTAAGCGTCCGACATTAAGCGCGAGAGTCCATTAGCGTTAAACACAATGTGTATTCCTCGTTCTAAAACGCCCGACGCTAAGCGTGACCCCAATGCCGTATTCCTCGTTCTTAAATCGGGTCAGCCCAAAAGCCCTTTTCGGAAAAAATTGTGACATTGTATGTTCGCTAAGGAACGAAGAGTGCTCGTAATACACCTTATTCATAAATGGCGGACGCGCGCGGAAGCTAGTCATGAAAAGCTAGACATGAAAACGAGGCGTTTTAGGATAAACAATTTTCGTTTCACAAGCGTTTCAGAAGGAATTTTGCGTGTTTCATAGTTTAGAACCTTTTTTATAGCCGAATGGGGCATTTAGAGTGTTTTTCGTGTTCAATTTTGAAATATGTAAACTCAATGGGAGTTTTAAGTGAAATATATATTGTTTTGTAACCGGTTATACACATAAGGGAACGGTTGATCCGAAGGGCGAAAGGAAGAGTTCAGTGAATGTTTTTGGTTTCCTGAAGGAAAATGGTAAACAATGACGTCAGCATGAATCCCCCTATAGCATACTTGCTTCAGGCACTGTAGATTTTACTGCGATCAAATAAGGAATTGTTTTTGATAAACTACCAATTTCCATAATAGAAGTTTACAAAGACAGCATATTTTCTTGCCAGAAGATACCAGCATACGTGTGTTCTAGACATGACAACTTGATCCATTCCACTGTTTTCACGATAGCGAAGACGAGTTATTCAGAACATTTCCCAGGAACATTTCCTGGCTGAAATTACATTAGAATGTTCTCGAAAATCCTAAAACATTTGTCAAGACAAAAAAAAACGTTTTCAAAGGATCTGTGGCTAGAGGATGATGGATAACGCTTAGTGACGTATTCAACCTGCGATCAGGCGTTTCCTGCCGCGTAAAATAAGAACGCCTGATCGCAGGTTATGGCATATTACTAGCGATAGTTATCACTACAAGTACCCACGCTAATTAAAAGAAGAGCCAGTCTGTACACTCTCATTTCTCTCAATTGCACATTTAGTTGCTAATGTATGGAATTCTATAGAAGAATCACAAAAATCAAAGAGTCGTACTTGTTTCAAGAACCTCATAAAGAATTGATTATAGCCAAATACTGACTGGTACATTGATGTACATTAATTTACAGTTTTCGTGTGCACATCCCTTTGTCGTTTTTCGTCCTTTGTGTGTGCGTGCGTGCGTGCGTGCGTGTGTGCGTGAACGGATTTCGTGTCCAGCCACTTAGCTCGCTTAGCATTTGCTATTTCTAAGTGACTGAGCTCTTTCCTATTTTTAAATTTTTCATTATGTATTTATTTCTAATGGTAAATGTTTCTGGACGCAAATAAAGATTGTTGTTCTTGTTGTTGTTGATTCAAATAGTGAAAAACCAGCCAATTTGGTAAACTTGCCGCAGCAATGTTAAACTTGGAAACTCTGTCACATTAACACAGAGGTCATCAAAGTATGTCCATTTACCATTTAATTCAACAGCAGAATTAAAGTGATTGTTGTAGCAACAAACAAGACCTGTCAATTTGTACTGAGCTGTACCAATATCAACTGTCTCAATCATACTGAAATGTATCATCAAGTTTCCAAGGAGTGAATTCAATGAAGAGGAACTTGCAATGTGATCTGACAGACCTTAAAACTGGTTCATCTATGGTAGTATAACATTCAGCACAGGCCAACTTCCCAGGACGTGTGTGTATGGTAGTAACATACCCCCCCCCCCCCCACCCCCTTGGCAACAAATCTTTGTTTAAGTGTTAGAACTGGCTTAACCCATTTGCTGTTACAACTGTTAAAAAATTCTGCTATTTAAAAAAACATGATTTCCACAAGTGACACAAAAAGATTCAAATGTTCTTAAAGTTGTAAAAAAAATTTCCTCTGCATTCAGATAACCAATTGTTTTCTCTTCAAATACTTCACTGAAACAAGCATTGGAATCTCTAGGAACAAAAGAACCACAATGTTCTATAAAATAAAGTGAGGAATGATGATCGCAGTTAATTTCCAATTTAAGCAATTGGAAAAAATCAGGGCTTCAACGGGATTCGAACCCCTGACCTCCGCGATACCGGTGCGATGCTCTACCAACTGAGCTACGAGGCCACACACTGGGAGAGAGGTCAATTTATTGAGTTCATATCTTCCTGTGAGGAGTTCTACAAGATAACAGTAGGATATGACCAAACATGGACACGAACATCTCTTACGTAAGAACTGTTTTCTCTGCAATTCAGATAATCTAAGCAACTATCGAAAAGCAGGGAGGTATATAAAGTCGTTTCTCGCTGGTAGATGCCATAAAGTCGCATAAGTCCGGGGTTACAAGGTTTCGTAATGCACCTATCGGTGTAAATCCCACGTGGGAGAGCGGGCATAGGTGGGGATTTGAACTGAGCTGAGATTTTTTGTTCAAATGCCCGGCCCCAGGGCAATTGTAGATGGTCAAAAGAGTCCTTAAAAGTCAATAAAATGTTGCTAGAAAGGCCAATAAAACGGTCAAAAGCCCGCCCTACGGGACGATAACAACTGTTAAATCTCCCACCTATGCCCGCACAATCCCCCCCCACCCCCCACCCCCACACTGAATCTCTGAAAGTAAACGGAATTTAGAACGGTAAGATTTGTGCAATTATGGACTGCTTTCCACGTACTATTGATTGTTGATCGAGTCTATCGATCTCGTTTAGGTCGAGTCTGTCGATCCTAGTTTTGTGATTTGTGTCTAACAAATCACCTTAAAATCACGCTAAGCTATATTTCTGTGTCTGGGTAATAAAGCGACTGCAATGATATCTAATTATGTGAAAATATCTTAGCTCACCTTTTCAAGACAAGATGGCGGACCTGAAATGACCACGAGTTGAACACCTTCCCGACACCACTCTGCGCGCTTTTTCCCAGGCAGTACCGTGCGCGCCTTGCTATTCGATCGAGATTTTTTCCGGGTATGCAGATATAATCTCCGGGTATACAAATATAATGTCGAGGGCAAAATCGTGTTTCCAAAATTTCAGTCGTGGCTCACATAGCTCTTTGATTGACCTTGAGTTGACTTGATTTGATTTTCTTCTCCCGTGATTTAATTTTCTTCAGCCTTGTGATGATTATCATTTTTTGATGTGAATAATTATATTGTATAAGATTTCGACTTCAAGCCACAAATTCCTCTCGTCGCACATCGTATTTCATATGAAACTCATGGGGTTCAAATAGTCGTAAATTGAATTCTATCACCACGGCCCCTTTAAGCACACCTTATCAAGTGGGACTTTCGGATGTGCCACTCAAATATAAAACTACAATTTTACTTCTTTATATCAAGGTAATTTTCAAACTTTAAAGTACAGTTTTACACTCTTCATTTTTAGCTTTTTCTCGAGCGGTCAAGAAATTTCTTTTGTTTCGATATGTAAATTGTCGAACAAAGAGCAGATTGGAGCTCGTCAAATCATATCTTCCTCCTTGTGTATTTTTTCAGTTTTTTTAATCGTGAAAGCAGGTAGGAGAGCAACCGGGGACTCGGAAAACGCTTAGGGGAGTAATATACCCTTATTTACGTGGTTTCCGTAAATTCGTAATTTCGTTGCAGCTTGCGAATCTACACAGTTTCAAAAGAAAGTGAAAAAGAAGACAGCGAAAACTGTCATTTGGTTCTCATAGCTATCGTCAACAAAGTGTTTGATCATGAGCAATCAGGTGTACCCGAGTTAACAATCAATAGTCGCATTTTAAAGGTCTCCAAGGTAAAAAAGATCGCCACAGTGCCCGTACATTCCCATCACGACCGTTCTTGCTAAACCCGTCTCGTTAACAAAGTTAACAACGTCTCGTCTCCTCTCGTCTCGTTAACATAATTTTCCTCACGTGGGTACCGACCGGTTGCCAAACAAATATTTGTTTAGACAGCAATTTTATTCAGGATTTGGCAGTATTTCAAAGTCCGTTACAGCTACTACGCATGATCACAGCATGAGCTTGGGCCGCTTGTGGACAACGTATCTTTATCAGGTCGCAAAATTATCAACCCTCTTAATGTATAAATGACACCAAAGCAAAATCGATTTTCAAGGTAATGTTTATTTCCCACATTTTGAAACAGTTTACGAGCATCAAGCGCCCTTAGCTTAATTACAGGCAATGTCGCCTCGGAGGTCATCAAAGTTAATGTGACCCCATCCATCAGAACTGTTGTCCACCAGCCTGACTTGTGCTTTCTTGCCTTTGAAAGCTGCCACATCCCAGGATTTTGTGGTCATTGTCTCGGTGCATTTGCCGGTCGCTGTCTTGACCACCTGCAATTCAAAACCAAATATATTTTAGCAGTTTTCGATGGAATGACGTCATAACATGCTTAAAATTCAAATAGAAAAGTGGGGCCAATAGCTGTTATTGAAGTTGATAATTTGTTCTTTTGTAAAGACAGCATGCGAATGAGGTGAAAGGGTCAAAACATCGAACAACACAATGCACAATGACCCGTTCGCCTCGTTTGTATGTCGAACCGCTGAGAACTGTACAGCCCCCGAAAGAATTCCTACCCCAACTGATCCCCAACCCCGAAATGATCCCCAATTTGACCATGAAATGAACCCGCCGAAATGATCCCCAACTTTTTTCGCGCTGACCCCGAACTGATCCCCGAGAAATTTTGCGAACTTCGTTTAGGCATGGGAGTGTGGATTAGTAAACTAAAGCAACTTAAAGCTAAAACAAAAAAGGTAATTTTCGTTGAAAAATATATCAATATATCGTTCTTTCACGGTGAATGCAATGTTTGAAATATACACCTCTTACCTTGTTATCGATAACAAGCTCTGCACGAACAACATTATGATCACAGCCTCCTCCAATTAGGAACGAAATGTATCTGCCTTTTATTCTGAAGGTTGGGGAAGTAAGAGTTCCTTTGGGTTCGTCGCCTTGAATTGCGCCAGCATGTTCATCAGGGGAGCGTCTGTTCTCGAAGCCTCCAATCCAGTATTGTCCCTGATGTTCGGAAGGTTGTCCTCTGTGACGAGCCGTAGGGTTATCCCCATAGGTCGGCTGGTTGTTAAACGCCGTACCAGTCTTTACCCAACGTTTTGATTCGCTGTGGTCTTCAAAGTCGAACTCGCAACCTTTTTAAAAGAAAATCTACAAATTTACATTATGTTGTTTTTCTTCGTTACTCTGTAAGCGTTCTTCAGCTTTTATAATAATAATAATAATAACATTTTTTTAATAATAATGAATACTTTATTGCCATCACCTTGTGAATACAAACATTTTACATAGTATTTTTTAAAAAATAAAAAAACATCAACATCATCAATTCATCAGCCTATTAAAATACACATCATATATACTAAAAATATTTAAAATTGAAACTAGATAAATAATAATAATAATCAACAATCCAGAGTCACCATTAGTATTCAACTTTATCAATTAATAATCAACTTTGTATAATTTGATCGTGTTCTCACTATACATCTGCGATTCTCTGTAGTTTGTAGTTCTGTTTTACTCGTTGCCTTTGCCAATGTTTCTGATTTGCCGCTGTTAGAGTAAATGGTGTTCTGATTAAGGTGGCTTCATCGGATTTTTGAGTGACGATACTTTTCAACTTTGAGCAGCTAGTGTACCGCCATTCAGTATCCGACAGAAAATCGATTGCCCCAAGTGCACTAGAGAAAGATCAAAGTTTTCATATAAAGTACGTTTAATTGAGATCGGAACCATAGCAACGTAGTGACGCCATTCTCTACTTTACTCGAGACTGAATAACGCGTCATCAAGGGATAATTTTGGAAAACCCTTCCTGAATCTTTGACCTGACATATCTTTCTTTCGAGAAAATTTATGGCAACAAAAACGTATTAGTTCCTGTCCACCAGGCCTGATGTAAGATGACTTTGGTCTGAAACAAATTTAATAGCATCCAATTACATTTAGAAAAATCGTTCATCTATTCGATTTCTGAATATGAACTGGAGTGGAGTGTTATTTTGCGTTTTCGTCAAAATTGAACCTACATTCATTAAAATGGTCACTATTTAAAAAGCGATAGATAACTATTTTAACAAAATATTCTTCGGGTAGATTAACCAATATTTAATATAATATCCGAGTTTAAACATTCTGGGGCTCTCAATTTGTAGCCTCTGGCTAGTCTAATTATTAGTCCAATTATACCTATCCATTGTCTCGAATCTCCGTACAATTGTACATTTCAGTGCGTTATTAATTCATATAATCATATAACGATATATGAATTCAAGGTGCTTTGAAATGTACGATTGCAGGGAGATTAGAGACAATGGATAGGTATAAGTGAACATAAGCCCAATGTTTACCAAAGTTGAGGCTACAAATTGAGCGCCCCAGAATGTTTCAATGAAGTTGAAACTCGGAGAATATATTAATCTACCCGAAGAATAATATTTGTTTTAAAAAAAATATCTATCGCTTTTTAAATAGTGATCATTTTAATAAATGTAGGGTCAATTTTGACGAAAACGCAAAATAACACTCGAGTCCAGTTCATATTCAATATCCAAGCCAGTGTTTTCAGAAATCGAATGAAACGAGTTTTCTGAGATTTTCATCAAATGTATAATTGGATGCTATTAAATTGATTTCAGACCAAAGTCGTCTTACATTAGGCCTGCTGTACAAACTTTTTGGTACGATTCAGGAACTAATGCGTTTTTGTTGTAATTTAACACCTTGGAACTTCGCCATAAATTTTCTCGACATCGCTCTTATAAAAATTGTTCAAGTTTGGCAGTATTCAAGAAAAGGTCAGGTCAAAGATCCAGGGAGGGATTTCCAAACTCATCCCTTGATGACGAGTTACTCGGTCTCGAGTAAAGTGGGGCATGAAGTCACTACGTTATGGTAATTCCGATCTCGTTAAAATGCACTTGGAGCAATCGATTTTGTGTTGGATACTCTATGACGGTACACTAGCTGCTCAAAGCTGAAAGGTATCGCCACTCAAAAAATCCGATCGAACCACCTTAAAGAATTATTTCGTTTCTTTGATTCGTTTTCATTCTTGTGTATCAACAATCGTGATTTTTAACAAAAGAAACAAGTAAATCGATGTTAGACTTAACAAAGTGATGTCACGTTCTGACAAAAAAATGTGTTATGTCGTAGAGCAAGGTCTGGGTTATCCACGCTCCGACCCCCACCCTTACCTCACCCCCGCATCTTGATGGTAGCATCTATTTTCCTTGCGTTGTCTCCGACAATTTAATTACTGGGATGATGGTAACGAACATCAAGATTGCCGATTGTTGATCTTTAGCTACATATGAAAGGCTTTTATGTCAAATTAAGTTTATTTCCTGACTTTCTCTTCTCGAAAAGTCTATTTCATTCATGAAATAACTCTTAACTCTTTTTTAAACAACAATAACCCAGGGTGACTCGTGGTTACATTCATCATACGACAATTTGGGGATTAAAATGTGTATCCAGCATGTTTCAGCGAAGGTAGGCATACTTACTGTTACACTTGCCAGCAAATACTGGCTTAGCCTCTTCCATCAGAATTAACAGCAACACACAAGTCACAACAGCGATACTCAGTTGGGTGGCCATTACTGCAAGTGAAAAAATCCGACATACAATTTGTACTAATAAGTGTTTAAAGGAGCTACAGTCATTTTTTCGTCAACCTGAACTTAAAAATAGTAGTTTGCTGAGGGTGAAAAACACCAAGGGAGTGATACTAAACCAAAAAGGAACGAGGATGGCTGAGGATGGAGAAGATTGAGACGGATTGGAAATGACGATTGATGTGGAGGCTCCTTTAATGCTTTGTTACAATAATAACAACTGTTTATTCATAATTCGACAAAAAAGTGGAAAGGAGATCAGGAGAAAGCTTTGCCGCAGCTTGCAAATTACTGAATTGTTGGATTCTTTGAGTTTCCATTGATGGTAGTCTTATTCTTGGTTTTCACGTGACGTCATAAGATTTTAAAAACAAAACTCGCTGAGCCTGCTAAATTGTTATTATCGCCAGGTGAAAGAAATCCGATAAATACATCTTTCCACAAGTTTTCAGCTAAATGGTATCCTCTGTCTTTGTCGTACGTGACATCACGATGGTTCTGTGACAAAGCTATCGTACTTGAAGAAACAGTCTTTTCTCAGTTTTTTGCAGTTAAGCAGTTAAGCAGTTAAGCAGGAAAGATAATTATACGTATATATACTCGATCATAAGGGAAGAGAAAAGCAAAGCAAAATTAATAATCTGCGAATAGGCCCTCTCTCTGAGGGGCGCCATGAAAAAATCATTTGAAGCAGCTCCACTGAGAACTCTAAAACGGTATGATACAAGAGAAGTGACTCGTCAGGGATTACCTGGCGTCCCAAGATCGTTAAACCCCTTAAAAGTAAAATTCAGTGGCTGCCAGAAAAGGTAACTTTAATTTATTTTATTTGCGCAAAATTGGTCACTTCTGCCGTGAAACTCAGGCTCACGAGATCACCCATTATGTCATCTCCAGTGACGATTAAATAGGATTGAGCTTTGTAAAGCAAATTAATATTTAAAGAAACCTTGGACCCGAACGATTGCACCTAACTAAAACCAATGTCAACTTAAATTCGGTTATTTCTTCAACGACAGTGAAGATATGAAAAACATATCGTGATGAGAAAATATCTGATTGTCAAGAAAGAAGGTCGATGTAGTGCAAATCGTCCGAAAGAGCACTACAGAACTGCAATAGAAATTTGGGGCACTTACCTTTTCGTTATTCTTCGGCTGTTTTAACAGAGATCAATGGCCTTAACACTGAGACTGAACTCACGGTTCTGGAAACATTAGAGCTGTGTATCGCATTATGTTCGTATTCCATCTCAGGGGAGGTATGCGTTTTTAATAGTTATAAGGGGCACATTTCTCGAAAAGGTCAACGTTCTCAGGGCAACACGCCCAAAAATATTGGCAGAAAATAATTAAGAAGAAGAATCATCTGCTCAAGATAAAAAAAGTAGTTACAAAAAGTTAATTTACAGTAACAGTTTGAGATGAATTACACAACAGTGCATTAAATTCGAATTTGCTGGCCTTATTTATCTATTCTTGCTGGTAGAACCGGGGAAACAAATATATCATACGCCGCATGGTTCTCGTTTCGCTAATTAAATGTTTACTCTCTTAGCTTGAGATAACGTAAACATCACATTGCGGTCAACACAAGTATAGGTAATTAAATTTAATTCAACTATGTGAAACAAGCGTACAGAAAAAGGAAATCGTAAGTTTAGTAGACCGTCATTTTTGCCTAATGTGTGCAAATGTACCATTACACAGGCATCATATAGCTATTTTATTAATATAGTTAATACATTTCAAAATCATACACCTCGTCGCGGGAGGTGTTCCGCTTAAAAAGCTTTGTGAATGTGAACGTTTAGAGCAATATTAATGTTTGTTTAAAAGGATACGGTATTGTTATGGAAGCGAGCGCATAAATTGTTGTCGGCCTCAAGTTTTCGCCGTGTGCCAGGATTATACTAACTGTAAACTTACGGCATAATAGACCAATTTCGATATTTTAAAATTCAGCCTAAAACAATAGATCTCAGCACGAGGCTCCGGGGTATAAATTCTAGAGTTTGTGGGATTTATTCCCCGGAGCCTCGCAGTGATGTCTATTGTTTTAGCTGAATATTAAAATATCGAAATTGGTCTATTACATTTCAATGTTTTTTGTTTAACTATCACTCCATGTCCTTGTTTGGTCACCCAAGTATTTTCCTCAGTTTTCTGTTAGTAAATGTTTGTCAACTTGTAGTAAAATGTTGACATCTGCTTCATAAAACGACTTATGAAACAGTAAGTTTGAACATAGTGTGCTGTGTGGTAGCTCATGTTACCAACCTCCCTTTTACAACTTGATCGTCAACTAATGTATTTATTTAACTTGTTTACTTATTATCTAAGCTGCGAATAATTTATTTTCTTTCCTTTATCTTTTAGTACGAACTTTAATATTGAAATTGTTTTTGCTCTTGCGACCTTTTGCAGTTGTAAACGATTGCTTATGTCGTGAAATGTTTGATAATCTTAGCATGAAATAATTTTAACACTATAATGGTTGTTTTATAATATGAGCTAAAAGATGTATATTAGCAACTCGTTGTAAATAGTGATGGGGCTCGACACCCATAACATGAACGGTTTCCCAGTTAATTTCATTTGTCTTGTTACGTTATATAGATCTTTAATCCTGGAAATACCTTTCGAAGCCAGTCGAGGTAAGAAAACAGGACTGTTGTCTACTTTGATAATGCAATACGAGTATTGTCATATGTTGCATATGATAATACTCGTATTGCATGTTATGGGTGTCGAGCCCCATCACTATTTACAACGAGTCGACAGTGAAACCGACTGGGACTCCGTCTACCGCAGAATATATAATATACCAATCAATCCCTAAGCAAGATCTTTTCAATCAAACTTTTAAATAATTGCCTATATTGAAACAGGGAGCTATTCCGTTTCAAGATTGTCGAGTCTCCTACTTGATCTTTTTGCTCCCTGTATACAGAAACAACTGTTTACATGTTTGTTTATTTTGAACACTCTAGATGCTAGTAATCAGTCGGCATTGCCCTGTCAGATATGAATATTCCAAACATTTTACTCGGTGTCGACTCAGAAAAGCACAGTCCTGCAATAACCTTATTCTCACAGTGTATAAACTATTGTTTATATAGGTCCAGCTCCAGTGGTCAAATCCCTAACCTTCAATGTTTCTACTATGAAACAATAGAACTTAAAATTGCCACCAAGCGTGACAAACTAAGTTGTTATTTCAAGAAATGGATCCATTTCCTCTCTATTTTGAGAGAAGGTTGACCCCCCCCCCCCCCCCTCTCTCTCTCTCTCTCTCTCTCTCTCTCTTTTTTTCTAATTTTATGCCAAGGTTGTGTAAAGACCACCCTGTGTTGTACATGTTTGTAATGTGTTGTAATGTATGTAACTTTAGTTTAGTCAATAGTTTTATTGCATGTAAAAGTTGTTTTAGTACTCTTATTATTGTATTTCATTTAATTTTGCAACATCAATAAAAAATAAATAAAACTTCCCCTATTACTATTGCTAGAAAACTAAATGAGCATGTCAACCGATTCTTTAATTGTTTACCTTGTTATGATCTAAACAAGTTTCTACCTGAAACAAATAGCACATCTCGGCGTGGGAGATATTTGGCATACAGCGAGAACACCATAGTTTCTGCATGTTTTGGTACAATTAAAGGTCTGTACTTATTTGTTGAACAAATATATTTTTTCTGTGTATCCGTTTGGAAACACATATATGCTTCACTTTTTTCGGTGACTCTTACAGCAAAAGCTTACCGTAGACCTTCATGGGTCTCCTTCGCCAAGAAAATTTGAGCCCACTTAAGCGCTCTTTTAAACTCGATTATTTATTAATACAAAGCAAATAAAATTCACCATTTGGTTAAATTTCTCCCCTCTTAAAATTTATCTAACGGTAAAAAAGAATGATCCAGAAACCCCATTTAACAGATATCCTTTCTAGCGAATTTATGCGAATAAATTGAAGGAGCTATTTCTTTATGACGTACAAATTTATCTTCAAAAGAGACCGCATAGGATTAATAATACAAAACAATATTGAGATCACTTGAAAAAATTTACACTTGCCAGAAATCAAGCATTTTTGACACCACGGTTTCTGCTGTACAAGACAAAAATAGATCATTTTAAAGTTCTGTGAATTGTACCCAGACCTCTATATGAAAGCCAGGTTTAGGGTGATTCCCTTGTCATGATATAGACCAGAAACTAGTTAACATAAGGATTTACATATTAAAAGCAAGAGGGTTTCAAAACAGGGTATCAAAGCAAGGTCACCTTTAGCCTCACTTTCACTCAAAGGCTTGGTAACTAAGCACAGGACTGTATAAAATGGCCTGTTGTGGCGCTTATTTTTGGTGATCCACTGCATTATCGAAATCCGTGAATCCGCTTAATTTTTCGCTGAAATCCACAATCCGTGTACTTTTAAAGGCTAAATCCGTTGATCCGCGAACCTATTCACCCCCTCCTATACTTATGCTAGGGGCATTCCCGCATAGTTCACTAATCTTGGGCATGACAAAAGGAAAAACACTTAATAAAATGCTTAAGAGAGCCTGGGCCGGAAAACCAAACAACCAAACTCACTGGAGGACACAACCAATTGTTGTCGCGACTCCAATCTTGACTGAATGCATCGACGCCAGACTCCCTGAGCGTTGTAGTTGGGCGCGAACCGATCAATCGAGTGAGGCCCCCATCGAGCGTCCAACAGGCGGAAAACAGAAGGATGCACAGACCAATCGTCTAGATCAACGAAATGATTCAACATATCGGCTTTAACGTTTAGGGAACTTAAAATAGGAAAACTTTTCAAAGAACTTTAAGGTTTTAATTGCAATACTACTTTTCTTTTCATATTACAGCGTTTTGACGACAGTTGTTTCGGTTTTTTAGAGCAAAATTTAAATGTGTTTATTCGCTTCCCTGCAATGTTTTCACCCGGAACCAATCAGAGTGCAGGATTCAGTTCGTATCACCCGCCCACGCTCTGAGGATTTTCGGCGTTTTTCGGTTCCGAAATGCAAGACGGAAAGATGCATGAATAGCTTTATCGTTAGATCATCTATTAATTATTTATAATGTTTTATGTTATTACTATTTTATTAGAATTAATTATTATTATATTTTAACGTATTTATAGATTTTGAAAATACGCAATTCAGCCTGTAAGCTGCAATATATTTTTATAATAAACTATCTATCTATCTATCTATCTATCTATTGGCCAAAATGTCGGCCACGTTATATAAAGACACTCGTTAAGCATTCTTTTGTATTCCTGTATGAATTATTAATGAATTTTTGAAGTTAGAAAGAGACATGCTTCTTGACAATGGCTACTACCCGGGACCTCCTGTGAGTGTCTTTGAAGTGAATGAATTTCTCCAGTAGGATGCCTAAAATGCGCGTAATTCCAAAATTGGTTTCGGCGTCATTAAATCCTAACCCACGATGTGAGCACAGTTGCGTACAAGAAAAAGCAATAAGGAAAACAAAGTAAAATAATTTTAAACCGTTAAATTGCAAACTATAAAGCACATATCTCAACTAAAGAAGCAAAGCACACGCATGATGTAAGGACATACACGCGCGCACGCCTGAATCCAAATAAAGGGTCCGAAAGCAGCGCGTACACATTCCTGACTATTAAAAACAAGTAAATGATACATCGTTGGTTCGCAATCACAAATCGCTGATCTCAACTCCTGTAGTGTAGCGTCGTATAACCTTCTTAGTAGCAGAATAGTGCATGAAAGAAAGATATATTTTCTAACACTGAAACTGTACGAAAGAAAAAATAAAAGTCCTCTTGGAGGACGTGTGGCTACTGGTAGTGAATAAAAACTGCCATTGTTTTAGTTTTTTGTAAATTGTCATTTTTTACATGGGGTGCTTATCAAGGGGCAGATCCAGGATTTTTTTTAGGAGGGGGTGCAGCACTAAGGAATAATTGATGTGACGTAAGCACATACTCGTAAAATTAGAAAGCCGCAGGTCATCTCAGGGGGGTGCGCACCCCTGCACCCCTAAATCCGCCGCCGTTATCATATATCAGTGACGACGGAGCGTATTTTAAAGTGGGGGGCCTTTTCCGTTTCCGTTTTCCTTTTTTTATTATTTACGTTTTCCATTATTCATTATTTCTTCATACGAACCTTAATACTAAAACAAAAAAGTGTCATCGTCGTCAAAAGTGGGGGGCTGAAACCCCCCCCCCCCCCCCCAGCCGCCCCGGCTCCGCCGTCCCTGTTTTTGTTTCACATAGTTCATTGTGGGCAGCAGTACCTTTGGATTGAAAACTGTCTATTACATTTTGTAATGCACTTTTGTATTGTTCTGTGATAGCTACTTAGGCCGTATGACCTGTTCAACAATAAAGAAATAATTGTGGATATAACAAAATTTCATTTTTGCTTCAACATTCCATTTAACTTCACAGACGAATAATGTAGTGACAAATTATCTTTAAACGTTCACGAAGACGAAAACGTGGAAGCAAATATTCACAATATTTCCGCTCCCTACGAAACTCATCTTCGGATGATTACTTTTTTCCTGTTTCATAAAAAGCAACGCATACAAACTACGAAAGGTAAGAATCATCTCTGTCATCTCTATCTCTGATTATAGAATATTGATTTATTGCACACTGAAAGCGTCCCCAACATTTTATAAAAAAAATATTCTTTATTAGCCCTTGGCTCAATGCAATTCTATACAAATCAGTAAGTTCCACTTCCGAGGACTTCAGCTAAAATCGTTTTCACGTCATTTTAGTAACACTTTAAAGTGCACCTAACCCCAAAATATTTTTTTCGCTTGAATAAACCTCTGCACCAATTTGAAACGCATTGCACCTTTTTACCAAATTCTGACTATTTGTAGCATTCAAAAGTTACGATAAACTGTGCATCATTTGTTCCACGACCGAGTCAGAAGGGGCGTGGGTCTATTCCCGATTTGACGTCACAAACTGATTTGCATGCATGTTTACAAAGACTTGATGCAATGCAAATCATTTTGTGACGTCAAATCAGGAATAGACCCACGCCCCTTCTGACTCGGCTGTGTAACAAATGATGCACAGTTTTTCATAACGTTTGAATGCTATAAATAGCCAGAATTTGGTAAAAAGGAGAAACGAAAGGTGCAATGCGTTTCAAAATGGTGCAAAGGTATATTTTAGCAAAAAAATATTTTGGGGTTAGGTGCACTTTAAAAAGCTAAAACTTGTCTTCGCTCAAAAGAAAACCAAAAATGATTGTTTGGGTTTGTTACCTATTGAAACCATTTACTAGCGTCTGTTGTTACAGTCATATGGCAATGGAAACCTTGGGCAAGCGCTTGTAGCTGATAAAACTAATTAAGGCTTTTATTAATATAGTAAAATAAATCGAGAATAACAGGAAGTGAAAAATATCAGAACAGTATCAACAATGACTTAAATCACCAACATCGTAAATATGATTGATATAATACATTTTTTAGAAAAATCGATGTCAGATTTTTCTGATTTGTATATGTAATAGGACTACATGCTGTCCGATTTGAAAATAATTGGATGAGAAAAAATTCAATTGTCCAATTTTTTGAATCCAATTATTTCCAAATTGGACAAGCATGTAGTCCTGTTACCTATTAATTATATAGCATCCAAAAATATATTAACATGGCAAATGTTTCGCCTCCAAACTAGCTTTTCTTGACATTTGATTGGTTTATGGAAGGTATCCAGATTTTTCTTAATTTGGACAGTTTGAGCAAAAACTGTCCAATTTATTTTAAATTTGGACAGTTGGCAAAAATTAATAAAAAAATTCATCTGTTGACAATAACGGATTTTGATTTAGTTATATAATTATCTTTATAACCAGATTTGCTTATTTTTCTTGTGATCACCCAATATAATTTTTCAGTATTTTCCATTTTGAGCGCTCTTTTAAATATCTTAAAAGGGCTCGATAGATTTTACTGAAACATTCTCCATACATTTTCGAAAATGCAGAAATTTTAAATTCAAAGAATTGATAATATTGATCCACCGGCACAGGTTCAAATTTAAGGCCAGGTTCAAAAGGAGGCGTTTGACTGAAGAAAAATTCACTGTTTAGAAAATTATGCTAAAATTTCTATTAAAAATGTCTGCATTACTGAAAATGTGTGGTGATCGTAAGAAAAAAATCCCAGTTCTCGAAGTCGCGGTAAAGAAAATCAGCAAAGCTTTCACGACACCGCGAAAGATAGGAAGGTACAAATTAAACTTTTACTGTTTTTTTGAGTTATTATTACATCATCGCTGTCAAAATGCAATTGAAACCTTGGCTTTTCTGTTTAAAATTTTGTCAAAGTAATTGCAGCGGTTCAGCTATAACAAGAACGAAAACAGTATAAACAATCTATTAATTACAATGGCTCTCATTTACCAACATCTTAAATATAAATATTCAAATTAACCTAAAGCTGATAAAATTATTTAAACGGTTACTTATGATATATTCTGGGTACCAAGCAATAGGACTGTCATGTTTCCCAAGGAAAGACATTCAAAAAAACACACATTCAAGATGGCGGAATTCAGTCTGCATTAAGCGTGTGTACAAGTACAAATCGCGGGCTCACATCCGGGTGATACGAACGAAATATATAGTTTGGCGTAATAAACAAGAAAATAATGAAACAACAAAGCATCAAGACTGTAACAGTTATGGCTCTATTCTGTTAAAAGTTACTTTAATTTCAAAAGAATACGGGTCGATTATGTAAAAACTATTTTAATAAAGGAATATCAGTCGACCGGATACCATAATCACGTTTACAAAAATATTTGTTGTTGGGACAGCTGATCACTCGCGAATATCCACGCGCCTCCCATCTGTCAATCTCTTAATGTTATTTTTTAATATTTTGCATGCCAAGTTATTGATAGGTTATCTTCGTTTTAATGGCCTACCGTTGAACACGCAACACACATCTTCAGCAAAGGTAAGAAATTTCTAAAACCTTAATATTAAGAGTTTTAGTATGTTTTACCATGTAGACTACTCAAGTCCTTCTAATTTATTTAAGCTCTTTGTTCAATTATCGCTCGGCGGTAAACGATGACTTTACAAAACAATTAATTTCAAAGTTGCTTAGGTATTTTTATCTGTTAAAGGAAATAAGCCCTTTGAAAAGAGCTTGGTATTTAGAGGAGAAACCACATCAGCCTTAGCTTATTTTCGTGTGGGTGAGGCTCTATCCAGATCGAATTGCAATTAATATATATAGACATTTTTATGTTCTAATTTCCATATTATTGGGCCGAATGCCACCAAATATACAAATAAATTTTATAAAAGGATTCCAACTAAGATTTCTTCTGAGTTGATATTTCTTTGCTTTCACCACGTTTCTATTGCAAGACAATAAAGCACAATTACAGCAAGCTACAGGCCATACTTATTAAAACATGATATATCAGGAGTGACAGTGGCCCTTTAAAATTTTGATTTCTAAGGAAGAAAGAGAATCGAATCCGAGCGAAGCGAGAACCAACAACAAACTCAGCCCACGTGTGACACATACTCGTAAAATTAGAAAGCCGCAGGTCATCTCAGGGGGGTGCGCACCCCTGCACCCCTAAATCCGCCGCCGTTATCATATATCAGTGACGACGGAGCGTATTTTAAAGTGGGGGGCCTTTTCCGTTTCCGTTTTCCTTTTTTTATTATTTACGTTTCCCATTATTCATTATTTCTTCATACGAACCTTAATACTAAAACAAAAAAGTGTCATCGTCGTCAAAAGTGAGGGGCTGAAACCCCCCCCCCCCCCCCCCCCCAGCCGCCCCGGCTCCGCCGTCCCTGTTTTTGTTTCACATAGTTCATTGTGGGCAGCAGTACCTTTGGATTGAAAACTGTCTATTACATTTTGTAATGCACTTTTGTATTGTTTTGTGATAGCTACTTAGGCCGTATGACCTGTTCAACAATAAAGAAATAATTGTGGATATAACAAAATTTCATTTTTGCGTCAACATTCCATTTAACTTCACAGACGAATAATGTAGTGACAAATTATCTTTAAACGTTCACGAAGACGAAAACGTGAAAGCAAATATTCACAATATTTCCGCTCCCTACGAAACTCATCTTCGGATGATTACTTTTTTCCTGTTTCATAAAAAGCAACGCATACAAACTACGAAAGGTAAGAATCATCTCTGTCATCTCTATCTCTGATTATAGAATATTGATTTATTGCACACTGAAAGCGTCCCCAACATTTTATAAAAAAAAATATTCTTTATTAGCCCTTGGTTCAATGCAATTCTATACAAATCAGTAAGTTCCACTTCCGAGGACTTTTGCTAAAATCGTTTTCACGTCAGTTTAGTAACACTTTAAAAAGCTAAAACTTGTCTTCGCTCAAAAGAAAACCAAAAATGATTGTTTGGGTTTGTTACCTATTGAAACCATTTACTAGCGTCTGTTGTTACAGTCATATGGCAATGGAAACCTTGGGCAAGCGCTTGTAGCTGATAAAACTAATTAAGGCTTTTATCAATATAGTAAAATAAGTCGAGAATAAAAGGAAGTGAAAAATATCAGAACAGTATCAACAATGACTTAAATCACCAACATCGTAAATATGATTGATATAATACATTTTTTAGAAAAATCGATGTCAGATTTTTCTGATTTGTATATGTAATAGGACTACATGCTGTCCGATTTGAAAATAATTGGATGAGAAAAAATTCAATTGTCCAATTTTTTGAATCCAATTATTTCCAAATTGGACAAGCATGTAGTCCTGTTACCTATTAATTATATAGCATCCAAAAATATATGAACATCGCATGTTTTGCCCTCCAAACTAGCTTTTCTTGACATTTGATTGGTTTATGGAAGGTATCCAGATTTTTCTTAATTTGGACAGTTTGAGCAAAAACTGTCCAATTTATTTTAAATTTGGACAGTTGGCAAAAATTAATAAAAAATTCATCTGTTGACAATAACGGATTTTGATTTAGTTATATAATTATCTTTATAACCAGATCTGCTTATTTTTCTTGTGATCACCCAATATAATTTTTCAGCATTTTCCATTTTGAGCGCTCTTTTAAATATCTTAAAAGGGCTCGATAGATTTTACTGAAACATTCGCCATGCATTTTCGAAAATGCAGAAATTTTAAATTCAAAGAATTGATAATATTGATCCACCGGCACAGGTTCAAATTTAAGGTCAAAGAAGGCGTTTGACTGAAGAGAAATTCACTGTTTAGAAAATTATGCTAAAATTTCTATTAAAAATGTCTGCATTATTGAAAATGTGTGGTGATCGTAAGAAAAAAAATCCCAGTTCTCGAAGTCGCGGTAAAGAAAATCAGCAAAGCTTTCACGACACCGCGAAAGATAGGAAGGTACAAATTAAAGTTTTACTGGTTTTTGAGTTATTATTACATCATCGCTGTCAAAATGCAATTGAAACCTTCGCTTTTCAGTGTAAAATTTTGTCAAAGTAATTGCAGCGGTTAAACTTGATGCATTTATTAATTACGAAACATGCGTCAACTATAACAAGAACGAAAACAGTATAAACAATCTATTAATTACAATGGCTCTCATTTACCAACATCTTAAATATAAATATTCAAATTAACCTAAAGCTGATAAAATTATTTAAACGGTTACTTATGATATATTCTGGGTACCAAGCAATAGGATTGTCATGTTTCCCAAGGAAAGACATTCAAAAAAACACACATTCAAGATGGCGGAATTCAGTCTGCATTAAGCGTGTGTACAAGTACAAATCGCGGTGATACGAACGAAATATATAGTTTGACGTAATAAACAAGAAAATAATGAAACAACAAAGCATCAAGGCTGTAACAGTTATGGCTTTATTCTGTTAAAAATTTCTTTAATTTCAAAAGAATACATGTCAATTATGTAAAAAATCACTTCACCAAAAACTATTTTAATAAAGGAATATCAGTCGACCGGATACCATAATCCCGTTTACAAAAATATTTGTTGTTGGGACAGCTGATCACTCGCGAATATCCACGCGCCTCCCATCTGTCAATCTCTTAATGTTATTTTTTAATATTTTGCATGCCAAGTTATTGATAGGTTATCTTCGTTTTAATGGCCTACCGTTGAACACGCAACACACATCTTCAGCAAAGGTAAGAAATTTCTAAAACCTTAATATTAAGAGTTTTAGTATGTTTTACCATGTAGACTACTCAAGTCCTTCTAATTTATTTAAGCTCTTTGTTCAATTATCGCTCGGCGGTAAACGATGACTTTACAAAACAATTAATTTCAAAGTTGCTTAGGTATTTTTATCTGTTAAAGGAAATAAGCCCTTTGAAAAGAGCTTGGTATTTAGAGGAGAAACCACATCAGCCTTAGCTTATTTTCGTGTGGGTGAGGCTCTATCCAGATCGAATTGCAATTAATATATATAGACATTTTTATGTTCTAATTTCCATATTATTGGGCCGAATGCCACCAAATATACGAATAAATTTTATAAAAGGATTCCAACTAAGATTTCTTCTGAGTTGATATTTCTTTGCTTTCACCACGTTTCTATTGCAAGACAATAAAGCACAATTACAGCAAGCTACAGGCCATACTTATTAAAACATGATATATCAGGAGTGACAGTGTCCCTTTAAAATTTTGATTTCTAAGGAAGAAAGAGAATCGAATCCGAGCGAAGCGAGAACCAACAACAAACTCAGCCCACGTGTGACGCCGGGCCGGAATCGAATCCAGGCCCTCATCACTGCGCCATCCTAGCTCACTACCCTAAAATAGAAGCAAAGTTATTTGTGTTAAACGTACATATTTCGAGTTATAAAAAATAAACGACGCAAAATCTTAGAACTTTCGAAAGTAGGGAGCAGGCAGTACCCCGTTGAAGCGGCAATACCATTGGGCATGGAAACAATAGAGAACAATCCTAAACAAAGATTCTAGCCCTGATAACAATGAAGTCTATTGTTAAGGAGAACAAATGAAGATATAGGTTTACCTTGCAAACATCAGACAAGATCGACTAAGGGGCCTATCATTATTTAATTATGTAGAGTGGGTGGAGGGAATTTTTTTTTTTTTGCAAAAGAAATTTAATGGTATCACCATGTGTTTTTTCTACAAACTCTAGTAAAAAGAAACCACGTTGAAAGATAAACTTTTTGTAATCAGTATTTGTTTTCGTATTTAATTATTACGTTGTTTTCGTATTTAAATATTACGTATTTGCATTTTTTTAGTATGTATTTTCTTTTTCTTTTTTCCTTGATTATCCTGGCCCGCCTCGATTAGCGTTGCTACCTGCGGAGCCAGGAGATTAAGACCTAATTCTGAAATAATAAAAATATTGTTGTTGTTGTTGTTTGTTTAAGTTGGAGAGTAGTATATTTTTCTGCTGTGTTACGTAAGAAAATTCAATGAATTTGGTGTTTTTAGCCTTCACTGTTCTGATGTTAGACGTCTTGAAAGTTGGAGTGCACAGCGCCTAAGTTACAGACGTAAATTTTATCTTTATCTATATCAGGAAAATAGATGCTCCGATATATTTATCTGCATGGCGTACTTTAATGTAGCTTAAGCATGCTTATTCAAAACCATGAAGCAATCATTAACCTGGATGGAACTGAGCTGAATCCTTTGAAAGAAAAAAAATGAGTTAACCTGACTTTAACTACAGCCAAATCTACTGAGAG
Organism: Blastomussa wellsi; assembly: GCA_947652115.1. NCBI lineage: Eukaryota > Metazoa > Cnidaria > Anthozoa > Scleractinia > Plerogyridae > Blastomussa > Blastomussa wellsi. The sequence goes on along the minus strand of OX393573.1, from coordinate 5,220,594 downwards.
ATTAATGTATCAGCGTAGTTGAGATAAACCTGTAGCCCTTTCAACGGGATTGCCGGTTTGCAACCAATCCCGATAGACTCAAATGACAATGAGCGTGGTGGCCATGTTGGATGACCAAACAAAAGAGGCTAATCAGAAATCTTTTGTTTCTGTCATCCAACATGGCGTCGATAAAGTCTCTTGCAAACCAAGAATTAGTTCTTTGCAATAGCTTATGAGTGCTTAATTAATGGTCCTACAGAAATAATATGCGTGTCGCAATCTGTAAGAATGTTTGAATCTTAACTGCGTTAGCTACAAAGAATACCACGTGAGTTCATTTGTTTTATCCAACAGAAATGGCCACTCAATTGACGATTGTTGTTGCTGCTTGCCTTTTATTGTTCGGTCTGATCGAAGAAGCCAAACCAGTGCTCTGTTTTAGCGCGCTGGATGACAACATAAAGGCATTGGAAGATTCGGTTCAGTGCAAACGTTAGTATACTTTAAAGTGTCTATATGGCCTACAGGGTTTTTATGCTTTTGGGATCTTTTATCTTTTGGATTCCGCCACTTTTGTGCCACAAAATAGAATTTTAAAGTTCCCGCGTCGCCGCGCCCAATGAAGATGACCGCGAGTTGCTACAACAAAAGAGTCCTGGTTCTAGAACGGGCCATGACGTCATGTCAGGAAGCGTCAAATCTTCCTGCTAGTTCATTTCCCTGTTAATTCAGAAATATAATTAATTGTAAGGGATTTCATCCGAATAATATATCTGATAAATGCGTTGTTGTGAGGTGTTCAAATACTGCTGACTCAGAGAAAGGAATTGTCTGAAGTGACGTCATTCGTCACCAATCTTCGATTACACGCTCAACTTCTTTGGCGGTGGCCAAGGCGGGAAATTTAAAGCTTGATTTTGGGGTGAAAAGTGACGGAATCGAAAAAAAAATGTTCAGAATAGTTCACTACATATATTAGAGACATCAAAACCAAAATAAGCGGGAAAATTACTGTCACACCAAGTTGTTATAGTAGTGTTATGAATATAGTGTGAACTATAATGTACTCATAAAAAGTAACCGGATGTGACAATGACAAATGGCCCTTCATCCCTCTTCGCAATTCTATCAAATAATGTAGCCATTAAGTGCTGTAGCTATTAACAGCCCAGCATTTTACTCATTTTAATTCTCAGAAGGACATTCATTTGTATATGTTGTGGTTTAAATTTTTCCTTGGTTAAAAAAATTTTAAACCAGTTTGATGTTGATTTCCCTTTGTTTCCGATTATGCTAATCAACATAAGACAATGAGAAATAAAAATCAAACTGGTTTAAAAAATTTTAAACCAAAGATAAAATTAAACCACAACATATACATGCACATATGACCGTCAGCAATATTTGCATGATTCATCAACTTCCCTGATGCTTTTCGAGGATCCTTTGGTAGATAGAATCTGTCCTGAACACAAAGCTCTCGAGACGAGCGAGTGACGAAGAAGAACTTGAGTGGACATACCGGTTACTACAGGATAAAACAAACCTGGGGTGACTTTTTAGAATTGGTTTGCAAACATTTCCAAGCATCCGCCCAATTTTCGGTAAAAGATGATATCTTGTTGCTACGATGTATATCTCAATTCCGTGGTTTCATGGTTTTAACTAGAATTGATCATTATCACAACCATGAATATTAGTTAGGGAATAAACGTTTTCATTATCGCTAGGAATTCCAACTTTTGGTCCTGGAAGGCGGGGGGGGGGGGGGGGGGGGTCCTATGAAACTGATGGGAATGTTCGTCGGGAATTGCGAATTAAACCTCTAAACGAAACCAGTCTGGGTGTGGTTAAGGCTTTTGCGGATACGTAAAAGATATCAAACTACCAAAAAATTTGAATTTATATTTTTATATTTTTAAAGCCAAAAATATTCGCGTTTTCTCCCTGAACACTTTAAGTGACACCAAGCATTAGAGTTTACATTTCTAAGCGAAACAACGAGAATCCCCGTCTCTTTCATATCGGAGCCGCCCCCTCCCCACACCTCCTTTTCGCTCTCTTCCAAAGCCTAAAAGCGGAGCCCCGTGTTTTTTGCTAGTTCTTAATAACTTGTTAAAATGCCTTCATTAAAAATACTAGCGTGCGCAACCTGACTGAAAAGGAATTCTGCTGAGAACGACGAAGAAAAATTACAAAATCCTGCCAGAATCCTAGCAAAAATTTCAAACTTTTTTTCAAACTTGAGCCCCCCAGTCAGCGGTCAAATATAAAAAACACGTGCATCCGATGAGTTCTAAACCTGAGCCGGTGATACGGTAATTTGATACCGGTGGGCGGATACCTTCTTTTGACAGCTGTTTCGATCTATCTTTAGGTGGGGTATGACCGCTATTTTGGGAGACGTCGTACGTACGTAACGTACTTAGCACGCGCCTGCGACCCGTGCCGCTTGCCGCTTGCCGCTGGCCATGAAATATGAAAGGCATGGCTCTCCTGTTTGCACTTTGTATGCATGCATGGTGCTCCTTTTCCTATGGGTATGGAGCTCGGCTCTGCGGCCCTTCGGGCCGCCGGAGCTCCGCTATGAATGTTGCTAACTATCGCTTTCTTCCTTCTTCTTTCTCTAACATGTTTTACCCGCTTATTTAATGAGTGCAAAAGTTTTCTAAAGAAGTTGAAACGGTTAATAACGTTTCCGCACAGAGGTTCGAGCAGTAAGTACAAGAATTGAATTATAAAACTCAACACAAAGCACGGTGACATTTTGAACACAAGTTTTAAGTGACCCTAGCATTAAATGTTTTGGTAACTTTATCGCTGCCTTTATTATTAACGTTCAGGGAAAACTGTATTAATATTTTATTTCTTCAGCGTGCCAACTACTAGAGGAACACGAAAAGCGATTAACTAAGATTGAAAAGGAAATTGAAGAATTGAAAAAGCCAGGTAATTACCAATGATCAAATTGAACGCTTTCTTAAAGTGACTGATTCGCGGTTTTGCGCATGTGCAAGCTATAGTGTTAGCTATAGTGCGCTGGGTACAATAACTGTAAATTACATAATTACATTAATTAGCGATGACAACAGCTTTAGCAGAATATAAAATACAGAACACAACATGCATAAATAAAAATATGATTTCTCTATGTATTTGTTTTGTGTAGCTTGCAAGTTCGATTTTGAAGGTGGAATCGCTGGTTGGGTGAAGACTGGTACAGCTTTTGATAACCAGCCGACCTACGGTGACAACCCTACAGCGCGCAACAGAGGGCAACCAGCCAATCAACAGGGTGTCTATTGGATTGGAGGTTACGAAAACCGACCTTCGCCAGCATCAAAACCCGGAGATGTTCAAGGAGATGGACCCAAAGGAACTCTTACTTCGCCATTTTTTGTCATAAGGGGCAGGTACATTTCATTCCTGATTGGGGGAGGCTGTAATGGGAACGAGGTTCGCGCTGAGTTGATTGTCATGCCCGAAGAAAAGGTAGGGAGTAGACACAATAAATATTCACTACAATTAATTCATCCGGCTTAGTGTTGTTTGGTTAATACGCACTTTTTGTAACTCCGGGATTTATTTGTAAAGTATATGAAATAATTGTAAAATTAAACGAGACTTACCTGTAAGTTGAAGTTTGATATGGATTCTATCCCATCATCACGAAGTGTAAAGGGATCACATGAGATTGCACCATCCAATCCCAGAATTCAAATTTGAGAGAGTGAACAAATGCGACACAGAATTGGTCATAAAACTTGGGTGGGTCCAAACAGACGATACACAGGGAGGGCATGTGATCCCTTTACACTTCGTGATGATGGGATAGAATCCATATCAAACTTCAACTTACAGGTAAGTCTCGTTTAATTTTACAATTCTATCCCATCATCCTCAGTGCAGGGATCCCATGAGATGTTGAGAGACAGCATTTGTGAAACCACAATTTGTGAACTCAACAAATTTAATGAGCAGAAACTATCAAAACAGTTAAGACTGAATGATCATACATGTCATAGAACTACAGTGTAGACAGTAAAGTATTCAAAATAGTAGTAGCGTAAGTGCCCTGTTGGTGCACCCTTTTTCTGATAATATTGTGCAAAAACACATTCACTTGACCAACCTGCTGTGCGAAGAATGGTTGCAAGAGGGACACTTGCCTGAGATGCAGCAGAGCTAGATGCTGCCCTAATGCTGTGTGGTTTAAAACGAGTCAGATCGACTCCTGCGAGACCTAAAGTGGTTTTAACCCAGCGTGAAATTGTACTTTTACTAACTGACTTATAGGGTTTTACAAAACTGATAAATAGGTTTGTAATCTTGCCCCGAAGAAGCTTTGTCTGAGTTAAATATTGTTTAACAACTGAAACTGGACAAAGTTGTTGATCAGGAGAATGAGCTGGAAATTCAAGTTCATGGAGATGATGACCTGGCCTGGTTTGTTTCAACTTATCTCCAATAGAAACTTTAACAATGGAATCACTAACAGTCATATTACGAATATCAAATAAATGAACAGTTTGTATCCTCTGGGCTGATAAGAAGGTTAACAAAGTCACAGTTTTAAAAGTCAACATTTTAAGGTCCAGTTTTTCATTTGGAGGCTGGCTTCTGAGAAAACTGAGCAGCAAAACTGGATCCCAGGTAACTGTGTAGCGGGGAAGAGAGGGCTTCTCTTGAAAAACCCCTTTCATGAATTGTTTGGTAAGAGGTAATTCTCCAAACGAAACTCCAGCTTGAGCAGGTAGTACTTGTGACAAAGCAGATCTGGCAGTGTTAAGCGCGCTGTAACCTAAGCCCTGTTCCAACAACTCAGCCAAGAAATCCAGAGCCTTTACGGGAGAAACTGCGCAGGGATCAAAACCCCTTTTACTGCAAAAACTGTACCACTTTTTAAGGTAGACTTGGTATTGTTTCTGAGTGGTTCCTCTCCAGGAGTTGAGGATAACTGCTGAAGCTTTCTCTGAAACTCCTCTTGTTCGCAAAGAATCCCGGACAACTTGCATGCCATTAATTTTAGCTTGTTGTGGAGTGGGTGTCTCAGGAGTTGATTTGTTGGGAGTGTCAGTAGATGAGGGGAACATTGTAGAATAACTGGATAATCTACTAGCATCCGCAACAGACGTCGAAACCAGATCTGCGTGGTCCAAAGTGGAACAATTAATACACCGTGTGACTGATCCTGCTCTGCTTTCTGTAATAGCCTGTTGATTACAGCAAAAGGAGGAAAAGCATAAAAATTTTGTTCCTTCCAGCTAATTAAGAAGGCGTCAATTGCAAAGGCTTCTGGATCTGGTTTCCATGAAACAAAAGGTTTGAGTTGGAAATTGAGTCTTGATGCAAAAAGATCTATTGAGGGTTTACCCCACAAAAAAAGAAATCCTGTTAAAAACAAGTGGGTTTAGTTTCCACTCAGTGTCATGGTGGTTTTTTCTTGATTCTCCATCAGCTATGACATTAAGTTTTCCCGGGATGTGGGCTGCGGTAATCCACAAATTTCTTTCTATACACCACAGCCACAAATTTCTTGTTAGCCGATTGCATGGAATAGTTCTACCGCCCATGTTATTAATGTAGGAAATTGCGGTTGTATTGTCAATCATCGCCTTGATATGACAGTTTGTTAGACTAGAACAGAAAGTTTTAAGTGTAAAGAAACAGGCCAAGATCTCCAGATAATTTATGTGGTTTGCCTGTTCTTCCTCTGAAAAAGAACCTCCAGTAGACACATCATTCATGACCCCACCCCAGCCAGTCAAGGATGCATCAGAGTAAATTGTGACACTAGGGCTGTTGTGGGATACCTTATTGAATGTGGTATGTGTGTGTGTGATCCACCAGTTCAGATCAGACTTTGATGTGTCTGAAAGAGTCATGGGTGCATCAAAATTACCATTGTTGACTTTTAAGGCCATTGCTTTGTCAAGTTCTAACTGTCTATAAAATAGTGCACCATGCATGACGCCTGGAAAACTGGAGACCATTAAGCCGATCAGTTCGGACACCTCCCTAATTGAGGGTGATTGTTTTTCAAGTATTTCTTTAGCTTTTGTGACTAATTTTGTAGCCTTGCCTGGTGTCAAAGTAACAGTCATGGCAACTGAATTCAAAACAAAACCCAGAAAAGTGACTATCTGTCTTGGTTCAAAAATAGATTTCTCTTGGTTTAAAATGAACCCAAGGTCTCCAAAAAATTTGGTGGTGACAGTGACATTGGTGTCACAATCAGCAAAGGTGCGTCCTTGAAGGTACGAGTCATCAATATAACCCACATTTTCAAGACCTTGGGATCGTAGTGTAGCATAAACAGGTTTAAGTATTTTAGTAAATATTCTGGGTGCACTGCTTAAACCATTTGGCAGGCAGGTAAATTGAAAAAGTTGGTTTTTCCAAATAAATCTCAGATATTTCCGGTGATTTACATTGACAGATACTGAATAATAAGCATCTTTTAGGTCAATGCTAGCCATAAAGAAGTTTGGGGTCATGAGAGTTATAGCATTTCTAAGATTCTCCATCTTGAAATGGTGATATTCTACTGATTGATTCAGTTGTTTGAGATTAAGAATAAGGCGATGAGAGCCATCTTTTTTCGGGCGTATGAAAATGTTAGAAATGTACTCTCCAGTTGTATGGGTGGTTTTTTCAATGATACCCCTTTGAAGAAAACATTCGATTTGTTGATCAATGATCTTTACCTCTGATGGACTGAATTTGTACTGGCTCGGTATAAAAACCTGAGTGGGTTGCTCATAAAAATCAATTGTGACCCCCCTAATAGCATTGAGGATCCTTTGATCTGAGGTAATAGTTTGCCATTTGGAAAGAAAATTTTTCAATCTACCTGCCGTGCATGGTTTTAATGTAGTGAGTGGGATGCTCACCTGGCTTCCCAATTGATCAGGAGCTACTTGGAGTGTTCCACCCGGGCTCCTTTGTGTGCTTTGAATTTTGGAGGTGGCTTCCTCCGTTGTCCTTGACCTTGGTACAAAAAATGATTTTGACGATTCGGGTATGATCCATGTCTCTTGAGATTATTGGATCCATGTTTGAAAAAAGTTCCATGCTTTGAATAAGATACTCGCTGGCTGACCTTGTTGGTTTCGCTTATTTCCTTGACTGCCTTGGGCAGGTCATCTCCAAATAAAAACTTTGATATTGGAGTTTGAGAACTGCAAAGTTGTTTATATTGATCATTAAGATCTGGTCTGATCAGTTCCCGTCTGACAAGATTGGCTTCATAAACAGAATGTGCAATAAGAGTCAGTGAATCTAAAGTAAACCGGAGGAAAGATGATACATCTTCCTTGCTGATGTCTTGAGGTTTACTTTTCAAAACCAAAAGTTTGTCTGTCAAACTAATGATTGGGTGCATGCTCTTGAGCATACTAGTTTCAATCTTTTGCATTTTTAGATCTCTTGATTTTGAGCTGGATCTCATTTTAGCCCAAATTTCAGGGTTGACCCTTGTACTTACTAAGTTTTCACAATTCTGAGGTCTGTTGTATTTTCCTAGCTTTTCTTTAGCATTGTCCTCGGACAACATTGTTTTGACCATTTTGTCAACAAGACTAGCTAACTGTGAGCTAACTGCATCACTCACAGCTCCTTCCGAGTCATAAATCTTAGACAATTCGGCGAGAACATTGTCCTCGTCTTCAGCTAGTTTTTCTGGCGTCTTGTCCTCATTGACAAGTTTTTGGTACGCCGCCTCCACGTTAAGTGATTCAGCCTCGTCATCACCATCGTGTTCATCAGCTTCTGAATCGCTGAGTTCATCTCTTTTCCTTTTTCGGGAAATGCCGCTCCCAGATGAATTAAAAAACTTGTTCATAGTAGATACCATGTCGGTAATCGCGGCTATAGAGGCTGTTTGATTTTCTTGGAGTGATTTAAGGCCTTCCATGACCGCCTCATGGTTAGTGTGCGAAGGAGCACGTGGTTTGTTTGTACTGCTTGTAGCAGAGGCTTTCGGCAACGTGGCCTTTTGGTTGGAGTCTTTGGAACTGCTCCTTTTTGAAACCCGTGGTTTAGGTGCAGTTTTTCCCCTCTGCAGCTCACCCAGTGGGTCAAGCGATTCAGCAGAGGTTAAATCCTCCAAATCTTTACGAAGCTCCTTGTCTTCGTTGGTATCCGACATTTTGAAGTCCCGGCGGGAACCGTGCAAACACCGTGTGTTTGTTGTCAAACGACGAAGAACGAGAGAAAACCGTGGTTTTCTATGAGTCCTGTGATAGCCGAGGTCGGATTTTGTGCTTTATAAATGTTCTTTGCGCAAAAATTTTCAATTTTTGCTGATATATTCAGGTGAATTTGAAGACACGTTTGCTCTCGAAGCGGGAAAGGACGTGCATTGAATTCTGGGATTGGATGGTGCAATCTCATGGGATCCCTGCACTGAGGATGATGGGATAGAATTCATAATTTATTTGAACTGCAGATATGGATGAAAGAGAGGGATGATCATCGCGTTGAAATTCCAATTTTAAGGAGGCTCGAAAGGGTTTTCAGCTGCGCGCGCGCTTTCATTGCTCGCGTCATTCTCGTCCCCAGAGTCCGCGATCCTTTTGGTCAGCACCAAGGAATCGAGACCTCTGGCCACCCCCAGCTTGTGAGCATGCGCAGAGTACTCATTCTGTAGTTTTCAGCCAATCAGAATTTTCAGATTCGACAATGAGTCCGTGATTTTCGGACTTCCGGTTTTGGAGACGGCCAGAGGTCGTGATTCTTGGTGCTGACCAAAAGGATCGCGGCCTCTGGGGACGAGAATGTGCTCGCGTCAGCTTGTGATCCAAATTTTCATTGAGCATGCGCACGCTACATCTAAAATCGGCTAAACCAGAAATGAAACGTACAAAAAAACATTTCTTTTTATTTCGAAAATGAACTCGGTGACATACGATTAACATCCAGTATGCATATTCAAATAAAAAAGTTTGGGCAAAAACTGTGTTGTGGAATTTCTTCTAATTTATAAACGCCTTTTTTAATATTACTAAATTTCCAACACACAGATTTTTGAGCGAGCTTTTAAATAACGAAATAAAAATGGAAGGTCACCGACTTAGTTTTAAAGATAATTGGCAAAAACTGAAATTTGGGGGTTCTTTTGTCACTGTTGAGGTGTTGCCATGGTAACCGCTATGACGTCATAAATATTGTAAAAGTATTACCCAATAACAGAGTTCTAAATCTATTCATACTTTGTAGTTTCTGTAGTCCCGCATCGTTTTACAAGTACTATAACAGTGAGAAAACTCTTTCGCTCAAGTGAATTAAGGAATGGGTCTCCCTTAATTTTGGAGGGGGGTGGTGTAATTAAAAGTATACTTAAGCTTTCGCTTATAAACTTACATAAAGTAAAGTATTTGTACGAAATATTTCATTTTTTGGTTTAAAGAAGTTTTCTGCTTGGTCACGTGACATACCACAGCCAATTATTGATGTAAGTTTTAATAACAAATTTACGACATTTTGCAAATGTAATGTATGACTAATTTTGTTTGCTACGAATGGCTACATCCACCAAGTTTAGAGAACCAAACGGGGATTTTCAAATTTATTTCTGTTCTTTCAGTTATAACGTTTTTCATTTGGAGAGGGACTGGGACTAGGCAAAAATAGAGAATAACAACAAAACAATAAACATTTTTAAGAATCCCCGTTTACAACGACGTATGGCCAGGTAAGGTAAAGTTTTTTAGAGAGAAAACGAGAGTTTTCAAATGCGACTACTTCCTGTAAACTAGCTGGTCATAATTCTTACAATTACGGGCGTGGTCAATCACGTGACCACTTAGAGCTGGGTCAATCATCAAAAAAATTCATTTTCTATCAAAATAAAATTTTACAAGCCGTCTTTTTGAGAAAAAGACCAAAATTAAAAGAAATTAATAAAACATGGTATAAAAGCTAGACCCATGCCTTAATTCAGGTGAGTCAGCATCCTTAAGCAATTGGAATAAAGAGGCCTGCAAAAAATTCAATGGCTTCAGATTTGTATTCTTTGGATTCAATAAATGATTTTTTTTACTCTGTGGGCAAGTAATAGCAAAGATCTGTATAAAAGCCTTCCTCGGAGATCCAGGAGCGAACGTTTTAAAGAAGTCGCAAGACTGCCCCCGAATAGTTCCACGACCCATTCGAATGCTTGCTTCTGATTGGCCACAAAACTTTGCGTGGCCAATCAGAGGCAAGCATTCGAATGGGTCGTGGAACTAGTCGTTCAAGTGTAGCATCCCAGGGGCACTCTTGCGATATCTTTTAAAATTTCGCCCCTAGGTCTCCGAGGATGTATAAAGGCCAACGAAACTAAAGAGGACAAATTGGAAATAACAAAGACGTGAGAAGAGAAGTCAAGGTGGCTGGGAATGATGTCTAGCCTTTTTCAACTCTTATTACTTAGATGCAAAAGTACTAGCACCTTTAATCATATGCTACTACAGAAATGGTGTCATGAAATTGACCAATCATTGGTCAACCTGCTGTGGTCATTCTAAAAGCCCATTGCCACGGTGATGTTGGAGTGTTCAGGTCAATTCAACAGGGACTGATAAATATGCGTCCTTTTTGACTTGTACAAGAAATGCAATGTTTAGCCCAGCAATAATTTCGAATCTTCCTGTTACCAACATCATTTGCCGTTATTTTCCAAGATAGGGAAAACTTTAAAAGTGATTGGGCCAAAAATATTTTCAAAGATTTTCTCTTGCTAGCTTTTTCTCACGCGTTTTATTCAACTTACCGAGCAACGCACCACTAGTTTTGCCGCCTTTTCGCAATCCTTTCGTTTAGGTCAAACTGAAGTGTCCGCACCATTAATAATAGCAAAAACTGAACAAGTGTACTGTTTAAAAATTCTTAGGAGTATAATAACCGGAGTTGAAAATTTACTAAAACAGGTATTCTTCTCAGACTTGCTGGATATGAGCTGAAATAACCAACTCGACCTACGGCCTCGTTATTTATATATATCAGCTCATATCCGGCGCGTCCTCGAAGAATAACTGTTAATTATTTATCTTTAAACTGTACGTGATTAAAGTAGTACTATTGGGTACGTATTTATTGTAAAATTTATATTGTAATTCTTTTTGGTGTTAGGGAAAAGAAACAAAAAAAAGTTAACACTAAGCTAAAACTTGAAAATCCAAACATTTGTTAGGGTCTGTATCACAGTCCACTCTTCTTACAGGTGGTCAGGACTAAGACTGGTAGATGCCATGAATCAATGCACAGAGAAACGTGGGATGTATTGGAATTTTATGGCCAGCGAGCGGTGCTCCGACTGGTTGACCACAGCGATGGTGGATGGGGTCACATCAACTTTGACGATATGAAAGGAGACATTTATTGCATTTAACTCTGAGACAAAATAATTCGTGGTATTTGCAAAATTCTATTACGTGTATATGCTTGACCAGTAGAAGTTAAAGATAAAAATATAAAAATCAAACTGCTTGTAAGGTGTTAAAGGTGGAGAATAAACCTTAACTTGAAACGTAATGGAATTATAAATGGGTGAAAATGAGATTGTTGTGATCGCCGGCTGTAAGCGGTGTTCTGCATATGACATTGCTACGGAATTGGGTACTGAGTGCATGCATAACCTCGCACAGTTTGCAGCTGAACATGAAACATGTCTCGACCTGATGTGATAGGGTCACTTTTGCAGTGAGCGATGATCTTGTAGAATGTGAACTTTATATCAACAGAAACATGGGTTATTGGGAGTTCAGCACTGAAACCGCGCCTTCCATAACTAGTTCTAAAATTAATGAAACATTTCCTGATAATTTTTCAAAACTTACGGAAGATATCCCACTGTCAATGCTGCAGTCTCCTCAGGCCTTAACCTTCGACTCAGGCCTTGATATTTCCAAAAGGAGCTACATCGCCGTTTGTCTATCTTAAAAACTTTAGTCTGCACTGTACAATTATTTTAAGGTTTCCTTCTATTCAACGCAATTCTTTATGACGCTAAAAATTACTCAAAAGATCATGACTTAGCTCCTTGCGAAACCTTTTTAATTGGAGTTCAGAAGGCTTCGTAGTTTCATAAAATAATACAAACCATTACAAAAGACCAGAAAGGGCAAGAACTCGTCCACTGTTTGGAGGGAGAGTTGCGCGAAGAGCTATCGACTTTACCACATAAAAGACTACATGCTATAGACAGACTAAGCCAGATAAACTAGAAGCTAGGGAACCTGGCCTAGCAAAGATAATAGGGACCTTCAGATCGGAGTAGAGGTAGGAGATTGAGTACCAGTACAATTTTTCAAACTCAGTTCTCGTGCCTATGATTTCATATTTTACAGCAATCTTGCATCGACAGTCACCTTTTCAACTGGTTAGGGAAGCTAAGAGTGAGGCTTCTGGGACCGTAACACGGGATTGAAATTCGAAAGTCGTACTCGTACTCCGATCTGATCGAAGTTCCCCATTGTTTTGCGATCTTGCGCTACCTAGGCAAGAAGGGGGGTTTACTCAGGAACAAAAACGATAAGAGTTACTGTAAATCTTGACTAGTTTTACTAAAAGTTTGAGACTGAAGATAAATCTTATCCCTAACAAAATTAAAAATACATGCATTTAATTGACAAAAAATACTCATTTGAAGGAATTTGCCTTTGTATTAAAAGGAATGTTACCCACATTGCAAATAGAGCTCTCACAGAAAAAGAAACCTAATTAATAATCTTTGTCATTACTATCATTGAATTCATTTTCGCCAGATTCTTCACCTGAACTATACCCAACGTTATTTGCATTGGTTTTAACACTTTTAAACTGTTTATGCTTGCTTACTTTTTGACGAATTCCTGGTTTAAAAGATTGCACAGTGCTGAACGGCGCTCTGTTTTCTTCTTGAATGTGAGTGTTCTCTGTTTGACGATACAAATTGCTTTTCTCATTATTTATAGAAGATGAAAGCAATTCTGTTAATTTTTTCGCTGCATGACGTTTTTCATCCCCCGAATAATCATTGTCTCCACTGGTAGAGCCTGCATCTTCTGCTATTTCGTTCTCAGGGATTATTTCGGTTTTTAAGTTATTGCCTTGTACACCGTGATGTTTCTTACGGCGAGTAGGAATATCAGTTCCATGCATGCGGCCATGTTTGCCTGAAGCTTTGTCCTGCAAATGAGGAAAATCAATTATATCGTGACTAGATGACAGTTTGAGCTTTCCTTTGGAGTTATGCTGGATTTTTAAACGACGCTTTTGACTGTTGAAAGTTTTGTGCTTGCCCTTACGGTGCTGATAGGGAAGAGACGCAGTTTTTAACGGAACTTTATGAATATTTTGATCGTGAGCTGAACTGAAATCATATTCTTGCGACATTCCATCGTAGTTGATACTTTTCAGTGTTGGTCGCTTATCTCTGAACATATGTGGTCGAAAACCCTGACGTTCAACATATCGATTAGAAAATGCGTTTTTGGAGCGATCATATGAAAGATGTGCCCTCTCTGAGTTTTCAATACGATGGTTCTTATTTTCGCCATATCGCCAAAAGCCTAAATATTTCTTTGGTTTTTCTGACTGATATTTCTCCTTGAGACTCAACGTTTCTTGTTGATCGTCTTCCTTGTAATGTGGCAGAGAATGAGAATAGCGAGGTTGGTCCAAGTCATATGGCGGCTCTTTGTCCGCCTTAATATCTTCACCATTATCAACATCATCATCATCGTCTTCACTGTCATTGTCATCATCATTATCATCATCATTATCAGATTTATCATTCTGTGGACTGATGTCAGTATCTTCTTTTATGTCAGTGTCTTCAGTGTTATCATCGTCTTCGAAATCTCTCCGCGAGCCGCCATAAGATTGCACTCTCTCCTCGTCGTCCTCTTTCTCTTCGTTTTTGCTCACTTCACCTTCGGAATCCAAATTCTCTCGTTCCGTCGGTCTTTGACTAACACGCCCTCTACGAGGTTCACCGTGCAGTCTAGCTTTCCTTCGTTCAGATTTAAGAGCTTTCGTAAACGCACTCTCGAATGATTCGCTTAAATTATCGATAGCCTCTGCACTCTTACTGTCTTCTGGATCTTTGATAGAGGCGCTATTTTCCTTGATGATAAATACCTGAGGCGCTGGAGGAGGGACAGGATAGGCAGTCTTCATGGGTGGCAGTTGAGGGAGTGGGGGTGGGGGGCTCGTGGAAGTCGAAGTTGGAACTGGTGGTACTGGATTCCCAACAGGGGCAGCTAAGGACGAAACATAATAATTTTTTATGGGTTTGCCGTTATCGCGGTGTACCATGCCCTTACTTTATGATCTTGAACACATCATCAATTGAAACTGTCCTTGATACCTTTAATATGTTTGAATCTCCTCGGATATTTTTTTCGTTTTGTCCGTGTAAAAAACGTTAATTATGAAATACTTATTGTAAGACTAGCCGGCCATGACACCTTAAAAAAAGTCGTGATCAAGAGAGGTATTTTCACGATTAGAGTAGCGAAAAAATTAAACATTGCTAAGGACAACGCACATGAGCCTGTATTCAAGCCAATATTCCTACCGCAATAAACCAATCATATTGCCCTATTGCCTACCTAAGACATTTTTATAAACTGTATGCAGCTCTTCTTAAACCATGAAGTCGTGTTATGACTAACTAATCTTTCTCGTGGCCGTCTATTCAGACCGTACTGTCAAGACCTATGACAGATACCTTCAGATTGAGTACGGTCGCGTTTGGTTAACAAAATATTGCACAGACACTGTGGCCTTTTTTGTTCGTATGCACTCATTTTTTTTTTTTCAAAGGCGATCATTATATTTCTGGTGAAAAGTGAAAAATTATATTCCTGTGCGCTATAAAATCTTTATTGCTTTCTCTTAATCTCATTTTGAGAATTTTCTTCGCATATCACATTTGCAACGTGTTACACTCAGTTACACTCACCACTAGTCGCTGATTCACCAGGTAGTAGAGGTGGTATAGACGGAACCTTGATAGGACCTGCGTTATCTGGCGGCGGAGCAACCAATGGACTTGGAGGGCCTGGAGCCTGAGGACTTGAGGTTTCCGTTCCAGTAGGTGCTGGAACCTTTTCTTGTCCACCTTGAGGTCCAGGTGCTTGAGTTTCAGGTTGAGGTGGAGCTTTTCCTTGCCCTGGGGTTATTGGATTGGGTTGACTAACTGTCCCGGGTGCTCCAGGAACTGGGAGCTCTGGTTTAGGTGGAGTAACTGACCCAGGAGGACCGGGAGGTGGAATCTCTGGTTTTGGTGGAATAGTCTCTGGTTTTGGGGGAGTAATCTGCGGTGCTGGAGGAGTTATCTCTGGTTTTGGTGGAAGAGGAGGCGGGACTCCGGGTGCGGGAGCCTGGCCAGGTTGTGGTGGTGGCTGTCCTGGGCGAGAAGGTAAGGGTTGAGGTGCTGCACCAGGAGATTGGGGTCCTGGTAGCGCAGGTGGTGAGGGAGTAAGGGGGCGCGCTGAAGCAGGCGTTGATGGAGGAACTGGATTTAACTGTAACGAGGGAAGTGGTGGCGCTGAAGCTGGTGGTACCGGAAGTGGTGGCACTAGCGCTGATTGTACCGGAAGTGGTGGTGCTGACGCTGGTTGTACCGGAAGTGGTGGCGCTGACGCTGGTTGTACCGGAAGTGGCGGCAATGAACCAGGCTGTGGTTGGAACAAGGTCTGGCCGACGGCTGGTGCTTGTAAAGCAGGATACGATTGTTGAAAAGGTTGCGTTTGGGCTGCGTTCGAGGGAGGAATCCCTTGCTGAGGTTGAGGGGCTACTGCAGTTCCTGCAGGCGCTACCACAGTACCTGCAGGCGCTACCACAGCACCTGCAGGGGCTACCACAGCACCTGCAGGGGCAACCACAGCCCCTGCTGGAGCCACCCCTACTGCTGGCTGTGGTGTCACTACTCCAGGATTAACGCATGGGCACGGCTGCGTCTTGCAACACTCTAATGTGTCAACGATCTCCTCGTCAACATCCTTGCAGAGATTACATAAATCTGGACACCTTCTTTCGCATCCACATCGGCAATTAAAAGGCAGCAACAATGGCAGGATTCCAGATAATCCCGCCAACGGAGTAGCGTTACCCGCAGCTGGTGCGGTTTGTGCTTTTTGATTGCCACCTGGATCGTATCCCTGGTTTTGATTTCCCCCACCCGGATGTCCCTGATTAGGATTTCCACCGGCCGGATATCCCTGGTTTTCATTTCCACCACCCGGGTATCCTTGATTTGGATTTCCACCTGCCGGGTATCCCTGATTATTATTTCCACCAGCTGGATATCCCTGATTTGGATTTGTCCCTGCCGGGTATCCCTGGTATCCTTGATTTGGGTTTCCGCCTGCTGGATATCCCATAAAAGGTGGTTGATACGCCATAGGAGGGATGACTGGCTGTACGACTGGTATAATCTTTGGCCGACTTTCCTCCTTCTTACCAAGGCTGTTCAACAATGCAGCTGTCTGCAGGATGCCGGCGAGGTCAGTGTCTTCTTTTTCCGGAGGTGGTGGAGGCGCTGGGACCGGAACTGGAACAGGAACAGGCACTGGCGGTGGGAAAGGTGCTGGAAGGATAGCAGCGGGAGGGGGAAGCGGTAGAGGAGGGGGAGGGGGAGCTGGCAGTAGTATTGGTTGTTGAGGCTGTGTTTGCGCTGGCATTGGGACAGGAATCACGATTGGTCGCATCGGCTGAATATTTGGTCGCGCGACTATTATTGGCTGTTTTCGTTGAGCGGCAATGTCTGTATCGAATTGTTTTCTGTTGAGATTGATATGAAGATTAATGGGAGAATTCCTTGCAGGTAATGGAGCTGGCATTGGTTGTACAGGCAGTGTTGTGCTGCCAGTGTTTGTGTCAATTCGCTGGCCATTTACTGTTAGGACGACTGTCTTGGGTGCTCCTTTAATATGTATCTTACGCCGAATGAAAGCTCGCTTGTCCTTTTTGGCGATGGATCCATTAAGCGACTGATGGTGTGAGTCTAAAATAGAAGGACCAAATTAGAACTTTTGTTCCTCGACTTTACTTTGTTGATGAGACATTCATTTTATTTTTCAAAAGTTTTAATTTTCTTTAGCAGACCTGTTAGGGTCGGACATCCTTAATACAAACATCAAAGGGCCAACACTGAGTGCCGTATAATGGTGGTGTTTGAATTGTGGTATTTTGATATACGTTATGTACGATAGTGCAACCATTAAGCCATAATTCAAATGAAAATAAAGTTAGGTAGTTATTTTATATGATGTTCCGAGTAGGATTTTTGACTTAAAATCTGCCTTGTTCCAGAATCTCTTTTATACCAAATTGGACCCTTGATTGAGATCCTTACAAAGAGAGAAAAGATTAATTAGTCCAATTATATTTACATTTATATCCAAAAACAATGCTTCGATTTTAAAATGTTTTAGATCAGATTGACAATTCTTATCGTTTAATATTGGAATCAGTATGTCATATAAATGTCACCGCGTTACTGCCGTAATTGATTTCTGAACAATGCAGCTCAGGTTCAATGTCTCGGGGTTATCTCAGCTTCATCTATGAAAAGCGTTGAAGCTTAAAATTTAATTTTATAAGTTGTCTTAAATGGCTTTTGTTTTATTTATTTTGAAGTTTTATTTTTAACCGGCTAACTTTCAACTTTTTGACACGACGACCAAAATCTACATCATCCAAAATCCCGGAGAATAGCCCGATTTCGATATTTTAAAATTCAGCCTGAAACTGTGGACATTACTTCGAGGTTCTCGGGAAGAATCCCCACAGACTCTTTACTTTACTCCCCAGAGCCTCGTGCTGAGTTCTATTGTTTTAGGCTGAATTTTAAAATATCGAAATTGGTTTATTAACGTTAATCTCATTTTGAACAACCAAAGTGGTCGAAACATGAAAAGCCGCCTTTCATGATCACACGCATGAAAAAACCATTGTAGATTTTCATGAATCAGAAGTTTAAAAAAAAGCGTTCGTCACAACAATTTGAATATTTTATTTCTAAATTCCTGGATGTTGGTGAATCACAATATTCTAATTGCATCGTTCTGTTTATAGCTATCTTTACAGACAATCCTGCCGGTGTTATTAATGGTACTGGTTTGGCTGGATAACATTTGCTAAAGCCGTAGTTAATTCCAGATGCTATTATTTTCTTTTTTTTAAATATCGAGGCTAAAAACTGTTTAAATTAAATTATCGCCTATAGATCATTCGAAGGTAAATTAGAAAGAAAATAGCGCGTCTGTTCGTGAATCGCTGGTGGGGGGGGGGGGGGGGGGGGGTATTACCTTAAGTTTTTGATAGGTGTGTGGCTCGTAGGTTCTGCAACTGTGACTCTTTGTAAGGATAACCAAAAAGGAATTTGATACCCTATTTGCGGCCCAAACCCGCAAATTGGTAACCTTTTTAAGGAAAAAACGGGCACTAGGAAAGGTACGAACGGGTCAACCGTTCCTTTTCAATTTAAGTACCCTATCAAAGGATCACAACAGAAGCAATTCCAAAAAGGGCCAAAAAAATACATGTATTTAAAGGCCGAGAGAATAAAAAACCATACCCTATTCTGTGGCATGCACATAAGTATATATCCCATATATTGGAGTACACTCTCTGAGCTTCAATCACAACGGAATTAAGACGTGAAGAAAAGAAATAGCCAAACATCGTTTAACCATAATTATTATTCTTAGTTATTCGTAACTAACAGATCGAGTGGCCACGATATTCCAATAAAGCACAAGTGCACTTTTTGTTTAACACAACTTACCGTAACTTCTATGAGAAAAGAAATTATGACTTGGATCGAATTTCCTATGCCCCACGTCCGATTTTGGTCGTGACCTTTGGTCGTGTTTCCCGCGACGTGCCGCCTCGACAACCAACCAGTCTAAACACAGTACGTTCCATAGAAGAAGGGCTCGCCCGTTAACTTTCATATTAAACGTTATCTATCAGAATTGGCTTTTTTCTCTCCATTTTCTCGCTTGGCAAGAAAGTGCTGTATTTGCCCTCGTTTACCGCGGAAACCATGCATCAAAGATTTATGAACACCGGCAGGCAAAACTGGTTGTGTATTGTTGAGCGATACACACTGTTTAGCCTGCTTACTATGACTTTCCTGACTTTAAAAAAGATTGGAGTTAAATTTAAATACAATAGAAGTAAAGAATCAATTGTATGTAATATAATGATGTTTTGTTAAATCACCACTAAACTAACTAAACTTTCATACTGTAACGTATCTTGATGGCAAGTCAAATTTAACGAGACATTTATTTGTATCCATCTGTCCCATTCTGAAACCCTTTAAATGTCTCCTCTTGATCCCTGGCGTTTCTTGGCTCCACATTTTGGCTGCATATTATAATATCCCCCCACCGCTGGAGTTATCAAGCAAAAGAGGGTCTAGCTATTATTATAGGGGGCGTACATTCCGCAAACCCCCATTGTTTCCTCCGAAACCGAAACGGAAATCACCCTAATTGCAGAACGAGTATCGTCATATAAGTTATCTTTGAACAGTACTTAACACACTCTTTACGATGTGTTAGCTTAATAATCAATCGATCGATCGATCGATCTATAGAGAAATTTTTGAGACGGCAAGCTTCAAGGAAAATGAAGCGAATTCTCAGTCTTCTAAGTCCCTTAACTGTATTTGACTGGCCTCCATCAAACAAGCGAAAACCGAAAGTCGCGAGATAAAGTTATGATCACCCGGAACCGCGCCATAACTTCATGACCGTAAATCGCCAGACAAATGCTAGTGTATCCGCAAATTGGCTTAGGCCGACAAACCGCCAGAGTGAAATAGACCGTCAGCAAGTGGTGTAATTACTTTTCTATTGTCAAATCCGTTTTCAAACTGTGTTTGAAACGTTAAACAGTACTGGAAATTGTTATACTGTGACAATCAGTGATGTCTATGAGCGAAGTTCAACAGGTGTTTGGGTCAGTGAGCAGTAGCGCAAGTCGAGACAAAGGTAGAATGTTATGCGGTTTCCAGGTTATGTATACCTGTTTTTCAAACTGTACGTAGCTGCGCAGTTTGTTTCTTTATCAAGAAACACAGACGTTTGTTTGATCGTTACCCAAACCAGAGCATAATAAATATCGTTCTTAGAGAAATCGGTTCTTAAAAGAAATGAAACAGAATAGCAGCAATTTTATTCTACTGCCCAGACCACAAACAGGAACTATAAGTTCATGCCAGTGATGGATTTCGAATTCTCCCCACCCTACTCCCCTCCACTAATGTACTGTACTGGTGTCATTTTAATGAGTGACTGCTCCAGTGTTGGAACATGGAAAGTCTGCCGTTGCAGAAACCCAGTTATTTTATAGAGAAGAAAACAATTAATTTCGATCAACTAAGTTTCTCCCAGAATCAGAGAAAACAAATTTAAAGCCTGGACACTGACATGAGCATCGCTCCAAAAACGCGAGAGCCTAAACAATATTTACACCAATGGGAACCTACAAATAGCGGTCCACGTTTGTCAATTAAAATTTCATATGCCAGTGTACGGAAGTTATAATTGGAGTGGTGTTATTGTGATACCATCAGGAGTTTTGGTTTGACTTTGGTTTGGTTCTTGTGACGTTCAAAAATAGAAAAATAAGCTAATTGTAGTTCACCCCTTCCTTGAACAATTCACCTGATATCTCCATGGTTATGTGCTAGGCATATTTTGTGTATGAGCAAATAACTTAAAGTAGTTAGTCAGAATCAAAGTGCTGTTTTACTAAAAAAAGCTGAAAACTCCCCAGGATTCCAAACGATCTGTAAGGAAATCCGCGCATCTCAATGAAACACGACTAGCTGCCTCGAAATCTCGGCCGGAATAAACTACTTTTGCCTATGGAAGTCTCAGACCCAGACCTGAACGTCATAGGCATACGGGCCGGGGAGCGGGGACGGGGGATACAGCCCCCCAAATTAATAACATCTCCGATTGTTTGGAAAGCAAGGCAACTTGGGAGAATTTTGTGGGTAAATGGTTCACCCCCCCCCCCCCTCCCCCAGGCCCTTACGCCTATGTTTAATGTGTTTGATTTTATTACACAATATTTTATTACACAATGAAAAAAATTAAGTGTTGTTTATCTTTTATTGTAAAAATGGTACTTACAGCGCGACGCGCCTAAGTGTGGCCAACCAACAAACTTTTTTGACAAGTTATAAAAGAGCGCGAATTTGTTTGAGTTGTCCCGCCTCCTTGCAATGTTCAAAGCTGTTGTCACGAAACCTGTCGTGCTTTCAACAAGGAGGCGGGACAACTAAAAAAAATTCGCGCTCTCTGATTGGCTAGCTTGTCAAAAAAGTTTGTTGGGTGGCCACACTTAGGGGCGTCGCGCTGTAAGTAATGTCTGATTCAGGAATGGATCATCTTTAGTAAGTCATCAACAGCTAAGACAACAACAAAAACTGCACAAGAACTGAACTGTACATGCATGTTCATATTCAGTTCACGCTAAAGCAAACATTTCCTTTCGAATACGGACCCCAGTATCAGATCGAAAAATGTGAGTCCATACATGATGTGTACAAACCTAATTTTTAAAACGAACATTTCGTTATGCGTCTGCTGGGCCTACTTCAAGCCCTATAACTGGACCGTACGTTTAAAAAAGCCTGAATGGACTATTTGTGGAAGAATAAATTGAGGATCACCGTAATTTTATGGGATTATTTGTTGCAATTACATTCTGTTTAACTTCTCAAACGTTTAAATGTGAATAGAGGATTACGGTATTTCTCTTCCAGGTTATTAAATATAAGCAAATAAGCAAAGGTGCGTTCAACGTAGCGTTGTCTATCCAGTATTTGTGGGATACACGGGCCCTGCTATGTTCTGATTGCCATTGTTGTTGTTTCTATAGTTACTGTAGTTGTCCGTACCAGTGCTGCATAAGTCGCATGGGCTAGGGCAGTAGGCCTCACATCCACACCAACAAGTACTCATAGGATTATTTCCAGGAACACCCGTAGACGTCGACGGAACTGTTAAACTGCCTGCAGGAAGAACTACACCAGCCCCCTGGCCTTGACCTTTACCTGGTCCTTGAACTTGTCCTTGACCTTGTCCTTGAGCTTGACCGACTCCAGTGACTGCGCCAGGAGTCCCTGTAGGAGTCCCTACTGCATTTGGTTGTAATCCAGGCGTTGGAGCTGACATGGGAGAAGCGCCTTGACCCTGTGTTGGACCGAAGCTGGAGACTGTCCCAGGGGACCCGACGGGTGCCAGATTAGGGAGAACATCAGGACTTGGTAGTGGAGCATTGACACCCGAAGTAGGGCTCTGAACAGAATTAGTTGGTGGCGTAGGGGATAACGCGCTAAGGAAGTTTGGTACGGTCGGTCCTGCGTCCATATTTTGATTTCCACCCGCTGGGTATCCCATGTTCTGGGATCCTCCTGCAGGATATCCCATGTTTTGGTTTCCGGCAGCAGTACCTCCTATTTTTTGGTTACCATCGTCGCGATATCTTGAATTTGGGTTCCAAGCGCCAGGATATCCTACGGGTTGGTAACCACCGGCAGGATTGACCATGGATGGATTCCTAACAGCAGGATATCCCATGTTTTGATTTGTAGCCGCAGGGTATCCCATGTTTTGATTTCCAACAGCAGGATATCCCATGTTTGGATTCCCACCGGCAGGATATCCAATGTTTGGATTTCTACCAGCAGGGTATCTCATGTTTGGATTTCCAACGGCAGGGTATCCCATGTTTGGATTTCCAACGGCAGGGTAGCCCACGTTTGGATTGCCAACGGCGGGGTAGCCCATGTTTGTACCAATAGCCGGATAGCCCAATGTGGCAGGGTTTGCCAAATTAAGGCCTACCAGAGCACCTCCACCTGCTGGATATCCCAGTACTGGAGGAAGTCCCACTGCTGGGTATCCTAGTGCTGGTAACCCAGTTTGGGGATATCCCAGGGGTGGGTATCCCATTGTCTGAGGCGGGGCTTGGGGGTAGCCAAGCGGTGGATATCCGCCTTGGGGTTGCAAGAGTGGAGACGCATTAGGCGTTAAAAGGTTTTGAAGCATCGCAGGGTAACTTTGTGAAGCACTTTCGGAGGATTCTGCTCCTGTTAGGGTTTTCAACAGTGCAGCCGTAAGTAATATCTTACTTAGACCAGATTGTCCCTTCTTTTCAGGTGGCGCTGTCGTAGCAGGGAGAAGAGGGGCTGGTGCAGGAGGTTGTACTTGAGGTACCACAGGACGGGCCACTGGTTGGACTGGGACTTGTGCAGGTTGAGATGCCATCTGAGGTACAACGGCCACAATCGGCTGCGGCTTAGGTGGCGGTGCAGCTATGATGATTGGTCGGTTACTTTGAGGTCTAGTAAGATTGATATGAAGGTTTATGTTATGTGTTTGTGGAGCAGGAGTTTTTAATGGAACTGTTGAAGTTGGTGCTGGATTGCTAGTAGCGTTGGCACTTTGTGGATCGCTTGAGTAAACATTTTGTCCATTTACTTTGACAATAACTTCTTTAGGTGAACCTTTCGCGTTGAGTGATTTTTTTCTGTGTTCAAATTTTGCATGAAAAACATGCCAATGCTTCGCTGGGCCTTGATGACTTGGCCGCTCTGTTAAAGAAATAGGAGAGGTTAGGTTTGATTACTTGAGTCAAATTGCCCACCCAAACGGAAAGCTTTATACTATGAACTGTAACTATAAGACAAGATAGTTATTTCACCTACTATTCTTAAAAATACCAGTATGATAATCCCGTTATATTTATGTTCACCCACCGCATTCAGTTCTTAACTGTTTCGCAGTTGAAAAAGGATTTCAGGCATTGCTTTACAGTTTATTCCCAGATAAACACTGATCATTTGGTGATCGTTAAATGTCGAAATGTCGAAACACCTTGTGCCTACGCCAAAGAAGCCAGCTTAAATTCAAGTATTACCTTGTTGATATTTCCTTAACACATGTTTCTTTCGATGACTGTTCAGCCTTGACTGAATCTTGTGCCACAGCTTCAATCGGCCGCTGTGACGCTTCGTCGAATGCCGTTTGCTTGCTGTCATAGAGCAGAGAAAAAACGTATACCATAGAATACACAACCAGGCTATTTGCATTGCTATAAACTACTAAAGCTAATATTTTCGGTGAAACTGACACAAGAGGAACTGGGATTACAGAGCTTCATGTTACGGTTACTCGCACTGAACGCTGAAATTTAAAAATGCAACACCACCCGTTTCAAAACTGGTCTCTTCATTGTCCGAATTGCCAGGTGTCACGGAATGACTTTAAGCGCGAACTTGTTTAGGGGAGGTGATAGATCCCCGCGCTCTGTTGATCGTGAGATATTATGCTGTTCTGCGCTCCCCTATATTTCGATTTCCAGACTTATAAGTCATAAGGTAGCAAATGTTCAAATTGTTAGGAGATGCACTGAGAGCTCTGTGAACTCTCTTATGAGGCGTCAATTGCCATCCAAACATTTAGGAACTGAACCTATATCCACGTGCATTCATATGTAACAAACATGCATGAATTAGGTTTTGTGTTTCCTTTGTACTGTCAAGTTAGGATAATTGTATCACACCGGGCGGTGTAGTTATTGCGGTGGTCAATGCAGAGAATAGGCAGAGAAGGGTTAGGGTTAGATTTAGGATTTCGCCTAAACCCTCCGAAAAATTAGTTGTTTAGTTTCCCATTAGGATCTCAATTATCAAAATTAGATTTTTCATTTGAAAATAGTTTATTTGCGAGATAATATTATAAATTATAAGGTAAACCTGCTAAGTGTTAGTTAACCTTTAGTAGTTGCGTCTCTTTCGCCGTCAAAACAAGCGTGCATTCCAACTTGTCACCGTGCAAAAACATAAAACGTCTTAACGACAGGAAACTTGTCGTTTATTATCTCCTTGCAACACCACTTTTGAACTGAACAAAAGCTGCTTAAAACGCAATCCAAGAAAACATTTTATAGGACGTCTTAGAAGTTTTCTCGCACCAGATTACACCTGCCGGTCCTCTGCTGCACTTGTTCACTTGTGGACGATATCAATTTTTAAACGATGAGTTGGTTAATTATGTACCCTAAGTGAAACAGTCCTCGGGAGACAATATTGACGCCAATCTAGCGATGTTTATTCCTTAAGAATATAGTATTTGGCACTCTTTTTGAGAGCTGTAGTTTGGAAAACAAAACTATAGTGGTGGATGCCCTTTTGTGGTGAAATGAACATCGAAAGGTTCAAGAATTCGCTTGGGGAAACATGAAGAGTATATATGCCCTCAATGGACGACTGTTTATGATGTTAGTTCTATCACTTTTGCTTTTCATGGCAACTGTACCTATGGGGCATGGTTTTTATAACAGGAAGAAAACTCATTTGAAGACAATTTATTTAAAACGGGAAATTTCCCAGTGGGAAAGTGCTTTGAACAATGGCGACCATTCTGGAAAGAAAAGGCCTTCAGACAATTCACATGTCAAACGTGCTACGATTACAAATGGCTACTTGATTAAGAGAGGCTTGAAGCCTAAACGGAAAATTGCACTCTCTGACGCTGGCTTTTCAACACGGGGAAAAGGTGAGGTTAAAAGGATTTGTACCTTCGTGGTGGCCTAAATGGTTAGTGCGCTGGACTGCGGTTCGAACGGTTCGGGTTCGAGCCCCGGCCGCGGCACTGCGTTGTCTTCTTGAGCAAGACACTTTACTCTCAAAGTACCTCTCTCCACCTAGGGGTATAAATCGGTACCAGTGAATTATTGAGGCAACAGAACGCTGGGGTGTAACCTGCGATGGACTAGCATCCCATCCAGGCAGATATATCCAGGATTGACAGCTAATGAGATGCAAGCATCACAAAGTGTCCTCATTGATAAAAGTTCACTAAATCACACATAATGCTGTCACATTTGAAGTAATATGAAAATGGAAAATAACCCAGTCAATTATGAAGTTGTAATTGAACAATACCTGCGTTCAATCCTGGACATACGTGATCTTTCGCGAGATTATCAGATACCCGAGACAAATCGATATTGATCTATCTTTGTTAATTAAATAGCTAAATCAAGAACTACGTATTCTACAAGAGTACATCTAATGGCAAAAGTCACACCGAAAGAGTGGCTTATCTCCGGTGTATGAAAAAATCAATGGGGGAGGGAGTGTGACTTTGAGGACTAAGTGAGGAATGCAAAAGTCACACCGAAAGAGTGGCTTATCTCCCGTGTATGAAAAAATCAATGGGGGAGGGGAGGGTGACTTTGAGGACTAAGTGAGGAATATTTAAGGTCTGAGTTCCTTTCTAAGAATCGAATGCTCTATTTTAGCTATATAGGGAACCAAATTTGTAACCAAATCTCATGACATTGCAGAAGGCTCAAGGTACCATACTTGTAAAGATAATTGCCCTAATTTTTGCGACTGTTTGTTAACAGATGTTATTTGGAGGAGGAATAACCTGCCGTTTCCAAGGAGACAATACTGGGATTATTATCGCAGCTTGCATCCTTGGTATGATACACAGCTCTATAAAAAGCAGATTTCCAACAATGACCCGATGGTAGATGACGAGCCCTACATTGTTCTTCCACCCGATAACACGATCAATAGCAAACATGAAGCATTTTTACTGGATGAGGAGGGTACAACGCCAACTGAGACACCAACTACTAAAAAGACTTCAACTACACCTACCACAACACCTACAACGCCCACAACACCCACGACACCGTTAACGACGGCAACTACACTGCCTCCGATAACAACCCCACTGCTAACAACACCACTAACCACGCCACCGACAACGCCACTGCCACCAACTACAAAACCAACAGAGAAACAACAGATCATAGCTATCCAGGCCGCGACTCCGTTCAAGCGAGCTTCGCCAACTAGCGCGGCTAACATTAATTTGAACCTGGAGATTGGAGAAAATGGGGATAATGGTGATGCAGAGCAGCACGAAAGTGTTCCAGCATCTCCAACGGTGCCGAGCATTTATCCGTTTACTTTACCAGCCCCAGAGGAACCTGCTACGCAGCCCACTCCACAAATAATATTTGCACCCATGCCGGCTGCACCTGACGCTTCTTCAACAGCACAGCAACCACAGGTAATAATGGCACAGGCCCCTCAAACACAACCCCCAATACAGTACGCTTTCGCAGCCTCACCCCCACCAGCACCACCACCACCGCAACCACAATATATCGTTGCGCCTCCACCGCCGGCGCCACCACCTCCAACATACGTTTTGGCGTCACCACCACAGCCTCAACCAGCTCCACCGCCTCCTTTTGTTGTTGCTGCACCTTCTCCGGCCCCCCTTGTGTATCAGCAGCCAGTGGTTCAGTACCCTCCTGCTCCAGTCCCTGCTCCTCAGATGTATCTAGCTCAATCTTCGCCCCCTCGAGCTATTATAGCCGCCCCTTCGCCTGTCGTTGCTCCACCAAGTTTGCCCGCGCCTCCTGGCCAAGTTACCGTTGCCGCATCTCCACCAGCTTCAATAACAGTGTCTTCTTCAGCACCTTCTTCGCCTATGGGGGACCTTAATAGTATTTTAATGTCGAACCCCGTAGCGGGGTTATATCCTTTAGCTCCAATGTCTCCTTTTTTGATGGGCGGCCTCCAGTCACCAATGTTCCAGGCTATGAACTCACCGTGGCTGTCTCAGCAGTATCCATCTTCGATCATGCTTCCATC
The DNA here is from genome assembly GCA_947652115.1 of Blastomussa wellsi. Lineage (NCBI taxonomy): Eukaryota > Metazoa > Cnidaria > Anthozoa > Scleractinia > Plerogyridae > Blastomussa > Blastomussa wellsi. The sequence goes on along the minus strand of OX393573.1, from coordinate 5,192,930 downwards.
GCCTCTTTCGTTATCTGGTGTCCAACAGTTTCCAAGTGCATTGTCTTCTATACCACAGGTCCAACCAGGATATGACCCCTTTCTTTACAACGGCATTACCGGAATGTTCGCAAATGCCATTCGCTCTTCGATGGCTCAGACTCAGCCGAACGCCCTTGCATCCGCACTGGCTCTGGCTGCAAGTCAAGCTCAAGCCCGCAGCCAACCTCCTGACCTTCTAACGGCTGCTTTAGTACAAGCGTTGGCTCAAAACATGCAGCAAGGCATTCAACCAATGAGCAACACCAGATTAGTACAAGCATTATCACAGGCCTTATCACAAGCCCAACCTAGCACCATACCGAACCCCAATTCTGTCCCTGCTCCTGTCCCTGTCCCTGTCCCTGCCCCCGCCGCTGTCACTGTCCCCGCTCCTGCACCTAGTCCTGCCTCTGTTCCTGCCGTACCGCCTCCATCACAACAGCAGCCACTCCCTATTCAAACAGCTGGAGGACCATACCAAGTAGTTCCACCCGTCACAAGCCAAGATGCACCTGCACGAAACTCAAGGTCCAATAGTAGTAACAATGAGTATTCTGTAAACAGGGTTGGCAAGGCTTTAGCAAATGCACTGATCAAGGCAGCCAGAAACGTTGCCAGTCAAGAACCACGTTTAACTTCGCGTAGACGAAAAGGGTCTCGCTACAGACACCATCATCGTGATAATGATAATGATAACTATAATTCTCATTTTCGAGTACGCTCTTTTGTTCCTTTAATATATACACATTCTCCCGATTTAGACTACGAAAAACTAAATAGCATGAACGAAAAATGGACAGGTGACGACATGAAAAAATACTTTGCGATGTTTCGTTCATTCTGGAAACGGATTTCGTCTCCGTGTCACCTAAGGGCCTGCAATATTTGCCAGCGATATAACGGCTAGTAAAATATTAATCACGCCTATTTTGTAGTAATTGAATATGTAAAATGAGGGCCGAGCCGGACACAAAACGCATCGTCGCATGTGTTTACTGTTGCCGAAGTCGTGCATTTACGCAGCCCATAAAAGTGATTTGAGTCACACGTCACAGCATCAACCTGACCGCCGCACATAACGAATTTTTACACCTGGCAAACAGCTTGCTTATATTGGAGCTATGGCATCGCTAACCATTGCCCTGTTGTCGGGTTTTTGGTAGAAAACTTCATCAATTCATCCAATTTCCAGTGCCAGTGCGCAGTGTTCTGGCATTGCGCTCCCCGGGCCCGAGGCCTCCCCGGGCTATTGCGTAATCTAACACAAGCCTGAGTTCTATTTATACGCAAACATAGGCACACGGGCCGGGGGTCTGCAGCCCCCCAAATTTTGGGCAACTCAGATTTTTTGAACAGCAAGAGAAATTTGGGCAAGGCAACTTGGGAGAATTTTTTGGGCAAATGGTTCGCAGCCCCCTAGCCTACGTGTAGCTAACAGCCCCCAGGCAAAAAATTGCCTATACGCTTATGTACACAGAGGTTCTTTAATTTTGTAAGTAGTTGAAAGTAGTGGTGGTCTACAAAAACCTGTAACTTGGTAAGTTCCAGGGAAATTGACTATATAGAGATTACGCTTTGAAAACGGCTCCCTTCGATTTTGTTTCAGTAGTCGTGATTTAACAAATAAAGAAGCCTAAGCCATGTATTATATTGTCATAAAACACGACGGACCGCAGGCGAGTGTTTTCTACATTTCTCGAGTGTTCTCAAATATCCAGATTGTTTTATGACAGTATAATACATGGCTTAGGCTTCCTTATTTGCTTTATGATATAGATTTTATACGCCGCAAGTAAAAACAACAAAACACGCACGCTCGATAAACTGAAGCAATTTAATTTTGCTTCTTCTACTTTCCTCTCGAACTTAGAAGCTTCCTCGACAATTTCTGCAGCTTTACTCAGAATTTTGTCGGGAATTTCTTCATAGGAAATGTTCTCTGTCATCCGTGCGAATTTTCACTCGAGCTAAGCTGGCGAAAAACAATAAAGCACGCTTTTTCTATGTCTTATACTCTGATAAAACATGGGTTTTTGATCAATCAGAGCGCGCGCAGAATCCTATCTATATTATAAAACAGCTTAGAGGGTACTCGAGTGAATACCTGGTGAATAAAAGTGTCACATGTCCCTTTCCACAGTAAACTTTGGTGTCATTGCAGTTCATATTGAGGTTCTAAAAGGCGATCAGTAAAGATTGATAGAGAAAAAATAGTGAACTGGCAAAGTGATCTACATGCATATGTTACGTGCTCTGGTCATTGCTGACACTTTGATCGAAGTTTGCAGAATATCGAACGTCGAAGGAAACAGACCCTAAAGTCACTAGTCGGAAATTATTAAAAGAATCCACAAAATACAGTAACTTCTATATGTGGAAGTGGCTACCAGTTACAAAAAACAATGTTGTCAATCGATATTTTCACGAATTCCAATCACTAAAAATAGTGGTTGAAACGGCGGTTGAAAGCACAAGCAGTGCAACCGTGGACCGTTGGAATTTAGAAAGCCAGTGATACACGGTTCATCATTTGTTGAGCAACAAATGTTGCAACAAATGTTGAACAGTGTATCATGTGATGTTGAATGTTGAAATATGCCATTCAACATGTTGAACTTTGTTGAACGTTGTTGAACGAAAATAGAGCATCGCTATAATCCGTTCCACAGGTTGCCGCTTATTAAACGACTTCAAAAACGCAAAAACGTTTCAACAAGGCGGAACGATGTTCAACATTTGTTTATCAACAAAAGTTGAAAGATGTTGAACCGTATATCTTTGGCTTTTAAGGACAGTGATACAAATGACAAATTGCGATTCCTCAGGGTTAGCTCTCTTATCGGTAGAATGAAAACCGTAATTACATGCCATGTTACCTCGACAGAGTAGGAACGGTTTTTATAAATTTAAAAGACTGAATAAAACTTTTTTTCTTTCACAGTCTAGACTGTTCTTTTTTTTCCCATGTCCGTTTTCTTGCTGATGGTTTCTTTCTTCGCTCCAGCCTCTCCTTTTGACTTGTTTCCTGAGCCTGGAACCATCAACACCGTTTCTGCACTGCTGTCATCCCCAAGCTCGGGAGGCGGATTGGGCAGAAACAGTGGTCCAGAGCGTTGTCCTTGAGTATCAAACGTATATCCCGGAACAACGTCGGGATTACCATTGGAACCTTTCGGTGGCACAAACACTTTATCTGGTAGGCTCTCCGGTAATGTTCCACCCGAATTGGCGGGATCGAGATTTGGATTAGCTGGTTCTTTCCAGTGCGTCAGTGCTCTTTCAAGTTTCCAGTTAAAGTCAGATGGTGTCCGTGATTGGATCATAAGTGGTGACTTCCAGTCAAAATTGTGAACAAACTTCCCAGTACGGCCGAGCCTGTGGTGTACGTTCCAGTCTGTCACACCTGTATGTTCAGGAAAATCTTGGCCATTCAGATTTTCATTAGTATTTTTTTCCCCTTCCGAACTCTTGGAATTGGAACCATAACCATGGGCTGCTCCTATATTGTCATCAGCTTCCGATTCCTGCCCAGTCTCTGAATCAATCAGTTTTGCTATGGTACTTAGAGATAGGTTTGGCAAAGTTAGCATATGCCTATTTCGTCCTGATGCGGTGCCACTTAGAATATTTCCTTGAATATTTTGTTTTGTGCTAAACGTAGCTCGTTGTTGGAGAAGGGCTTTTTGTTGTGCCGTAGCATCGGAGGGTGACAAACGATTTTCTGAAGGAGACCATTTCTTTCCCATTCGGTAACGTCTTAATGCCTTAACATTCCCGAAGCCAAACCATTTCGTAGGCGCAGAGGTTCCCATGTATTGTTTAAGTAGACTCGTCTGTGCGATATCCAAACCGTCAAACAAGCCGGGAGTTAACTCCGACTCAGTCACTTCAGGTTCATCTTCACCACCTTCGTCCGGAGGATCGCCTCCTTGTACGTACGCTTCTCCTCCCTCTGACAAACCCTGCCCATTTCCCTGAGGCTCATTCTCTGGTATGTATTGGGTGCTTTCTGATGAGCTTTGCTCTGGAAATTCTGGCACATTTCCTTCAAGGGGATCTTGAACACTCTGAGTTACGCCACTCGTACCAAATGAATAGCTTCTCAGGGACGGTATGATCTCCGAAACTGCCTGTTCCGGTCCATTTTCAGAATTCCGTCCTCCTATAGGCTTTCGCATTGAAGGCTGTTCTGACGAGGCTAGAGGTTCTTGAGAAGAAAAAAGATTCAGTGCGGTACTGACTGTTTTTGGTTCAACTTCTCTGGCTTTTTGTAGGCTCAAATAATCGACATTTACACCTGAAACTGGTCTTTGTATCTCAGGTGCAACATCCCTGCCTCTCGAAACGAATTCTTGAGCCGGAAACTGGTCTACCTTTTGGGAGAGCTCCATTAAGGACTGGGGTGGTCCAGCTGGAAAAGCAAGTTCTTGAGTGCGTTGCGTTGGCTGAGGCAGTCCAGCCGCTGCGTACTGCAAGGGCCACTGACTGGAAAAAGCTGGACCAAACCTTCCGCTCGCTACTGAGTACCCATTGCGCTCGATTTCACCTATTGGGTCCTCGACTGTCAATTGGGGATACATTAACCTCATTCTTGCATCGCTGGCAACTGTGTAAAATGGTGTGGACAGCGGAATTGGCGCAAACGTAAAGTAATGCCCTGCATTGATGAAGTTTCTGGAAGATCTCACCTTCTCCTTCTTGAGACTCCTCGAAGAGTGCTTTCTCGAAGAGTGAGATCTGGCTGATTTTCTCGTATTCATTTTTCTATAATTTTCACTTGGCAATACACTTAATTTCCGACTATGTGTATGCCCATCTGAGGGTGGTCCATCTAACATGTTGCCTTTCTCATGCGAGACTCTAGAAGAGCTTTTCTTTTGACGTACTTTTGACGTACGTTTTCTCCTACCGTAGTTTGGAAAATTGGGAAATGGGAATACAGGATATGGAGCTGAGTTTGGATCCATTTGCACAGCTTGAAACTGCTCTCTAGTATAGAAGAATGGCGCATAATTTCGTCCGTAAATGTTTAGGTTTGCGTTACTTGGACTATGGAAAATCCCGTTGTTCCTCCCACTTATCAAATTTCCAGCACTTGTCTTTTTATGTCTTTTTTGGATACCTTGACTCTTCACATTATGCAATTGTAAAGCAACGTTGTGGTTTTTCCAGGAGGGAGACGATGCGTCGCTTTCGTTTTGTGTCTTTGAAGCCATTACCTTTTGTATCATTCCTCTGTTTCCCCCTTTTGCCATAAACTGGTTCAATTCCCTTTTGTGTATGTCCTGCCTCTTTTGTTTCAACAAAATCATAGTGGTAAGTCTAACATTTGGCGTAAACTCATTGAGGATACCCCAGTTTTGTCTTCCCTTCACTTTGCGTATAGAAGATTTCTTTTCTATCGAGTTACGTTTATCAAAACTACGAGCAGAAATTGATGAAACGTGTCGTCTTTCCCCAGTACCTGACACAGAATAAGGAAAACTATTTGCGTGTTTAACTTTCATTTCATTAGGACTCCTCTTTTTTAGATTTGAAAGAATCTGTCTTAGCCTGATTAGCTTTGGATCATTCAGCCTGCTTCCTCTTCTAGAATAGCTCGTAGTCACATATGACTTCCTCGGCACTGGCCTCTGTTCCTCCTCATCTGTCGCAGTTGCTATGTATCCTGTTCTCGATGTGGCCTGCTGGTTTACAACACTCTCTGGGATCAAGGTGCTTTTACTTGGGCTGATCTTTGATGAAACTGTTTGAAGTGCAACATTTCCGGTGTTATACAAATCGCCAAGACTTTCACTTGGTTGCGGTTCCAATTTTCGTCCTATTGCATATCCATGCATCTGGTAGTTTCGTGTTACGCTCGGTTCTGTATGACCGGTTGTCCCGCTGTCGCTTTCCGGTGTTGCAACAAAAGCACGAACAGGACTTCTAATCATCTCCATAGTCTGTGGTATTCGATTACGTTGAACTGCAGGCAACCATTTGGCAATTCCAGGTGCAACATTTCTCCAAAGTGGAGTGTTTTCTACTTTACTGCGCATAATCCCTACACCTTCACGAAATCCTGTCTTTTCCACGTCAGCGTTAGCGCCATATAGTGGTATCTGGTAAAGGTTTGGTTTAACAGGTATCCAATTTCGAGGAACATTGCGGGTGTTGCCAATATTCTTCTGGAGCCGTGATGGCGAGGTTGTCTTTCCGAATCTATAACGGAGACCATAGTATGGGTTTTGGTAATGGTTTGTGTTTTCAGCATTCCATTTCGGAGGAACATTATTCTGGAATCGCGCTGCCTTCACTGCCGTTTGCAATTCATGCTTGGGGCCGTAGAATGATCTTTGAACATGATTTCGATTCCAAATACCATTCTGAGGCCGTGATGGCGGGATTGTGTTTACGACTCTGTATTTGTGGTCATACAATGGAATGTGGTAAGGATTTGTTCTTGGAGTATTCCACTTTAGAGGAGAATTACGGCTGTTCCCAATACTACTCTGGAATTGTGATGGCGAAGTTGTCTTTCCGATTTTATAGTTGGCGCCATAGAATGGTTTTTGTTGAGATTTTGTGCTTGGAGTGTTCCAATTTGGAGGAACATTGCGACCGTTCCCATCACCATTCTGCAATCGCTCTGCCGTTTGCACTTCACGTTTGTAGTCGTAGAATGGTTTTTGGACATTACGTGTATTCCCAATATTTTCGTGGGACCTTGACGGGGAAGTTGTCTTTCCAATTTTATAGTTCAGGCCGTATAATGGTTTTTGTTGCGGGTTTGTGTTTGGAGTGTTCATTGGAGGGACATTGCGACCGTCCCCAATACTATTCTGGAGTCGCACTTCCTTGGCTGTGGTTCGCACTTCATGTTTGCGGCCATAAAATGGTCTTTGGAAAAGGTTTGATCTAGGTGTGTTCCAGTTTCGAGGAACATAACGTCTGTTCCCAACATCATTCTGCAGTGGCACTGTCGTGGCTGTGATTTTCGCCTCATGCGTGGGGTCAAAGAATGATCTTTGGTAAAGATTGGTTTTTGGAGTATGCCAAATTCGAGGAGCAGCTCCCCAATTCTCTATACTATTCTGGGCTTTCCACGCTGAAGTCGTCAAAAACAAAACGCCAAGAATCGTCCACAAAGATACCAAACCTGGTGAGTTCATATTTAGACAATCCCTTTTTGTTTAGCAGACATTACAGTAGTTCAGACATTTGCAATTTACTACCTCTTAGTGGTTTATAGAAGAACCAAACAACCATGACCTCATCTGGTTGTGCGACGGAAGGCGTGGCTATAAGACTTGTAATTTATGCACCACCTGAGCGAAAGGAGTTCTAAACGCCCCACAAATGTCAAGGTTTCCTTGTATTACTAGACTTATAACATCGCAGTTTTCTTATAAGCGAAACGCTATTCTAAGATAGATCTGGGTGTAGCTGGACAGCACATCTCAGTAATTAGTTCCACGAAAAACAGCGAAACTTTTCGTCTTTTTTATTAGTTTCTAAAGAAGCTGTAGTGTCGTTCCGCGAAGAACAGAAGAGGCTTCTTTTATCTATCATCAAAATTGGAAAAGAAACAGCATTTTGGAGGGCTCGTGTGCCGCGTGTCATTCTGGCGCTAATGTTCAGTTAAGTCACTTTCCTATTTTCTAGTTCAAGTTTATCACACATCAGTGACATCAGCTTTATTTTTTCTGCTTGTTTTTCTTTTTTGGTTGTATTACTTGCAGCTCTTTTATCCTAGAGCCAAACCAAACCTAACCTACTGAACGCCGTTTTCACATTCCAGTGTGCGGATGAATAACCAAGGTGTTGCAAAATTCAAACAAAAATTATTAAACATTTCTATAATGTATGGTGGTGGTGGTTCGTCCTTTTGCCTGTGTGGATGAAATGCTAGTGTTTGACTGTTCAAATGAAAGCTATTGTGTGGATCTCTCACTCGGCAATGTAGCAGCTCTCGTAAGCTTGTAATTCTACAGATCCTCAAGAGTAGCAGTTGCTATAGTCTTGGAGGATAGAAGAGCTTTGTTTCGAAAATTTTGTTCCTGAATTTCTTCAGTTGTTCTCTTGAAGGGCAACATGCCATTCATGCGAGACCTCTTGATCCGTTTCGTATGGTACCCAGGGGCGGATCCAGGAATTGTTGATAGGGGGCGGTGGGGTCCAAACTTTTACTCAGCTGAGTAATAATAAGCGATCCTGGCGATGCGAGAATTTCAGCGTCAAACAAGTAGTAAAAACATAAAATTTGGATAGGGGGGACAGACTCCCCAACCCTCCCCCTGGATCCGCCACTGGTACCACTTATTATGCAACGCAAAGCACTAGATTAAACCTTTTGGAAAGAATTTGATAATTGAATTTTATTTACTACGGTGCAGTGGAAAGTAGGATTTTTAAATTCTTCAACTACGGCGTTAAGAGTCAGTTAACACGTAACGGTTGATATTAATTTAATTCAGTGAAACCATATGTAAATAAATTATTGGTGAGTGTCTTGAGACAGACTATTGGTTTTTGCTCATGTTGGTCATGTAGCGAAAATACCCAGTCTGCCAATACTGACGAAAACAACTCTTCCAAATAGCAAAAATACCCAAGTTTGTAAAACGTAAACTGTAAAATAGCTCACAGCTCCCCTCTGTCAAGTTTGCACAGCAAAAGTATGCCTTTGCAGAAGCTACGCCCACCACCTTGGCCATTCTATTGGATTTGAGATGCTAATTACAGCAGTGTCGCTTTTCGCTCCCTGGTAAAAAAGGGTAAGTCTATAACTGTACCTAATCAAAGCTAAAACATTATCCTGGCACTATAAGCTATATAATATATAGATTTAGCCAAGCCTAAAAGCGGAGCTCCGTATTTTTGCTGGTTCTTAATAATTTCTATGAAATTGATAATAATTAAAAACGTCAACTCCAATTGAGAATGACCATAAAATGTTAAAAATGCTGCCAGAAGAAAAAACATCGGACCTGAGGCCACGATCAATGAAGAAAACCGATGCCTGGCCAGCGGTCAACTTCAAAAAAACATGTTACCTCAATGAGTTCTAACCTGAGCCCACGATCTGGTCATGTGATACTGGTTAGCGGATACCTCAATTTGACAGCTGTCAATTGACCATAACATGGATGCCCTACAACAAAGATGTAAACTGATAAGGCTGACAATGTGTTGACAAGGCGACTCCGTCGCTGTCGCTGTCGCCGTTCTCGTGTGTAAGTGCCTACGAGCAATACCGTTAGCCATGATAACCATGAGAAAATCAACTCATGGGTTTCATTTTCTTTCCCATATGACTTCGGACCGTCGGAGCTCTGCTATAACAAGTTCTTGGTCCAATTTTTTTTACAATCTCAAACAATTTGACCCTTCCCCCTCAAGGGCCACGGGTCAATAGCCCATTCGACTTTGGCTCATGGGCTAGTGACCCGTAGCCCACACGGGCTACTCGCGGGTCTAAATGTTAATACGAATTTACAAACGACCATGGCTACTTGGATGAAATGTTGCTTAGACCTAGAATAGGGCTACAGATCAATAGCCCATTCAGCTTCACCTCATGGGCTATTGACCTGTGGCCCTTCCAGGCTACTCACAGGTCTAATTGTTAAATACACATTTACGAAAGACCATGGCTACTTGGATGAAATGTTGCTTAAACCTAGAACAGCCACAGGACAGAATGAGAAGATTGTATGTCGACCTATAGTCGTGATAATTATCCTTACATTCTGCTTCTAAGGCTTAGCAATTGTAGGCCTGGGTAATCTGTGGTTTAACAGACAAGCTGCTTCTTGAATTATATGTACATTTAAGCTACATAATATAAGATGGATGTGAGTAGTAAATTTGAGCAAAATAATAAGAGTATGATTATGCTGAAATTGAATGTTTTTACTATCACATGGCAGTTAGTATGAATGCATAATTTTTCAGATTTCGAGCTCTGGACACAGTACCAAAATTCAAGGAGGGTGGAGGGGTTGACAATGAAAGGTATGTAAACTAACTGGTATTTGCAAAGAGATGTCATTGAACGACTCTTTTGTTTCATATGTGACCCTTCATGCAAAAAGGGGGCTTGTAAAATTTTCACGGTGAGGCTTATTGTGTAAATAGAAAATAGTTAGGCTAATTTAATAAATGAAATTGTGGACCAACTGTACAAGGGAAAACAGTGAGTATATGGTCTATGTAAGCCACTTTGCCAACTAACAGTAAAATGACATTTAAAATTGAGATACGTCCCTTCCCCAGAAAAATGTTCTCATCCAGTCAAACGGCACCTGAAATCTCGACCGCCAACTGCCCAGCTTGGTAAAGTACACCGATCTCCAAAGAATCCAGGACTTGAAGCCCTGCAACTTGCTTGTGGGAAAATCAGCCAAACCCTGGTAATCTCCAAGGTATGCCAACATACCAATGTTCTTCCACGAGAAAGGCTCCACTTCAGAGCCTTTTCCCTTTGCTATGAGACCCAGGGACTTCGCCACGTAACTTCCCTCGCGTTCAGCAACTTGGGCAGTGCAGGGGTACGGGCTGGTTTCAATAAACGAGCAGTCTCCAATGGCAAATATTGAGCCATCATCGATTCCTTTCACACTAAGAAATTGATCAACCAGTAGCTGACTGCTCTTGTTCTTTGGAAGATCAACTGAAGCTTCAAATAATAAAATATCATTTATTTAAAGAGGGAGACGCAGTTTCCTAATGGCCCAGGTTCGAGCCCTGGTCGGGCCACTGCATTGTGTTCTTGAGAAAGACACTCTCTGTGCCTCTCTCCACCCAGGAGAATAAATGGGTACCAGTGAATTGTTGGGGAAACCTGACAGAATGCCGACTAGGGAGTAACCTGTGATGGAAGAACAAGACGAACGAGCACAAAAGTCACATGGAATGAATGCCTGGAGGTTTAAAATCGCTCTCGAATCTCTCGTGAATGAACTGGTGTTTTCAAAGATGTTTGTTAGAAAAACTTCTTCAAAGTAATCAATCACTTCAAATTTTAAGTTCAAGTGGAAAAAAGCTCTAATAATGCAGAGGGTACAGACATTAGCGAACTATGCGGATCCGTACCACCACATCCTATCAGATACCCTGAAATACCTGCCCAAAGCCATTTTATCAGGGTCAAAAGAGTCACTTTAAAGTCAATAAAATTTTGCTAGAATGTCCACTAAAACAGTCAAAAGTCCCCATAATGGGGTGATGACTACTGTCAAATCTCCCACCAATGTCTGGCCTCTGATCAACCACCCGCACTGCACCCCACCCCCCAACCCCTTGGGATTCACATTGATACGTGCATTATATCAATTTATGAACTTGAGTCAGTTAAGGGGGTCAGTGGAGAGTCTGTTGAATAGAATAAGACAATGAAGAAAGATTTTAGTACAACAATTTCTTATCACATATGCTGTTATAAAATCATTTTGTCATAACAAGACCCCCCTCCCTCTACTTATGGTAAGTATATGAAAGGGTACAGAGGAATTTAATGCTGGGCATTGATTAATGCTACAGAAACCAAGATAGGCTACAGCATTATGGGCTGTTTTGCCTGACACAGATTTTACCTTAGACAACATAGCAGTACAGTGTTGTTTTCTTACCAGTAAATTTCCTTGGGGCAAGCCCAGTTGACCACACAACCAAACCACAAGGCATTATGGTGCCATCTTGCAACTGGATGTGATCAGCATGCACTTCTGTCACACTACTCTGCACAAGCTCAAACTGGTCTCGCTGTCGCATCTTTCTTTCTGCAAAAGCTTGGAGCTTCTTGTCAAAAGATGGCAGTATCTGCCTTGCTTCAATCAACGTCACACTGACATTGCTCTTCTCATGTACATACAGTCTTGTGACATCCTGCTTCACAAAGTCGTATAACTCTGCACCAAACTCCACTCCTGTAGGACCACCCCCTACAATAACAAAGTGTAGCAGGCGCTTCTTTTCTTCTTCGGCAACGCCAGGTTGCATAGCCAGTTCAAAGTTTTTGAGAATTTTATTTCTGATCTTCCTTGCGTCTGCAATCTCTTTAAGGAAGTACGCATGTTCGTAAACGCCTGGGACTCCAAATGTGTTGCTAACAGCGCCTACCCCAATAACTAATTTATCGTACTCTAAATCATATCGATCGTCGTTCAAAGTACTCTTGCACACAACCGTGTGTTTCTCTGGAAGCAACTCTACTGCCTCGGCGAGCTGAAAATGGTGTTCGTCTCGAAATCCAGTGTTTCTAATTGGCTCTATGATGCTTCGAAATTCTAAAGTGCCTACAGTTGTACTGCATAGCAACGGCGTGAACAGGAAATGGTTGCGAGGACTGACGACGATAACATCAAACAATTTCTTGTCGATTTGTTTCAGGACACTGTAGCTACCCCAACCGGTGCCTAAAATCACCAATCGCTGGCGCTGGCTTGTTTCCTTTTCCGTGCCTTGTAACGCCATCGTGCTAGTTCGAAAGCTCCTGATCGCCAGCAATCGACTAAGGTTTATAAATCTATTCTTGCATGTAAAAAACATGGTGATGTTCTTTTGCTGTGTTAAGCAGAGCAGGCTTTCAAGAGCAGGCTATACGCTACCCTGTAAAGTGTTCCTGAGCGGTTCGACATCTCCTTTATTGGGCTTACGCCGGGAGGGAGACTGGGCTCCGGGTTCGTTTCTGGCGTTCTTCTTTTAGCTGGGGAGGGGAGGGCCCGGAGGGGTAAGTTAAACCCTTCTTGCAAGGAAAAGAGACTAGGGAATAACTTACAACCTTTTTTATTTACGGGATACTTTCGGTCGTTCGGAGCATGTAGTTTTGTAGATAAGGGTTGCAAGTATGGGCTTTTAATTTTAGAGGGAATCTTTTGTTGACACGCTATTCAGCCATTGTAAGAGGAGGCCCTGGAGAAAGATACAAATACTGCGGGATATTCCTTTCCATTATTTTCTCGTTGATTTACATGTATATATCTTACTGGACTAATACAGTCATTTTTTTCTCAGTCCGTCGAGCGTGAAGCAAAAAGAGAGCGTGCGTGAAAATATGGCTGTGAGAAATCGACGGGGGCGAGACACGCCAAAAAGGGGGCTAGTTCTGTTAAAAATTACTATGCCAGTAAAAGGAGTGATGTCATTATGTGAAACCATACCACTTTACTTACCCTGTATGCAGACGTCACTTCCGCCAGGAAAGCCGGAAGGAAAGGGAAGTCGACGTCTGCCTCCTGGAAGCCGGAGATGGGACAGTCATGCCTGGCTAGGCAATCTCAGAGAGTCTTACCATTTCGGACTGAAATAAACTATGTTTTCTGACTGGTCGTTGAGATCTTATATTTATAACCAAACCAAACTGGGGGAAGAGGCAGATAAACTGTGAGAAGCAACGAAAGCTTCTGTAATGGGCTCCTGTGTGGGTCCATTTGTTTCATAAAGCTGCAGCAAAGATCGTTTAGCAGCTTTTAGTTTTATATCATCATCTGCACTGGCTGGTCGGGGCTGAGTGCGCACAGGTCCCCCGAGTTTTTTGCAATAATTACCGTGTGCGTCAGAAACGTTAAATTTTATAGTGTTTTCACTGGTTGCCATCTAACTGCGGACAAAAGCGAAGGTTCGAGAAAAAAATTAATAAAAGCAAAACACGAAACTTTTCCCGCGACTCGCCCGCGGCTTTGTCTACCACATATATGATTGACAGCTCGGACAGGGCTCTTTGCAAAGCGTGCGTCTCAGCGTGTGTGGCTTCCAGCTTCAGATCTCGCCTTCCCGTATGCGGAGAAAAGGCTGTGTGGTTTTCAAGAGCTTTTTGAATTGTTTGCCAAGAGCTCAAAGGCCAATCCATTCAAAGATAAAAATTTGATCGTGAGTAACATTGTTTGAAGATCGTCCGAGCGTGATTTCCATCGAGCATGCAAGAAATCGCTGAAAGTTGACGCCAAAAGGTAAGATTTCACTGTCGTGTTTTGATCGCACGATTTGAATGAAACTACTTTCTTCGTTTACCTCTTACTTTGCCTCCAGTCACATGGCAAATCTGTAGAATATGATGTTGTTTTATGCTAATCGTCGGCAAAACCTCGATCACTGCTTTCCCAATGTTAAGTTAAATCAAATTTTTTATCTACTCACAGTAGATTCATCAGTATAACAAAATAAGCTGATTAACCTTGACTAGTTATAAAATGAATATTTCCTGCGTGAATGTGTTCAAAACGTTTGGATTTCTTCAGCAAAGAAGAACTTTTAACTGAGTGCGTTTATTTAGAAGTTAAAATGGCGGAAATCGGGTTGTACTTGAAATGTTTCGTCTACTATCAGAAGTCTTTCATATTTGCATAACTAAAGCTTAGGGTCACAGCTTTAAACTCATTTGCCGATTGTTATTCCTTCACGCAAATTAGAACGAGGAATTTGTCTGGTCAAAATCTGAAAGCTAATAGTTACTAGCTATTGCGAGATTCTGCCCTGCGTGATCGAGTTTTGTGGTTAATGTTTAACTCTTGACTGGCTGAAGCTGATCAACACATCATTGTACTTGAATGAAATATAAATGTATCGATTGAACCAAATCTTATTTTGAAATGTGCAAAACAAATTGACCACATTTTCCCATGGTCTACAATCTTAAAGACCATAGAACTGGGACTGATTTGCGATTGGGGGCTCCGGGTAGGTGCATAATGCCCCTGCCTATTTTGTAACACTGTTTTGGGGTAAGTTATCAGAATTAGTTTATTAATAAAGAATTATGACTTACACTGATTATAGACATGTAACTTATGATGAAAATGAAAACAAGTAACTGTTTGTTGAATTATAATTTGATTGTTTATTTTTTTTTTATTTGTTGATACATACCTACAGTCGGTAGACTAGTCCTGGTGATCAGTTTATTTGGTATTGGCATGAAAAATAGCAATTTTTCCCTTCTCTACTGACACTTCAATCACACTTTTGAGGCCCTGTTAGGGGGAGGGGGGGGGGCTTTATGTCCCCCGTCTGAATTTCAAACCTTTACATGTCGCAATTTCAGAAGTACCGCATGTCACTGTCGGAATTTCATGCGGTGACACTGATGTTGCAATTTTGGAAAGTTTGAAACGTTTCTGAGGTCATTTCTCCAACGAAAATGTTTTGTCATAGTTCAGGGGTCGTAACTCAGTGTGTTTCCACACAGAAGACTGAAAGAACGCCCAGTAGCCCGAGGCTAATAAAAATTTGGTCGGGCTAGTAAAATACCACGTATGATCGATAGCGCACAGGCTAGTAGAAAAATTGAAAAACAATATTTAATAAATTTAGTTTATTTGAAGTTCACAGTTGATTAAAAAAACAAGAAAGTTTAAATGCACCCTAAATTATATCCCTAATTGCAGTAGCATTGTCATAGAAAGAAAGAGGAATGGAAAATGAGAATTAATTAGACACAAGCAAACTACACAATTTTCAGATTGTAATAATTCTGCAGGTTTTAATTTCATTTCATAATTCTACACATGTCAGATATGTATCCATGGATGTGAATTATGGAAGCTATTTATAACGATTAAGCTAATTAATTCCTTTTTGCTTTTTCCATTTTTGTTTTTTATATGATAAGTTAAAGGTATATCTGTGGGGATGCGCAGTGGCCTAATGGTAAGAGTTCTTGACTCCGGGTCGGACAGTCCGAAAGACACTTAACTCTCACAGTGCCTTTGTCCACCCAGGTGTATAAATGGGTACTAGTGAAATAATGCTTGGGATAAACCTGGATGGACTAGCATCCTGTCCAGGGGGATTTCGAAGTAGAAATACTCTCTGTTGCGTCATGCTATGGAAACCGGGATAAGCTCCGGCCTGATAGGCCACTAGGCTGTTATGCAGACTTTACCTTACCTAACTCTCTGTGGGAAAGCCTTTTTCTATAGAGTTCGTTATCCCTATCATGGATTATTTTCTTAGTGGCAATTGAATGTGTTTGTTTTTACACAGGGATCACGACCAAGTGTTTCTACAATTTTATGACAGCTTCATAATTTGAGTACATGAACAATGTCTGACGAAACAAGTGATGGCACCAGTTGCATAATGAGCCAGGAAGCCGATCCTGAGGGAAAATGCTCACATGAATATTCACACACTGATGATGCTACTGCTGATGAGCTGTTTGACTCTTTTATGGAGATTGCCAACAATCCTGAACTTCACAATGAACAGATAGATATGCAGAATGACACAACAGGTGAAGCTATAGCAGCTTCTGATTCTTCTGTTTCACAGCTCAAAGACAGCAGTGGAGATGAACGGATGGATACTGTCGGCAGAATACATGATCAAGGCAAAGGAAATGCTTCTCCTGGTCTGTCTGTTTTGAAGCTTAAAGACATCAACAGCAGTTCAGATGAACTACAGAAAGATACTCAGACTGGAATAAATGATCAAGGAGATACAATAGAGACAGACAAACAAATCGAAACTGATGGAACACCTGATCACAGTGAAACAAAAGCCGAAGAGTCTTGTGATCCTATCATTTCACAGGTTGAAGACAACAACAGTAGTTCAGGTGAACTGCAGAAAGATACTCAAACTGTAATAAATGATCAAGGAGAAACTACAGAGACAGCCAACAAAAGTGGAACTGATGGAACAACTAATCAAAGTGAAGCAAGAGCTGGGAAGTCTTCTGATCCTACCATGTCACAGGTTAAGGATGTCAAGCACATTGCTGATACAGAGAAAGTTGATTCTTCAAAACCTGGCCCTGCTAATGGACAGTTGAACTCTGATGGTAACTCAGTTCAAAATGCCACAGCTGTCCCAATACAAGGCTGTGAGAAGGTCTTGCTAAATCCAGTAAGTGGTGAAGGGAAATCTCATGAATGTAGTGATACTACTGACATACTGGATGTGTCAAATGAAGCAGATAGAACTGATGAACTAAGCAGTGGAACTGACAATTTGGAAAAGGGTTTAGAAAGCAGTGAAATACATGTACCAGTGGCTGGCAATCAGGAAGTTTCGCCTGATCCAGTAGAGCACAGTGTTGATAGTGCCATTTCAATAGGTGATAAAGAAGAGCCTTCGAGTAGTAATGATCTTGGTTCTTCAGAAGCAGATGTTGCCAAGAGGTTTTCAAAGGCTATGGAAGATCTGGCAGGCTTAGAACTGCAGCTGTCAACTGCTGTGATGGTGATGAAACAATCAGGCAGTGAACAGACACTTGCAGAGGAAAACGTTGATGAAGAACAAAACATCAAGAGCCAGGGGGATCAGACACTCGAGAATCAAACTGTAGGACAGGTTGCTTCTCAAACCAATGTCACGGATGCCATAGAGACCAAAGGAGAGGATGAATTAGTGGTGAATAAAGTTGTGGCGGATGAAGAATTTAATGTTCCTTTTGTTCAAGAAACTGGCGAAAAGGTAACTGTTTGCGAGACAGATGGAGATATAAATCCAGTCTTTGTTGACCCAAATGATGGAGAAACTGTGAAAGATAATACTGACGATAATGTTGCAGGTGCAGTAGACAGCATTTGTAGCGATTTGAAAGAACCTGAAGAGGTTGCTGACAGAATGCAGGAGGTAACAACAGAAAACCCTGAATTAGGGGAATCAGATATCCTGGTACCAGCTAATGAAGATCCAAAAGTTGAGAATGAGGCTATGGGTGTAAGTGAAATGTCAGCTACTGATACCCAAGACAAAGCTGTACAGGAAGGCAACTCAGAAGCAACAGTTAGCACTCACGAATCACAGATGGCAGTAGAAGTAGAGGAATCCAAAAATGGTGAGGAAGCCTCTACTGACAAGTCAGATTCCATGGATGAACTTGACAAGGAAGTCGCAAAGGTCTGCATATCAATACCTGACATTGAAATTACAACTGATGAAAGTGGAATTTCTGAGAATAAAAGTCTTGATTCTTTGGATACTGAAGGCAGCTCAAACAGCCCCCCAGCATCTTCGGGTTTCTCAGATGAAGACATAGATTCTGACACACCGTCCGATTACGGTGATGACGAGGATGATAGTACATTTGATCCTGACAATCTTGGTGCCTCTAGACGAAAGCCTTGGCTTCTAGAGACAGATAGGGATCGCTTGTCTTCAGACTCTTCAACGGTTTCAGAAAGGGACTTCAAGGAAACTTATGACAAAGGTGATAATGCAGATGGAAAATCCCCAAAAGAGGGTGAGTTCTACTGATCCCCTGTCACAGTGGTTTTCTAAGAACTTAATAATTCAACAACAAGGGTGCAAATGCCATGCTTAGCTGTGTATTTGGAATGGATACTTTTGCCAAATAAATCAAAACACTTAGTGTACAACTGTAGGCCCAGGTGTATAAATGGATACAGGTGCATTTCATACTTGGGGGTAACCGTGCAATGGGCTAGCATCCCATTCCGGGAAGAGTACAAATACTCCCAGTAGCTTCATGCTAAGGAAACCAGGATAAGTTATGGCCTGATGGGCCACGGGGCTCATATGCAGGCTAAACCTTTAGCTACCTGTAGGGGAGCTGTCTTTATTGATCTCACATGTGTGTCCTAATCATGCGGCCACCTTCACCCATGTTCTTCAAATCGCATGTTTCAAGCTCTGTGTCCTGGTTTCTGATATCTACCCGAGTTTTTCTACATGTGCGCCTAAGGTTTTGTCAATATTCTAACATCTCCTGGATTCCAGTAATTGTGTTGAGAGCAGACCTGATTCTAACAAACCTTGCTTGTTCTGTTATTGTTAGATTATATGAGAGGACACTTGTTCAAGATGGGTGGTAGTGGTCTAACGCCAAAAAATTGGCGGAAAAGATGGTGAGACTTTCACTTTTTGCACACAAATGATTACAGTAATTGCAAATTGAGTATTAATGATTACATGAAGTTATCACCTTATCACATTCCATGCATTTGCCCTACACCCACTTCTTACATATCTAGCAAAATCTCAAGTTCTTGTTCCTAATTTAGTGGATCTGGGAGGGAACCTTATTAGAGAGTGGAACTTATGTAGAAAATTTCATCAAATCTCAGAATGCAGTTCAACTTATAAAGCTTTCTTTTCAGGTTTGTTCTTCGAGGTGATAACTGTCTGTATTACTATAAGCAGTCAAAAGACAAGGTCCCTTGTGGCGTTATCATTCTAGCAAACTACTCTGTGTCAAAAGCACCTGAAATAAACAAGAACCACTGCTTCAAGTTAACCAAAGGCGGCGCTCGGACGTACTACATGTGTGCAGGAAGTGATGCTGACATGAAAAAGTGGATTATAGCCACCATGGATGCAATCAAAGGGTCCTCTGCCTGTGTATGTATTTTACAGTACCACTCAGAAACAAGCGAACCATCGGAAGCATTTGACACGCAGAGTGAACGTGTTTGAGACGCAGAGCAAACATGTTTGCGTTTGGAACTAAACGTGTTTGTGCTTGCGTTGGTATTCAAACGCAAACCCAGCTAAACACGTTTGTGAAGCTCATTAGCAGATCACACTTCAAAATTATTTTGCATAACATAAGACTAAACAAAGCCGATGTCCTCATCGGACATTCACTTTTGCATTTTTTATGCATCTGTGTTATATCTCCTGTCGGAACTCGGAAACAAGCGTTTTCGAAGGATTTGTTTCTTACGACGATGCCAAAAAAATAATAAAACATCAAACTAATAATCCAAGATAATTTATTTTTCTCGTTTACGTGCCACGCGTCTGGCTTGCAATGAACTTTGCTAAGCGTATTTGCATTGGTTTGTTCATGTGAGTCTCTCAGGAAGTCTGTGTTTGAGTCGGGTGGTCCATGAGGACAATGCTTACCCCAGTTTCTTTAGCTTTGAGAAACTAGGAGTAAATTCCTGGATGGGAAGCTAGTTAATATATACACCAGGGTGGAGTGACGTACCACAAAAGTTATCATGCTGAAGAAGAAAATGCAGTGACGCCAGTCTGTGCTCAAACCCACAACGCTTTGACGCTCTTGATCTTGGACTTTTTATTGCAAGGAAGAAATGCGAACCTCTTAGTAACTGAATGTGAGGGCCGTAATAGGGAATAGTGGCCCAAGGTCGTGGCAGTATGGACCCAGTGCTGTGAGGTCCGTACAAAATGACCAAGGGCCAATATTCCCCAGTATGGCTCGAGCAAGCTAGGTTAGTAAGTAGCTATAGTTTATTATACAGTATGGCACTGTACTGAGGTCATGCTTGTTTGGTTAGTTTTCAGTTAAAGATAATTCACTTGTCTTTCGGTGACTTGAATTCATAGGGTTGTTGATGCCATGAACAGCTCAGAAAAAAGCTACCAGGATTTTGAAAATAGATTTATTAACTTAAAGTTAGAGTATATTTACATGTTTTCTTCTCGCAGTTCTAGTTGCAAATTTTAAATTTACCAACTTTGGACAAAAAAATACATGGCTTACAACCAAAATCCTGACCAAGAAAGAGCCAATCGCAATGCTCGGATTTTCCTCTAGACTACCTTGCCATCTAATAAAACATAATAATTATATTTTTTATGTTTTTCTTCTTCTTTTATCTAGTCCAACCCATTCAACCTTTCGGAAGGCAATGTCCACAACGTCAGTATTCCTGCTCTGTCAATCAGAGACCCTGACTGTCATGGTTACCTGTATAAACAAGGACATAACATCAAGACTTGGAGACGCCGCTACTTTGTCCTCAAGAATGGCTTTCTCTACTACTACTCAGACATGTCCAATACTGTCGCACTGGGCGTGGCTAAACTCCTCCACTATACAATTCAACTAGGGGAACAGACTGGGAAGAAGTTTTGCTTCAGCGCTGTTTCCACCAACCCATCATCAAGGACTTACTTCTTTGCTGCTGAGAGTGAGATGGATAGAACTAGGTAAGATTAATTAATAACTTATTAGCCATATATATTTTTGTTGTTTTATTAAGTTATTTGGAAATCATAGTCGATGTACTAATTATTGTATAAGACTCCAAATAAACATGCCTGTCTGTCTGTCATGCAGTAAACATGGGGGAGAGGGGTCCAATGCATTTTTTGGGGTTGAAATTTACAGGCTTAGTCAAGAGATCTGTCACATCTCCGAGCAAAGCTTTTGTTGCAGCCAGTGGATCAGAAAATATTCATTAGAATTTTCAGCAACGTGCAAAATCATGCTTTAGATTAGAAGAGTCTGTTTGGTTGAATAAATCCGTATTGAGGTATTTAAGTCATGCATTTTTGGGGGTAGGAAATTTTGATACCAGGTATTTTTTGGGGTCTAAAATTTCAGGCTTGTGTAATTTTTTTGGATTTGCTATACGAAGCTCTGTTGGGCACCCTGTCATGTATAATGCGAGTACCATCCCTGGGAGGGGGTAACCCTAGAATGGTCTAGCATTCATTAAGCTAAAAGAGGTAATAGACATGCTTCTGGTTGGGAAGGGGGTAACACTGATAGTACGATAACTAAGTAAAGTAATTGTTATTTAATAATTAATTATAGTTTAGTTTAATGTTGCCATTTGCAATTGGGTTATGTAGATATATAATGACTTTTTTGTCCTTTGAACTATTTTGAACTTGCATGTCAGTCTGACCTAAAAATCCTATTTTGGTTAACAGGTGGTTGTCACGACTGGAGGATTCCATCAAGAAGGGTTCTTTAGTGTCTTATTAACTCAGAGTGAAATCGTTTAATATTGGTTTGGAACCTTCGCACTCCTTTTAATTTTTTTTAGAGCACAGAATTTTTTGAGTTGATCAATGTTTATTACATGTCAGAAGACATTTTTCACTTTTCCCATTAATTTCTTAAAGTGCCCCTGAGACAAAATTGGTGGTATTTTCATGTACAATGCGGCCAAATTTCAATCCATTCTGGACACATGAGAAGTCATAATTTTTATACTTTTATTTCCGAAAATTTACGGCTGCCATTAATTTTGTGTGTTCCAAGGCTTGAATGTGATTTGGAGAAAGTGACGTCAAAGGCTCGAAAATTCCTCACAGGTTTTAATTATAGCAACAATCAGCATGGGAAATTGCACGAAGAACGATTCAAAAGTTTTTGTTGATCTTCATTTGATTTTCAGTAGTTATTGTTATTATAATTACAACCCGTGAGGTATTTTTGAGACTTTGACGTCACTTTCTCCAAATCACAACCAAGCCTTGGAACAAGGCAAATTAATGGTGGCCGTAAATTTTCAGAAATATAAGTTTTAAAATTATGACTTCTCATGTCCAGAATGTATTGAAATTTGGCAAGGTGATTAAGAAAGTTGCATTGTGCACATGAAAATAAAAAAATGCCACCAATTTCGTCTCGGGGGACAACTTAAATGTATATTTCAAACTTGTGGCAGTCACACCATTTGCATGGGCTCCTTGTGAAATCATACAGTCATACATATATTGCAAAGCTGTAGGCTAAAGAGAGCTTGAAATAATTCCCATTTGGGCATCTGTGACAAGTAAAATTAATATTCCTGCCAACTTTTGAAGATACAGTAATGTATGCGACTGCCTTAATTGGAGAAGCAAACATCTGTTTTTTAAAAAGAGTGTTGAGTTAGCAAATAGAATTTAGGGAGACAGGAAAATTGTTATAGAAAAAATTAATAAACTAAAAAGTCAAAATAAGCAAATTTGAGTTAAGTTCATGTGAGCAGTACTAGTTCATGTTTTAGACGTGTTTCTGTTGTGGCAGTAATTTAGGGGTGGCGTTAGGGCAGCATTTTTTATAAATCATAACATTTGTAGAATAAAACAAGCAAATATCAACCATAAATACCTGTATAGTCAATTTGAACTAAAATAATTGTCATCCAGATTGTAATCCAGGAGAACAAATTTTGTTTAGTTTGACTCCTTGAACAGTTTGGTGTTAGTAATAATTCTTCTAGTAAGCGCCACATTGTTCGGAATGGTGCAGCATTTACTCAAGAGCAGCACTCTAATTTTTTTTATCTTACATGCGGCACTTACTCAAGGGCAGAACTTAATTAGGCACCGTGCTTAATTGAGTAAGTACCGTAAGTAAGTGTTAAATTCCATCCCTAGTTGCTGTACATTTTTATTAAATAAATAATTAATATTTCATTAAAATGTAATAAAAATAGAAGCTCCAAGAAACAGGCATTGTTAACATAAAATGTCGTCATCAGAGCTTTTAGCAAATTTTTTGTCTTATGGCATACTTGGTTTTAAAATAGCTATAGTTTTGAAATTCAGATTTTGTACATAATAGAATTATGTTTTAGCTTTTCACTTGTCATGCTGTAATGTCATGTTACATTAAAAAAATTACCTGCCAATTCTCACACCTTTGGAGTGAGTCTCACACCTGTAGGTCAAAACTTCTATCTCATGCGTACTCATGCCTATGGACCAATTTTTACTGCCTTGTTGAAATATTTAAACTATTACAGCCTTAATTGTCACATTTTCTAAAAATATGTAAACTAGAAGCAGTGCATGAAAAGAAAACTATTGCATGTAAATGATGATACTTCTCCTTAATTCTGTGGTATAATTTGGAAGGAAAAGAGTACAGGGGCAGATCTAGGGGTAAGGTGCTGGGGGTGCGCACCCCTCCTGGATGACCAGCACCTTTCTAATATAACTAGTGTTCTGCTTACATCACCCATCAGTTGCGTCAATCCTTAGTGGTGCACCCCTCCTAAGGAAAATCCTGGATCCGCCTCTGAAGTACTCGCAATGAGGTTCATGTTTGACATGTTTGGAAACATTCAGAACATCCTTGGAAGTCCTTGCACAACTTTGCATATGGTCAATTCATCTTTAATAACCCTGATAAAAATCTAATGCCTTTATAATTTGACTTGAAAAAGTTGGTAGGTATAAACAATTGACAACAAACTTCACAATTCTTAGTAAATTCATAGCTTAAGCAAGGCCCTAGCAAAAAACTTGTTTGGAATTATGAATAAAAACTTCATGCAGCAAATGGTCACCATTTTTACTTGACTGGATAACAAAAATGGTCTGGCTCAGTAACCAAGCTCCAAAATGCTTAACTCACCACCTTGTATGGTGAATAAAGTGTCATATGCTGAGCTTCTCAACCAATCAGAACTCCCCATTATACTAATTTTTATTATAACCCAACAAGTACTTTCTGCATGCTTTTATTGGTTTAAAACACATCACGTTCGAAATAAGTACAGGTATCCAACAATATACAGGTGCCCTCCCATTGTCCGATTATATAGTGGAGTGGCAAACAAAAGAACAGGCACCTATTCAATTCTAATATTTTAATTGTATCGATCGTAGAGAAAAGAAAAAAATGAAGAATTATTTGTAAACCAGTCAACTTGCAAGTACATTTATAGTTCCGATATTTTGGAGGATATCGCCCTTGGTTGAAAGACTCTTCCAAATTTCACATTTCAGTTTTCTATGAATCCCTTCCCAGCTAAATAGCCAAGGCATCCCCTTTTCCCAGGGAATAAGCTCTCAGAAATTTTCAGTATGGTCTCTGATATGTCAGTTACTGATATGTTCTTTTGCACAGATAACAACTAGCTTCCCCATGTGACTTGCTCTGGATGGGATTAAATTTACCCTCCCAGAGGGAGTGGGGTGATCTGGTACATATTAGTTATTTTTAAAGGTCAGGAAGCAGCGCTTGCAAGACCGTTCATAAATGGCTCATTACCCTTGGTGGACAGCTGGTATTGTTTTTCAGTCATCTTAAGGCTGTGTTCACACTTGGCGCCCAAGTACTGGTACCTGGGCACTTGGGAAAAGTGTACCATTTTCAGACACTGAAAACCAAAGTACCTAAGTACTGTCAAGTGTCCGAGAGGTCTCATCCTTGTACTTGGGCATGGTGCTTGTGCCTGAATTCTGGTATGGGTACTTGAAAAAAGGTGTTCACATTGGAGCACAGCTTAGAATCCTACTCAGGAACCAGCCCCGGGCACCAGTGTGAACACTTCCTTACAAAATCCGACCTCTTGAAAGACCCTTGTCACCCATGCCTTTGTTATTGTTTGTGTAAGAGTTTCAGAAATCATATTTTATGTGGAATGTGTTAAAACGAAAGAGATCATTGAGAAATTTGACAAAAGTGCACATAATTTAAACACTTCCAGAGACATAATTTACAGCAATGGAATAGGATTTTGCTTCACCATGCAATTTCCATTGTATTGAAAATGGTGGAGGCTGACGAGGGACCTTTCACGTTGAACACCTCTCTGCAGAGCAGAAGACAGTGACTGTGCCCTAAACCCTCCAGAACAAATAAAGCATTAACCATTTGCTTCACTAGCCTGGGGAACCAGTAGGTTGTTTAAAGCCAAGATTAATGAGTTTTCCTTGAACAAAAAAAATGTAGAACACGATACTTTACAAGACTTTTGAAGTTTATTCCTTATTTCTCAATAACTTAAAGGATTTTTATGTCACTTTCCATAGCTTTTATACAATTGACCTTTTTAGTTTGTCCAGCAAGCACAGCTGCGTTATTATTAAGTTCAGTTCTGCAGATGAAATCATTGCATCTTCCAATGTGCAAGTCCAGCTCACATAATAATCGTAAATTCTGCATTTGTCGAGCTGTTCAGAACAGCTTAAATTGAAATAAATCAACAAATACTGATGCACGCTCTTGGAACGCTTTTTCATATAAATTAATTGCCACAAAATTGCATAGCTTTCAAAATGTCGCAGTTTCAAATTGTGTCAAAGTTTCAAATTCGTCAACTGTATACCAATATTTCTCTCTGTAGTGTTCAGTTTTTTTTCTTTTTTTATTCAGCGAAAACTGCTTAAAGCCAACTTCCTCTTGATGCGTTGAGGATCAGTACCTCTGACTCCTTTCTGGTTGTTTTTCAATTGCTCCATGCGTGCATTGGTTGCCTTCGAGAGGTCGAAGTGAAGACTGCTTCCATTTCTCTTGTCTCCCAAACAATCCGGCGTCCTCGTAGAATGTTTCTCCTCGTTGTTAGACTCCGTTGTATTCTCGGGTATGTTGCTTGAAACTTCTTCTTTATCCTTTCTTTCACTTTCTTCCGGATAGGGGAATATTAGGCGCTTTCTGATTTTCGAATGTGAATGCGCTCTTGCGCCAGATGGAAGGTCTGAAACCCTCCTCCGATGCGAGCGCTTCTTCTTCGGTGCCCACAGGAGGTGCTGTGCGAAGGCCGGATTGTCCTCCGTCGGTGGGGTAACTTGTACAGTCGATATACATCCCTCCATTTCCTTTTAAGACCTGCAACAAGGACTTGCTCGGCTTTAAAATACTCGAATGGTGCACAAAAACTGCTCAAAAGCGTTTCTTCTTCAATGAATGACGGAGGTGAGCAAAACAAATTTTTTAGCGCGTGTTTAGACTTGCCGCGTCCAGTGTCAAGCTCTGATTGGTTGACTGATGTTACGTCGCCATGACGTTGTCCAATCGGAGCGTAAGAACGATGACGATAACGCTGATCAGTTTACTGCAGGCTCTTAAAGCATGGCAAAATGGCGGACGGAGTAAACAGAACATTACACTATTGAATGATTTATTTTCACATTTTTGGTGGAAAATCGTTGTTCTTCGATAGATATTATTATAGACCATGGCTAAGAAAAAGTTATCTACATCATCAAAAGGTAAACCGAGTAGAAATTTTAAACAGAAAAAGGGCAAGAACGGAGGGAAAAGCACAGTACCGCAGAATTTCAGAAGAAAGAAAGCAAAAGGCAAGGAATCTGACGAGTTTGACGAGGTATTGTTGATTTAACAGATAGACTCCATGTTGCCGTACGTCGATCTGTTCAGTAATAGATCACTGATGACGTTAATATATGTGGTTACTAGAACAAAAAAGTGGCACACGAGGCGATGGCCGAGTGTGTCACTGATGTTACTGGGACGTTCCAAAAATTTCCGCACCCCTCTATGGAGGGTAACCTCTGGCACAGGGCCTGTCGGAATATTTTTTCAAAGAAGCCGTCAAAATTTTGAACCCCTCGGATGTAAATTTCAAAGGTTCCGACGACAAAAAGCTAGGGTGTCTGAATCTGTCCCTCCATCCCCTGGTGCGGAAAATTTTTGGAACGTCCCATTGTACCCATATACAAACAAAGCAAGCCCATTGAAAACAGGTTTGGTAACCTGGTAGCCTTTTACTACGCATTTGCATGTAAAGCTAGCAATCCAGAGTGCATCTGAAGCCATTTGTCTGGAATTTTTGTGTTTACACATGTATGAAAAGGACATGCTACATTCCAGGTATTATACTGCAGTAACTTGAGCCTCCAAGAACTTGTTATTGATTTTGAACGCCAATTAAAAAAATTATGAGCGTGAAAATCAAACATCTGATTTAATCCGATTGTACAATTTTTTTGTGAGTTATATTATTTTCATTTGATTGCCAAACTCGATCAAACCCAATCCATGGATTACGTTTGATTGCGTTCGATTTCCTATGCTGGGTTTTACAGTATTTAACCTCCTGGTCCATGTAAAAGGTCTTGAAAATGAATAATTTCCTTACCTAGGGGCTTAACCCATTGACTCCTAAACCAGCCGTAACTGGCCGTGACAGACCTTGACCTTTGTTCCGCTTCTGACGTCATCAGTTTTGACCAAAATAGGAATCCCATTTATCCCAGTTCTACAGAAGGGAAAGAGCTTTCCAATGATACCCAGATGATATTGATTGGGCCAATGGAGCTTGAAAAATGCAGGAAAACGCTTAGAATTTTCCGCCAAAAACTAGGAGGAAAATTTCCCTCACTTACCCTTGGCTACTCCATGTTGAGTATTTCCCGTCTCAATGATGCTTTCGTGGCAATTCTTGAACCGAAAGCAGGTCCAGTAAAAGGCCAACAAAAGCATAAAAAAGATACGAGGAAACGAGAAAGGAAAAGCAAAAAATAAAATAAAGAAATCAAAAAGCCTAAAGACGTGGGTCACTTTCTCGTCCAAAAACTATCTCGAAATTTTGATTTATGCGCATGCCTGAGCTTAAATATCGTTAAATGCGATACTAGCAAAAAACCTGCAAATGCATTTTGGAGCAATTTGAAGCATATTTAGACTATAACTGACTAGAAAATGTTCAAAATGTCTAAAAAACATGTTTTTTTTTTCAAAAATCTCCAGGAGTCAATGGGTTAAGAATGCTTTTAAGGTAGCTGCACATCTTCATGTACATGAGCATAATTTGTTTTTAATTTACCTTTTTAAATTTAGAGATTTCAACTACAGTTATTATTAATAGTTTTTGTGCAATGTACATCTTTGATATTCTATTAATTTTGGAATACGTATACATTTACTTCTAACAGGTTGCAACTGATGGACTCTATAATCATGAAGAAGATGAACATTTTATGCAAGATGATGATGCTGATGATGACACAGCGCTTGACACAAGAGGACTTGTCGCTGAGCATAACAAGAAGAAAAAGAAGTCTGGAGGATTTCAGTCAATGGGTATGTTCAAAACAATATTCAATTATTTTGCACCTCAGAAGTTCGTGATTTTCAGCAGTAAGCTTAAAGATTTTTTTAATTATTAATAGTACTCAGTAGTAAATGTGGGATTTATTGTTATTATAGTATGTCCACTTATTAATTTTTTCTCAACATACACATTCAACATACACATTCAAGATGTGTGCATAGTAATATTATTCATCTTGAATTTTATAACTTTCACAACCTTATTAATATTTTAGTCATCCTTATTTTTAATAGTAAATAAGAAAATTTTAAAAATCTGTATTAATATTGTCTTTTAAAAGCCCCTTTGGGGAAAGTCAATAAAGTATGTATATTGTATATTGTATATTAAAGTGGATAATGCACATGTTGCAAGGGTGATTTATAGCAAGACAAGTGCTACATTCCTTTGTCTGAATGATTTTATTCCCAGGTTTGAGTTTTCCTGTATTCAAAGGAGTTATGAAAAAAGGTTATAGACTTCCCACACCAATCCAAAGAAAGGTATGTGCAGTAAATTGGCCAAAGTTATTACTTTAATTTGGCTTGGGTTTTACAACACTGTTGTTGAAACTTACTCTATATGCTAGTCCTGATTTCAACGTCACCCCCAGAATTATAGTGGTGGTACCCATTTATACACATCATACATGTATGTGTACCCAGTTGGAGACAAGCACTGGAAGAGTAGTGTCATGCCCAAGAACACAACACGTTGACCCCTGTCCAGGGCTTGAACCTCGGGATGTGAAAGCTTCTTGATTCGGCATCCTGTACACTAGTGAAAATAACCATGTTATGCATCAAATATTTCAAAATTTGCTCACAAAATCGGCGAACTCGTATTTTAAGCCTTTTTCGTATCCGGGATATTGGTGACCCGTACGGGAGATTCATTCCGTATCTGGGAGACTCCCAGATAATCTGGGAGAGTTGGCATGAATGATGTTCCGTGAAGCCATGCGACTCTTTAAACCTTCAATCAACATTATCATATTCATGTAATTAAAACTCATCGACAATAGATGAGATTGGGGGTTGGTGCTTAGGCGGATGGTGGGACCATGAGCGAACGAGTCGAGAGCCAAGGTAACCATGGCAACCCTGTGTGCAGCAACCATCCAAGGTGCTTGGAAAGGCGGAGGGTCCGCGAACAGGTGTCTCAATTTTAACTTTGTCTAAATTACATTTAGCCACATTTATGTTGTTGTTCAATTTTATCCTTTGTTTAATTTTTCAATCCAGGTTTTTTTAACCTAGGCTAAAATAATTTTTAACCTGGGAATTGTTTTAACTTTTCTCTTTGGGATTGGGTACTAGAGCCAGGGTTAAATATTACTGCATGTACATATATTTTCACAACGATATAATTCATTGAATATGATGTACTAACCCCCCCCCTCCCCCCTCGCTGGGTAGGACCCCCTTTCCTTTCCTCATTTTGTAGGTATTTGCATCTAAAGCAGCTAGCTGTATCTGTTATCTAATCTTACAATGTATTAATATAATGACAAGGTGCCCAGTAGATGTGGTGTACCAATGAATGAACATACAAAGTATTTTTTCCATGTAGACTATACCAGTCATTATGGATGGCAAAGATGTGGTAGCTATGGCACGTACAGGTACTGTATATCAATTTTACAAACAAGGGTTTTAATAATTATTTATACGTGCCTGAAAGTTACAAATTTAGGACTTACAGAATGGGTTTTTATCTATTTTTTCAGGATCTGGCAAAACAGCTGCCTTCTTGATACCAATGTTTGAGAGACTGAAAACCCATTCAGCAAAGGTATGTAAGGTATGATTAAAGAAAACACAACACACTTCCTGGTCATTTATTTAAAGAAATGGCAGAGACTGGTACATCAAGGTAGCTTTCAATTTCTCAAACCAAAGTAAAGTCAAAAATTGAGCTCTGTTGATTCATGTGCAATAATGCCTTGTATACGAAGTAAACATTTTGCTTCAAAATTAGCCAAAATATGTATGAAAACACATAATATTCCCTTCAGTTGTATCAAGAAGATTCTAAAGGTGATATTACATTGATTTATATCACACTGACTAGTACCACTCGGCTTTACCGTAATGAAAATTGAAGATGGATGCAGATCACCCGAAGCATGTTTTAAACTTAACACCAAGTGTCTATATTTGAAAATTATTGCTGGTACTTGCCTACTAGCTGGTACTTCATAAATTTGGAAATATCTTACTAGCAAAATTAATATTTTTATTTAATGTTTTTATAGGTTGGTGCTCGGGGGTTGATCCTGTCACCCACGCGTGAATTGGCCCTCCAGACTCTTAAATTCACCAAAGAGGTACAAGATGTTTATAAATAAAATAGATAGTTTACCTATTTTTAACTGTTCTGTTTAAGAGCAACATCACTCTAGTTGTACATGTGAAAAGGATCAAGTTGCAGCTCGGGCGAGGTCTTGCATGAATGACTCCTACCCTTTCAGAGATCAAGTTACTATTAATAATAGTAAAAAAATGTTGCATGCAAAAAAGTCTACTGGATAATCAAACATCTGAATGGTAAAACAATGTAAAAGATATTTTGGTACAAAATGTAGTATTATTTAGTTACACTGTATATTATGTTTACTACCATAAAAATGGTATCCCACATTAATTAATGAACTCCTTAGTTTGAAGCCTCCCAGGTATAAGCCCAGGGCTGTCATTAAGTTTTGCATCACCTGTAGCCTCATTCTCCACACCCGTAGCAAACTTGTTACTTTGTGGTTGAATTCTATCAACAACAGGCAATTTCACCCGTAGCACCAAGGGAAAATCAAGCATACTCAGCCGTAACAGGTGTTACGGGTTACGGCCCTTAATGACAGCCCTGTAAGCCCATCCATTTGCTAACAAAGATATTATTCCAGACATAAACCCCCCGGATATAGGCCCACTCTGTTTATAAGCCCATCTTATGTATAAGTGCGTTCCTTTTGCGTTTCTTTACAAACATCAAAATTTTTAATCAAAAGTTATAGGGCGGCATAGAGTTAACGATAGCGTTAAGGCTTGTTGATTGTTTACTTTCGTTCTGTTCTGTTCCAGTTGTTCCAGTTGCATAAGTGTTTTATAGATGTATTTGAAATAAATTCTCTGTTTATCACGCAGAATGATGTTTTATCTGGTCATTCCAACTCAAAAGCCCTTCCGAAACCCCTAATGAAGTGACACATGTACGTAACTATATAAGGCCAAGGTTTTAACATGAGATTTTTACAAGTCACCAGGGTGGAGAGAGGTACTACAAGAGAATAATAATATTATGTCCTGTCTAAGAGCAATAGGGTAGTAGATCTATCTTCATTGATTTGAATTTCAGCTTGGCAGGTTCACAGGTTTAAAGGCTGCTGTCATACTTGGTGGAGACAGGTGAGTAAAAAGTACTTATCGTAACTAACACCAGGGCCTGAAATGAACTTTTTGGCATTGGTGTCAGCTGGCAACTTAATTAAAAGTTTTGGTCGCCGGCTAGCAATTTGGGGTAACCAAATTTATTCGTCCTTCTGGTGGCGGAACCCACTACAATCATAATTATAGTAGATAATCAGGCAAATCCCTTTCAATTCTCTTTCAGAATTAGTGGCAATTAGTTGCTGGCAAGGGGATCAGTGTAATGACATCTTGGCCTAAAATCAAAGTTAACGTTAATTTTGAGTATGACATATTTGTGTATCACGCGTATCACAGGAAATTAGTTAAAAATGTTCAAAAAATATTGTACAAACATTGCAAAAAAGCATCCCTTTATTCTGCGAAAAAAGACCGGAAGTGGATACAGTGGTATATGAGCTCAGATACCAGTGCCTCTAAACCAATCAAGACTCGGCAAATGCAGTATGCCATCTAGGTTTTGGTAATAAGTGTTGTTTTCCGCTGGCTGAGGCACAAATAAAGTGGAAAACGTTTTTCTCACACGCAACTGGGAGTCTGGGTGCTAGTGTGCAGGGGGTATAGGTCACACGAAAATTGCTCAGTTTTTCTTGTTACCGTTCGCCTTGCCTGACCCCCCGCCCACCCACCCAATTAAGGCTTTGTGAGTTTGAATTTTTGGTGTCACTAGGGTCTAGTTAGTTGTGAGCTTGTTTGTATGAGCTTTTTCCCAGGTAGCATTTGTTTCATATTGTTTTCCAATTGTAATGTTTTGTTACAATCTTAAGTGGTTAATAAAGGTCAGGCTGCTTGGTTCGGCTTGGCATGGCTACCAGTTGTGTGTGAGAACTGATATGTAGAGTTTTTAGGTACTAGTAATAATAAGTTATTTTAATTGAATACTGATTTTCAGTTTGGAAGGTCAGTTTGCAGCTCTTCATGGAAATCCAGATATGTAAGTTACTATAACTTTTCATTAATCTTTGTAGTTAATAATATGTAATTTATTACTTTATTTGGTAATATTGAGATATGTCAGCTAAATTTTATACCACATGCAGCACTCTGGAAGCTCTGTATGAATTTTAAATAGTTTTTTAATCTGTTTGTCATTTGAGTTGAACTTTTCCAAAGTTTTCATTAATGCCAAAGACATCTGAATCTCAAAATGGACTTGACCTTTGAGAAAACTGGCTGGAAAAGGGATTTTCCTTCTTTTCTCCTTCTACACTGTACTTACCATCTCCACCCCAGATTTTATTAACCCCCCCCCCCCCTCCGTCCCATCTTAATTCATTGTGCCTACCCTGAGGTTTAACCATGTTATTTTATAATGGGCCAAAACCATTGTGTAGAGGTTTCAGAGTTGTTGTCATAATAATTATTATCATCAAAACGTTTAAACTTGTATTTTACATTAAATGCAAGGTTCTTTAAAGGAGCTATTTCACGATATTCTGAGTCATTTTTTTGTGACAAACCAAACTGCCCTTAAAACATAAGAAACCTAAAAGTAATAGTTAACTAAGGAAGAAAAACAACAATGAGGTGATACTAAACCAAAAAGGGGCATGGATGGAGAAGGTTAAGTCGGATTGCAAATGGCGAATTTGATTTAAATGTAGGCTAAATTTTTCAAATGCCTGGACAAACCGTGATGTAGCTTCTTTAATCCGATCTCAGTTTAGTTCTCTAAATTTTCGGTGGCTTCTGTCCACCTTCATCAGAGCGAGTGATGTTTGTGGGTGCTCGCGCTACCAATCCGTTTGTTTGAGCCACGCTTAATTTTGAATTAAGAGCACATAAGCGCGAGGGGATGCTTTGTGTTCTTTTATGGCATTACTGTCCGAAGTGGAGTGCATTGATAAAATTACATGATATTAAATTGGTTTAAGGAGAAATTTTGTTGAACAATATTTTTGCTGTTTAATATGTAGAATTGTGGCCACTCCAGGGCGTTTTCTTCATGTCATGATGGAAATGGACCTCAAACTGACGGCAGTGGAGTATGTTGTGTTTGATGAAGCTGACAGGTACACAATCAGTTGGAATAAACTTAAATATCAATCGCAATGTACTCGTAAATACATGTATTTTTAAAGTAATACATGTATATCAAACATAAGAGATACTCACTACTGTAATTGCATTTCCCACATCAACGAGAGAGCTGAAAATTTATGTGATGTGTAGTGAAGAATTTTGAAAAACGTGATCAAGTTGTTTGAAATGTGATGAATCATCTCTAGTGCATTGATATATACATGTTAATAACAAATGTGTACCTTCTCACTTACAGTGCAACGCGCCTTAGTGTGGCCACCCAACAAACTCTTTTGACAAGTTAGCCAATCAGAGAACATGAATTTGTTTGAGTTGTCCCGCCTCCTTGTTAAAAGCGCAACAGGTTTTGTGACAACAGCTTTGAACATTGCAAGGAGGCGGGACAGCTCAAACAAGTTTGTGCTCTCTGATTGGCTAATTTAAACTTGTCAAAAAATTTTGTTGGGTGGCCACACTAAGGCATGTCGTGCTGTAACACTAAAACTAACTAATAATTTGAGAAAGTGAACCCATAAAAATCTATGCATGCCCAGCTAATTAAGATCAGATTTCCAAGACAACATCACATTCCTAACTAACTCCCACCTTGTCGAATTAGAAAATTGTAATGAGTTTTAAAAAGTTTTGAACTTTTGCCATCAAAGTTTCTTAATCTTCATCTTTACAGGCTCTTTGAGATGGGATTTGCTCAGCAACTTCACGAAATTATCAACCGTCTTCCAGACACCAGGTAAAATGTTATTTAAAAAATATTTGTTGATTGTGAACTTTTCTTTTGGTAGTGGCATTGTTAGTGTCATGTAAGGTAATATTCCTTAGTATTACGTTGCACATACTTACTGTTAATAATAAATTATTTTACACATGATAACCGCGTGTGATATCGCACACACAAAGAAAATTGTGGCTTTTTTTTGCTTTTTCTTTGTGGATTAGCTCACAAGTGAAATAAATTTCTGTTGTGGAAAATAATCAACAGAAACGTGTCACTTATTGAAAATATACTGTGGCCACCTAGAGATTACTGCAGTGTCATCTAAAAATGTGTGCTTTGGTCATTAAACATATATTAAAAATGTCCCTTGAAGTTGATACAGAACACTCCTCTATAATTTATTTTTCACATTTTGTTTTCTCCCTATCATTTTTTTTTTCTGCTCCCACAAGACGTGACGTCAATGGTTCAAAATTACGTTTCTGAAGCTGATAATGAAATGAATATGGCGGTATTTTCTAGGTTCTCCTGCTCCTAAACGTATATGTCCTTGGGACCCTTGAACTGCGGAACTTCTCCATGAGCTCATTCCAGCCTCACATGTAAATTTTTTCCTCTCTCAGACAAACCCTGCTGTTTTCTGCAACGCTTCCAAAGTTGTTAGTGGATTTCACTAAAGCAGGTAATTGGCCGGGGCACTGCGTTGTGTTCTTGGGCAAAACACTTTACTCTCACAGTGCCTCTCTTCACCAAGGTGTATAAACAGGTACCAGCGAATTTACTGCTGGGGGTAACCCTGCGATGGACTAGCATCCCATCCAGGGAGGAGTAGAAATACCCTTTTTCGCTTCATGCTAAGGAAACCGCGTAAGCTCCGGCCTGATAGGCCACTAGGCTCATATGCAGACTTTTAATCATTATTGTGGTGGACCCTGGATTGGGTGGTCTGGGTTTTAGCCCTGGTTGGGTCACTTTGTTGTGTTCTCTCACTGACCAGCAAAATATTGCTAGGGGCACCCCTGCAATGGACTAGCATCCCATCCAGGGGGAAGTAGAAATACTCTGTGTTACAAAAACCAACCAGGGATAAGCTCTGGCCTGATAAGCCACTGTGCTCATATACAGTTAACCACTACTTTCCAGGGGTTGGAGGGTGCTCCTTACTTTAGGGATTTGCTAGTACCAGTAATCATGAAAATATTATCACTACTTTTGGAAATTGTTGCTTTGGAGCATTACCAAGTCTTTAAAGGTAACAATGTAAGATTGTTTTTTTCTAATAGGATTAACTGACCCTGTTCTTGTGAGACTTGATGTTGACTCCAAACTAAGCGAGCAGTTAAAGGTACGCCATCTTTCTGTTCCTCAGTCTCATGTTTTTGTAGTTTGGTCATTAATTCACTCAATGACTTGTTTAATTAATTTTTGTCGTTCCTCTTCTCTTACAAAGCTGGCTTTCTTTTCACTGAGGTCAGATGACAAACCAGGTGAGAAAAGTTTCAGCAAATGCCAGTTTTCTATTGCATTTTCTATATTCCAACTCGTTAAATAACCTTGTATAAATCTACAACCTGAAAAAGGCACCCCTTTTGAGCGGAGCATCATACTCATATAGTCCTGGATAGCGAGTGTACCCCTCTTGTGTCAACGGAGCCAGAAATGTACTACACTGTATGTTTAGGCACAACCACATGACTTTCTTTCAAAATGTTGACAAGTTTCACAGCTTGAAGCAAATTCTAGATCCGAGTGTCCCATGTAAGAGTAGTCCCACCCATGACGCATAGCAGAGCAGCAAATAACACTCGGACGATGGATAACCAAACTTTGCAAGTGTCTGGTCAGATCTCAGCTGTGGTCGGACAGAATGTCCAGACAATTTTTTGTTGGCCTTTCAATGCAAACACAAATGATTTGTATCGATAACACATTGTCAAGAGTTTGACATGTGCTTTCACCTGTAAAAGTTATTTGCAGCCTGGCTCATTTGCCTCTAGTCTCCTTCGCAGGCAATTTTTTTTGTTCCCTGCGAAGGAGACTAAGTCACCTCACACTACAGACGAGGTTAGAAATAGAACCTAACATCGCCTTACACATCTCAAGACCAGTCAAACCATGCCTTTCTGTACATCTCCATAATATAGACAACTGCATTCTTGGCAGTAGGTAGTTCAAGGAAAACCTCGAGTTAAATGTAACCTCTGCCCCTGTAATATGCATAGAAACCAGAACTCCCATAAACTTGATGTCTCTATGATACAGATACAGTGTACATGTACCTCCATAACACAGACACATAGCTCTGACCTTTGATGTCTGTTTTTGAATGTTGTCCTTGACTGGTTGGTAGACTGTATAGCCGGCAGGATCAGCGGGCACGAGTGACTTAGCACTGGGTCACAGAATCCCGCCATTTATGCAAGCTAACTGATTGGATACGGTTATTTTTCAGCTGTGTTGTTGCACATTCTTCAAAACTTGATCCAACCATCGGAGCAAACGCTTGTCTTCACGGCAACAAAGCACCATGTGGAATACTTGAAAGAGGTACACACCGGGAGAGTAAATAGGAAATTTAAGCATTTAACTGATGCAAAAATCAGCCATTCTGGATCAGTACATTATTGTCTAGCTTGAATCAATACCCCTTTTCATCTGAGACAAAATGGGTAGGACTGTGATGCAATAAATTGCTTACATTTGTATCCAGTTTTTATTGTCGGTACGCAATAGAGGGCATTGCGATGGAGGGGATTTTTAAGAGCTCAGAGGGTCACTTGTCTGTTAAACTTAGTTTCCTTAGCTATATTAGGGAGTTTTAGCAACGACGACGGCGACGGCAACGAAAACGTCATTTCAAAATATAACTTCTCGTTTCTGTGACGCCTTGACAATTATTGAAATTTGTTTAACTTGGAAAATGCTGACGAACTCTCCAGAAAGTAAATTACTATGAACGGCATTAAAGTAAGGAAAAAGAAAGAATGCTTTGCCGCCACGCGCTCACGTTCTAGAGAAAACAAAAAAAATTGGTCATTCCGCGTTGTTGTTTTGCAGATGAAGGCACAGAAATATACAAAACTATAAAACGTACGTGCAGAGCGATTGTTTTTGCTCATTAAACCTGTTGTTTGTGGCGTTGCCGTTGCCTTGTTGCTAAAACTCTAAACCTTACCTTAATCTCACCTCACCCAACTGAACTGTTTTGTTTGCTCTGTAACTTAGCTGCTAGAAGTCGCTGGAATAGAAAGCTCCTATGTTTACAGCACGCTGGATCAAGCAGGTTCGTTGGGTTTGTAAGTCCTTGGCATGACCTCTCGGTAATGCAGAGGTTTATTGTCGAAAGATCACTGAACTCGCTCGTCCCTCGTGTATTTGCAT
Source organism: Blastomussa wellsi (assembly GCA_947652115.1). Lineage (NCBI taxonomy): Eukaryota > Metazoa > Cnidaria > Anthozoa > Scleractinia > Plerogyridae > Blastomussa > Blastomussa wellsi. Next base: position 5,154,918 of record OX393573.1, on the reverse strand, counting down.
GAGTTACTGAGATTTTAAAACCAGAAACGAGGTTTATAGCCTGACCTCCATTCCTTGAACAACAGAACATTGTACGTCAAATACCAACAGGCAATAACAAATCCCAGAATTCCTCATCTGCCCAACCGCATTTAATGGGAGCTTGAAGGGGTAAAATGGGAACTGAGATTTGTCCATTTCTTTACCCCCCTTCACTTTCAGGACACTCTTGTAAGCTCACCTAAAATTCCTCACCTTCACGAAGCTGAACAAGGCCAGGGCGAAATCCCGCCTCTGAGACGGGGCTGAGCCCGCGGTTTTCGTCCCTGAAGTTGTTATTAAGAAACATGACATGTTTGCTGGCACCATTACTTTCGGTGTATTCGCGAGCTATCGTGCTCGTTTTTGATTGGATAAAATAGGTTGGAAACAGAAGTGCATAATTCCAGAAGTCTACATCTTCGTATTAGGGCGCCCGCTGTGTCTTCGAGAATTGGCTATTTTTAGAACACCCCTCACCCACGATAAAATGGCACAAGGCCTTGTCCAAGCAATTCTAGCGCCATATGTAGTTCAGTAGCAGTTTCTGGCTATTTTTGAGGAATTCAAAGCAATTATTTTTTACTGGAATTATTTTTAGCGGTTAGTGGTGCAATAGCGGTTACTGGTATATTGATGTTTATAAGCTGGATTTGGTCAAAACAGAAATTGTTCTTGCATTTTGTCGGGCGCTTGGTCGCGTAATAAGTGCGCGAAAAAGCCGTCTAAAATAGCCTACTCGCCAAAGGCATAATTACCTCAAGACTCATTTTCACAGATGTAGAGTTCTGGAATTATGAATTTCTACGGAAATTCCTTGAGTGCTTCGACGAAGATTTGCCAAACTGAGTGGCAGTTGTTCCCCCAACTGAATTGGCATTTCATAGTATTTACAATATGGCTAGCTTACCCTAAGACGGTTGTTGTTTTGTTTTGTTGTTTTTTTTTTACAGCAAGGAAGATCAACATTGGCAAGTTCCAACACAAGAAGACGAACGTAATGGTGGTCACTGACGTGGCTGTAAGTGAAGATTCCCTATTTGATGATTTACCGTAGGAGAGCTGCCAAAGATGCATATTTCCTTTCAATAATTTTTGAGAAGGGTACGACACTGGAAAGAGGGGGATGCTTATTTCAGTGGTAAAGATTATATATTCAATGGCACGAGCGCGGGTAAAGAAAAAAACGTGATACCGCCGGTATTCGAACCCATTACCTTCTAGACATCGTTGGTGAGCCAAGGCCATTTACTAGGTTCTATGACACAGGGTTCGTACAGGTCATGGAAAACCTGGAAAGTCGTTGAATTTTAGAATTTCATTTTCAAGGCCTGGGAAGTCATGGAAAGTCATGGAAAATTATGTTTATTAAAAAGTGCAAAATCAATTAGGTTTTTTCGTGAACAAAATCGTTAAAACGTACCCAAAATGAAAGATGATTTCCTAGAGAATGCTCAAATTTAGGTCAAGGAAAACTTGGACTAGTCATGGAAAAGGTCATGGAAAGTCATGGAATTTCGAAAGCTCAAAAGAGTACGAACCCTGTGGCATGCGTGCTGTATACTGCAAGGATCAGCATGAAAGATGGTACATTTATATAAAAAGATGAGATGGCCAGTAATGATACGTGCGTTAGGCAAAGAAAAAACGTCAGTAGTGCACAGGATTCGAACTCGTGACCTCTCAGATACTCGGGTTGGTCAAACTCGTTCCCAGGGCCTTTTCAGCCAGGAAAAAGGCCCTGGGAACGAGATTGATCGGTCGGGCGCTCAAACCAACTGAGCTACGAGAACTCTTGTTGAGCTGAGGCCATTTGCTAGGTTCTTATATGACAGGCGTCCTGACTACTGCTGGGATCAGCAATGTCGAAAGCAACATCAGTGTAGTAAAATTGAAAGATGGTACATTTTCAGCTTGGTGAATAACTAGAGAGATGAAATGTTCAGTTGAGATACCGGTCGGGCGGTCAACTAAGACCTTTTACTAGGTGTTCTGTATACTTCTAGGATCAGCAATGTCGAAAGCAACATGAATGCAATAAATACGTCTCGCATAATTACATCTTTTCAGTGGAATATTTTTGTCCGTTCATCATCAGGCTCGCGGAATTGACATCCCGATGTTGGACAACGTCATTAACTACAACTTTCCAGCAAAGCCAAAGCTTTTTATTCATCGAGTAGGTTAGTATAATTTATGGTTATTGTAATGATTCCATTCAGCGAGCCTTCGAACAGATTTTTCTCTGACTCCCCGTTTACCAATAAAAGCAATACAGCTGTTGCTCACTCTGAAAACGTTTGAGCCTGGAAACTAATAGGTCAATCTAGCGATTATGGGAAAATGGGAGGACGGAACGCCACATTTGGTAATTGTTTTCTCCAAATAACCCCATAAGCGCTTTCGTGGCAACTTCGGTTCTAGGCCATCACTCTTTTTCAGGTTTCAGTTAGATGTGCTTCACCTGCAATATTTGAATTTTGTCCTCGTGTGGAGGTACACAAGGGCCGGTACAAATACAACAATACACTACAGCTAACCAATGACTCCTAAACAGTGAAAATGCAATGGTCATTCCCTTGTGCATCGGTACACGAGGAGGACAGAACCAATATTTGCATTGAGAGTACCGAATGAAATATTTTGTGTTTAAAACCAAAGGCTTTTAAGACTTGCATGTGATTTTACCCTTTTGACAAGGAATAGGAATCTAAAAAGTAGGGGTAACGGTACATGAACCTAAGTGTATTTCAAATTTATGTTATGTTAATTTGTTGTTGTAATGTTATGCTGTGAATGCGTGACTAAAGACTACGAATATATGTTGGACATCATGATGTTCGAATTTGTGTTAGGGTGAAAATGGTCACGATAAAATGTAAAACCGTCCCATACCCGTCCTCCTTGAGGTCCAGCATGCACTATAACGAGCAATCTGTTATACGCTTGTTTTCCTCAGGTCGAGTCGCAAGAGCTGGTCGTAGTGGGACCGCATATTCTTTTGTGGGCGGTGACGAGGTACAAATAGCACTAAGAGACAGTTTTTCTGACCATCACATTTCCAAACACCGAGGAGAGTTCACGACTTCGAGGTGTTTGGAAATGCGATGAAACACTCTCTCGAGTGCTCTTCATATCTTCTCAATCAAAACTACAGCTACTGAGAGAACGTGGAAATAAAATCGTAAAAATCTAGGCAAATTAAGATCACAATGGCTGGCCATTATTTAGTCATTTTGCTGGTCACAGCGGAGCTTAACGCCCTTTATTGACTTAAACAGCGTTTTGGGAAGCCACGTAACGCACGCATGATTAAAAGACATTGTAGATGGAACCATTCCAACTTCCGACCAGTGCTCTTCATTTCTGTCGTAACATTCGACGATTCCATTACTATAAATTCCTCCAAATACAAAAATTTTATTCTTCGCCTTACCAATAGCGTGGTTAGAGCGAGGGACGCGCAATTCCGCCGTGAGCAAGCTCCATACGTCTGTTGTGGGGTCGTATAGCTCGCAATTCTGAAGCGGTTGAAAATAATCCCCCGTGCCCCCCACCACGAGGATTTTATTTCCCATTGCCGTGGCACTGGCGAAACAGCGTTTCTCATCCATGGATGAAACGTATTCCCATTGGTTGTTTCTGGGGTCGTATTTCTCCACGCTATCGAGTCCCAGCTGTCGAAGTCCATCGTGGCCCCCGATTGCGTAAATGAGCCCGTTTAATGTCACCGCACATAAGCCCCTTCGACAGGAGTCCATCGGGGCCATATCTTGCCATGAATTGTCCGCTGCCTTAAATCGAGTCACGCCATGCTCCATAAGAAGATATATACTGTCTTCCACTGTAACGGCCGCCATTGGAAGGCTGGTAAAAGTTGATATTACCTCCGACCATGTGTTCTTTTGCGGGTTGAATTTTTCAATCGTTAAACGGTCATCTTCCCAGCCGATTGCGTAAACCATGCCTTCACAAATAGTCACTGCCCGTACTTCATTGAAGCTCGGCAATCTTGCCAAGTCAAACCAGGTTCCTGTTGCAGGAATATAGCAAGAAGCGCAACCGTTTTTGCTTAGTAACACGATACCCTCCGTGACACCTCGCGGCTCGTCACGTTCGTCCTCGGGAAAACTGAGAGCTGTTGTGACCAAACTTTTGCAGTCGTTACTGCGCGTCACGAACTCGTCACGGTCGATGACTTCGGTGATGAATTGAAGAGACATGGCCGACAAACGAACGTGCTGAAAAAGTTTCGCAAAGAAACGTTCTCTTGTTTCCGGATCATGGCTTACCCACGTCCTTATTCCATCAAAAACCTCTTCTTCGCCTTTTTGCGTTTTTATAACTAGTCTCTCGCCGCAAATGAGCTCTTTGACATCAGCGTAATCCGAAGACAAAAACTCCTCTGTTTTCCAAATCGCTGCAAGATGATTGCAAATGTATTCCGTGGCGGCTTCGTGTAGCAATTCGTGGCTGTATCTCTCGGCGAAAATTTGAATCGCCAAACAGTTCGACGGCTTCAGGTTAATCATTAAAAACTCCGCACAGGTCTCTTTGAGGTACGGAATATCAAAATAATCGGCGATTGCAAACAATTCTTCAGCGTTCTCCTCAGAAATTCCAATTTCCCCGGTGTAAACATAGTTCAAAAGCTCCTCGATAGTTTTACAATCTGGATGAAACTCTGGTAGATCCACTTCGAATTCGTCGCCTGGCTTTTCTCCAGTCAATTCGCTCGTAAACTTTGCCTTAAAAACAGGACTGTTCGCAGCGAGCACAACTTTGTGAGCGGCAAGTCGGCAATTATCGACAACGAGAAACACATCGCAAAATGTTTGTGACTTTCGAAACGAATTTAACGTGTGAAGCATGTCTTGCCGTTGTTGTTGTTTTCTTCTGTTTGTTCCTGTTGGAGGCGATTCCATAACTGCGATTAGGTCTTCGAAAATTCGCTGAAACTCGGCGAACGCACTCGACGCGCAAGCAACAAACTAATCTGCCGAGTCAGCGGTAGACTCACTGAACCGAATATATGTGTTGTTACAATTTGCATTCATGATTTCGACTTCTTTTATTTTATGCATAATTAAAGAATTTTCCTTGACAGTTTATTTGGTTTTCTTTTTCACAGACAAAATGACTCCGTTGTGTTTGGACTGGACTTATCTGTTCTAACAGACATTTGAATAACGTGAAAGGGAAAAATAAACAATAAATTTTCCGTATTTACATAGCCCAATCTAACGGGGGATGACAGCTCTAACAAACGCTGTTTGAGCAGTACCGTGTGTAAAAAAAAGTCCTACCGAAAATCTGGAATATCGTCCCGATTATTTGTGAGAAATTTCCCCCAAAATCGCAAAGTTCCCGAAATTTTAACTTCTTTTCTTCGTGTTTCCCGGCAAATTTTCCAAGTCTCCTGATTCCCAGCAAAATCTTCAGATTCCCGGAAGAATTTTGTGTTTCTTCCGAAACAGCCCTTCTCAGGGTTGACACCCCCCGTCAATCTAAACACTCGGGGGTTTGAGAGAATTCGAGACAGTTATGCAAACCGGAGACGCAGTCAAGATCTTGCATAATTTTCGAGGATTCTCCCAAACCCCCTCGTGTTTACGTGAGGCTATGTAAACACGGAAAATTTTCACTATTGCTTTCATAGAATATTTCTTAAACATGCGCAGGAATCTAAAACCTCACTATAGTGTTTACATACTCTCATCTTAACACATCTATCAACCAATGAGAGCGCGCGTAGTATCTCAGTTATTTTATAATGGCAGTGGATATTTCAAGGCAATTTTTTTAAACTTCTTTATTGTGTCTAACCGGCAAAGTAAACACTGGATTGCGGAAAGACCCTGTGTGCAAGTTACGAGTTATTTGTGTAGCCCAGAAGGGGTCTGTTTATACGGTGGAGAGTTGTCCCGGTAGGAGGCTTTCCCTTTTCCCCAAGCTATCTTTTATCAAGCGTTTGTATTGAAAAAAAAGTTGTCCCTGCTGACACGGGGGACGTTTCGTGACATCCCAAAAAAACGGCTGCGAAGGAGACTACTGTTGACCGAGAGGAAGTTGATCCCGTGTAATTATATATAACCTTTTTAAATTTCTTCTTCCTTCGAGATCCTTTCTTTCATTCATTGCTGCCGTCAAAAACATACATCGATCTTTGGAAGCTGAACAATAATGGTTTTATTTTATAGAGCAGTGCTCGACAAATGATTATAACCCATTAGGAGGTGAGGATGGCTAACGATGGCGAGGATGGAAACGGATTATGATATGGATTTTTGAAAAAGCGTCAGGATGTCAATTTTTCAAAGGTTTAAGTTTGGTTGGAAAATCGTTGAAATTTTGCAAAAATGTTGCTGCAGTCGTGAGTACAGACCTCGCTGCGTTCGGTCTATACTCACGACATCGGCCAAGATTCTCTCATGCAGACCTCCTGCTCGGTTAATAAGAGCTAAATACAATGTTATCAGTCTTCATAGGATAACCAAGCACGCATACGAAGTACAAACAGGAAAACCATGCTTTTCATTTCTCATGGTCAAAATGGCAAGCGGCATGACTCGCGTACAACGTCGCCCCGAATATCAATATGGCGGCCATAGTCAAGAGAGTTCGACATGGTTAACATTTTTAAAGGTTACCATAAGCTTACATCTCTGCTCTGCCATGTTATGGTCAATTGACAGCTGTCAAAAGAAGGTATCCGCTGACCAGTATCACATGACCAGATCGTGGGCTCAGATTTAGAACTCATGGAGGTCACCTATTTTTTGAAGTTGACCGCTAAACAGGTATTGATTTCATTGATCGCGGACTGATGTCCGATATTTTTGCTTCTGGCAGGATTTTTTAATTTTTCATGGTCATTCTCAGCAGAAATTCTCAGCAGAAATTCTGCAATTGGAGAATCTTGTTTATTTCAGCTGTGGAATCTTTCTTGAGTAATTGCGCACGCTAGTACTTAAGAACCAGCAAAAATACGGAGCTCCGCTTTTAGGCTTGGCTAAATCTATATATTATTTATTAACTGTGTGCTTTTCTTGTATTAATGTTTTATACTCATCTTTAAATTTAATTATTTCAGACTTCCCTAATAGCGTAGTAATAGCATTTTTCCTCCTCGTTTCCTTTCCTTTATTGTGTGTATTTGTGCTATCTTCCTGGACTTTAATTTATTTTCATTTAATGTTGAGTGTTTCTTCTGGCTACCTGGCTCCGCTAGCCCGTACGTTATTCCAGGCAGCCAATACTCTATTTTTATTTCCAATATTGTTTATTTCCATTATTTAGTCGTTTTACTGGTCAAATCGGAGCTTAACGCCTTTCATTGACTTGAATAGCGTTTTCGGAAGCCTCAAAACACAGGCATGGTTAAAAGACATTGAAGATGGAATCCTTCTAATTTTCGACCACTTCTCTTTAGTTCTGTCGTAACATTCCGCGCTTGTATTACCAAACACAAACATTTTATTCTTCGCCTTACCAATGGCGGCGTTAGAGCGATCGATGCCCAATTCCGCCGTGAGCAAGCTCCATACGTCTGTTGTGGGGTCGTACAGCTCACAATTCTTAAGCGGTTGTAAATAATTCCCCGTCCCTCCCACCACGAGGATTTTATTTCCCATTGCCGTGGCACTGGCGAAACAGCGTTTCTCAACCATGGATGAAACGTATTCCCATTGGTTGTTGCTGGGGTCGTATTTCTCCACGCTATCGAGCGCCAGCTCTCGAAGTCCATTGCGGCCACCGATCGCGTAAATTAGCCCGTTTAATGTCACCGCACATAAGCCCCTTCGACAGGAGTCCATCGGGGCCATATCTACCGCTCGCCACGAATTGGCTGCTCGCTTAAATCGAGTCACGCCCTGCTCCTTAAGAAGATATATCCTGTCTTCCACTGTCACGGCTGCCATTGGACATCTTGCGTACAGCCGTCTATTAGGAATAATAGGCAGCTGCACGCAGGCTACCATCGGAGGGCTGGTAAAAGTTGATATTACCTCCGACCACGTGTTCTTTTGCGGGTTGAATTTTCCAATCGTTAAACGATCATCTTCCCAGCCGATTACGCACACCATGCCTTCACAAATAGTCACTGCCCGTACTTCATTGAAGCTCGGCAGTCTAGCCAAGTCAAACAAGGTTTCCGTGGCGGGAATATAACAGGAAACGGAACCGTTTTTACTTAGTAACACAATACCCTCCGTGACACCTCGCGGCTCGTCACGTTCGTCCTCGGGAAAACTGAGAGCTGTTGTGACCAAACTTTTGCAGTCGTTACTGCGCGTCACGAACTCGTCACGGTCGATGACCTCGGTGATGAATTGAAGAGACATGGCCGACAAACGAACGTGCTGAAAAAGTTTCGCAAAGAAACGTTCTCTTGTTTCCGGATCATGGCTTACCCACGTCCTTATTCCATCAAAAACCTCTTCTTCGCCTTTTTGCGTTTTTATAACTAGTCTCTCGCCGCAAATGAGCTCTTTGACATCAGCGTAATCCGAAGACAAAAACTCCTCTGTTTTCCAAATCGCTGCAAGATGATTGCAAATGTATTCCGTGGCGGCCTCGTGTAGCAATTCGTGGCCGTATCTCTCGGCGAAAATTTGAATCGCCAAACAGTTCGACGGCTTCAGGTTAATCATTAAAAACTCCGCACAGGTCTCTTTGAGGTACGGAATATCAAAATAATCGGCGATTGCAAACAATTCTTCAGCGTTCTCCTCAGAAATTCCAATTTCCCCGGTGTAAACATAGTTCAAAAGCTCCTCGATAGTTTTAGAATCAGGATGAAACTCTGGTAGATCCACTTCGAATTCGTCGCCTGACTTTTCTCCAGTCAATTCGCTCGTAAACTTTGCCTTAAAAACAGGACTGCTCGCAGCGAGCACAACTTTGTGAGCGGCAAGTCGGCAATTATCGACAACGAGAAACACATCGCAAAATATTTGCGACTTTCGAAACGAATTTAACGTGTGAAGCACGTCTTGCCGTTGTTGTTGTTTTCTTCTGTTTGTTCCGGTTGGAGGCGATTCCATAACTGCGATTAGGTCTTCGAAAATTCGCTGAAACTCGACGAACGCACTCGACGCGCAAGCAACAAAAGTATTCTGCCGAGTCAGCGGTAGACTCACTGAACCGAAAATATGTGTTGTTACAATTTGCATTCATGATTTCGACTTCTTTTATTTATGCATAATTAAAGAATTTTCCTTGACAGTTTATTTGGTTTTCTTTTTCACAGACAAAATGACTCCGTTGTGTTTGGACTGGACTTATAGACTTAGCCCAATCTAAAGGGGAATGACAGCTCTAACAAACGCTGTTTTAGCAGTACCGTGTGTAAAAAAAGTCCTACCGAAAATCTGGAATTTCGTCCCGATTATTTGTGAGAAATTTCCCCCAAAATCTCAAAGTTCCGAAAATTTAACTTCTTTTCTTCGTGTTTCCCGGCAAATTTTCCAAGTCTCCTGATTCCCGGCAAAATCTTCAGATTCCCGGAATAATTTTGTGTTTCTCCCGAAACAACCCTTCTTAGGGTTGACACCCCCCGTCAATCTAAACACTCGAGGGGTTGAAAGAATTCGAGACAGTTATGCAAACCGGAGACGCAGTCAAGATCTTGCATAACTTTCGAGGATTCTCCCAAACCCCCTCGTGTTTACGTGAGGCCATGTAAACACGGAAAATTTTCACTATTGCTTTCATAGAATATTTCTTAAACATGCGCAGGAATCTAAAACCTCACTATAGTGTTTACATACTCTCATCTTAACACATCTATCAACCAATGAGAGCGCGCGCAGTATCTCAGTTATTTTATAATGGCAGTGGATATTTCAAGGCAATTTTTTTAAACTTCTTTATTGTGTCTAACCGGCAAAGTAAAGACTGGATTGCGGAAAGACCCTGTGTGCAAGTTACGAGTTATTTGTGTAGCCCAGAAGGGGTCTGTTTATACGGTAGAGAGTTGTCCCGGTATGTACTGGATTGCGGAAAGACCCTGTGTGCAAGTTACGAGTTATTTGTGTAGTCCAGAAGACATCGGCCAAGATTCTCTCATGCAGACCTCCTGCTCGGTTAATAAGAGCTAAATACAATGTTATCAGTCGTCATAGGATAACCAAGCACGCATACGAAGTACAAACAGGAAAACCATGCTTTTCATTTCTCATGGTCAAAATGGCAAGCGGTATGACTGGCCTCAAATATCAATATGGCGGCCATAGTCCAGAGAGTTCCACCTGGTTAACATTTTTAAAGGTTACCATAAGCTTACATCTCTGCTCTGCCATGTTATGGTCAATTGACAGCTGTCAAAAGAAGGTATCCGCTGACTAGTATCACATGACCAGATCGTGGGCTCAGATTTAGAACTCATGGAGGTCACCTATTTTTTGAAGTTGACCGCTAAACAGGTATTGATTTCATTGATCGCGGGCTCAGGTCCGATATTTTTGCTTCTGGTAGGATTTTTTAATTTTTCATGGTCATTCTCAGCAGAAATTCTGCAATTGGAGTTGACTTTCTAAATTATTCTTGTTTATTTCAGCTGTGGAATCTTTCTTGAGTAATTGCGCACGCTAGTACTTAAGAACCAGCAAAAATACGGAGCTCCGCTTTTAGGCTTGGCTAAATCTATATATTATTTATTAACTGTGTGCTTTTCTTGTATTAATGTTAAATTTAATTATTTCAGACTTCCCTAATAGCGTAGTAATAGCATTTTTCCTCCTCGTTTCCTTTCCTTTATTGTGTGTATTTGTGCTATCTTCCTGGACTTTAATTTATTTTCATTTAATGTTGAGTGTTTCTTCTGGCTACCTGGCTCCGCTAGCCCGTACGTTATTCCAGGCAGCCAATACTCTATTTTTATTTCCAATATTGTTTATTTCCATTATTTAGTCGTTTTACTGGTCAAAACGGAGCTTAACGCCTTTCAGTGACTTGAATAGCGTTTTCGGAAGCCTCAAAACACACGCATGGTTAAAAGACATTGAAGATGGAATCCTTCTAACTTTCGACCACTTCTCTTTAGTTCTGTCGTAACATTCCGCGCTTGTATTACCAAACACAAACATTTTATTCTTCGCCTTACCAATGGCGGCGTTAGAGCGATCGATGCCCAATTCCGCCGTGAGCAAGCTCCATACGTCTGTTGTGGGGTCGTACAGCTCACAATTCTTAAGCGGTTGTAAATAATTCCCCGTCCCTCCCACCACGAGGATTTTATTTCCCATTGCCGTGGCACTGGCGAAACAGCGTTTCTCAACCATGGATGAAACGTATTCCCATTGGTCGTTGCTGGGGTCGTATTTCTCCACGCTATCGAGCGCCAACTCTCGAAGTCCATTGTGACCCCCGATCGCGTAAATTAGCCCGTTTAATGTCACCGCACATAAGCCCCTTCGACAGGAGTCCATCGGGGCCATATCTACCGCTCGCCACGAATTGGCTGCTCGCTTAAATCGAGTCACGCCCTGCTCCTTAAGAAGATATATACTGTCTTCCACTGTCACGGCTGCCATTGGACAACTTGCGTGCAGCCGTCTATTAGAAATAATAGGCGGCCTCACGCAGGCTACCATTGGACAGATTGGAGGGCTGGTAAAAGTTGATATTACCTCCGACCACGTGTTCTTTTGCGGGTTGAATTTTCCAATCGTTAAACGATCATCTTCCCAAGCGATTGCGCACACCATGCCTTCACAAATAGTCACTGCCCGTACTTCATTGATGCTCGGCAGTCTAGCCAAGGCAAACAAGGTTTCCGTGGTGGGAATATAACAGGAAACGCAACCGTTTTTACTTAGTAACACAATACCCTCCGTGACACCTCGCGGCTCATCACGTTCGTCATCCGGAAAACTGAGAGCTGCTGTGACCAAACTTTTGCAGTCGTTACTACGCGTCACGAACTCGTCACGGTCGATGCCCTCGGTGATGAATTGAAGAGACATGGCCGACAAACGAACGTGGCGGAAAAGTTCCGCAAAGAAACGTTCTCTTGTTTCCGGATCATGGCTTACCCACGTCCTTATTCCATCAAAAACCTCTTCTTCGCCTTTTTGCGTTTTTATAACTAGTCTCTCGCCGCAAATGAGCTCTTTCACATCAGCGAAATCCGAAGACAAAAACTCCTCTGTTTTCCAAATGGCTGCAAGATGATTGCAAATGTATTCCGTGGCACATGCCATTAGGGACAGCGCGTCACCCAAGCCGAAAAAGCACTGGGAGCGAATTAATAACAAGATCGAAGTGCATTGTGGACCTAGGTCATCTCGCCAGCGGGAACCTGGTTTCTAATATAAACTACGCCTGTCTGTTTTACTGGTAAACAAAGCACGAACGCTTCTCCTTCGCTTTCATGATGCTATTTCGTTGAGGAAGTCCGAAGAGTGAAAGTATTTTGGAAATATCTTAGGAACAGACTAACGGATCAGTTCTTTACCATCATGGTGTGTTTCATTTTTCTATTTTATTTCAGTAAAAGGTCATGCGCGTCAACCAAATTTATCAAATGTATGAAAGCAAGATATCCGGGGGTGGGGGGGGGGGGGGGGTACTCCCTATTAAGGGCTTAATGGGGAGGTGCAGCCAGTCAGGGTATGTTTTAAAGGATTTTTGTCTTAAACAGGCCAGGGTATCGATTTTTATCATTTTGTCTTAAACAGGGTATCTTTTCTTGGCAAATTTCTTAAACAGGGTATAGTTTTGGGCTAAATGTCTTAAGCAGGGTATCAAAAATCAGAATTTTTTTGTCTTAAACAGGGTCAGGGTTTGAGGAGCCGGTCCGCACCTTTCCATCCAAGGATACATCGAGTACCCTCCCCCCCCCAGAGATATCTCAACCAATATATATCAGAAGTGTTTGAGTTTTTGCAATGAGACTCTCATAGGTGTGTTTTACAAAAGTGAGACTTCATCAGTGGTAGAAAGTGGCTATCAAGAAGAAGAATATGTGCATTTGATTGAGTGCAAGAATCCAGAAAACAACTTTCCAATGAACAGTAGCTGAATGTATAAATATTGTACCTTACTGTCTGTGGAATTTTTGAGGGAGTTTGAGAGATTTTAGAGTGGAGTGGTTATCATTAGAAATAATTATGGTATTTTCAGTGAAGGGTCAGTGAAGTTAATGAGATTGGTTCCTTTCTATTCATGGTCGGCACATACAGCAGATATACAGCGTTGTAGGTAGATTTTTTCCCCTTTGACTGGACCCGTTAGCCATTGGAACAGAGGGCTGTATAAGGCTGCTACAGCTGCATTTACTAGAGTAATAACACCACATATATCCGTACAATCCTGCAAGGAATAGTTGTGGCATCGCCAGTCGCATTCATGACCTTCCCAACCAGTCGCATTGGGAGAGTGGGCAAGCACTAGATGACTTTTATTGTACGCTCCAACTTGCGGAATGTACTTTACAAAGCTATTGACTACGTCGATGTTTCCCGGCCAGCGTGTCACAGTATATGATCTTCATAAACGGGCGCAGTTCAACATCTACGAGGACCCAATGATTACCACCCATTCCAGGACCTCCCATAAAGGTCACAACATTCCTCTGACCCACATTCAGAGCCATAACCAGTCGTTTTAGTGTTCCGAAGTTAAATAACTTCGCCTTCCTCATCATCTCGTTGTCGATGTTAACAACAACGTTGGGGCACAGTAGCATGGTTTCACTTTGCATGCAGTTAAGTTGGCTCAAAATCCACGTGACATGATCGGTAGAGAGCCAACTTTCAGTTCCAGATGCAGCAAGACGAGCAAGCTCGTCTGGAGTAAGTCCTATAAATTGGTAAAACATCGGTAAGCTTCATATGTATAACTCGGAACTTTTTTGTATATAACAAAAGAGAGAAAGAAAGGGGGAGTGGGCACACATCGTGCCCTTATCCTATTTAATCAGGGTAAAGGCTTCGTGTGGGACAATCTTGCGAATTGTGCAAATTGTCTAACTAGACAAAATTGTTTCCCTTCCCTTTCACATTGACGAGTCTGTGTGCGATGTGTTAGAGCGCGTGTATCCCCTTATGGTATAATGGGGAGGGAGTGAGGGAGAAAGAAAGGGGGGGAGGGTGTGAACAAAAAGAAGACATGGAGCAAACATTTCTTCGTCTCATCATTTGAACTCTGTAAGGGGTGTGTCTTATTTGAATGTGAGGACCAAATATTGCATTTCTAGTGCGAAGACTAGAAAATATGTAGATTTTTTTAACTGAAGGTTTGGGGGGGTGGGGTGGGTGGGAGGCGATGTCCTTTTTTAAATATTTTTTTGCTCATTTTGCTTTAATTTTAGTTACATCTACTAATCCTGGCCCTATGCTGAATAAGCCCTCAAAACACCTTTACAGTTGACAATTGTAATAAGAAATTTAATGAAGCGAACTAGGTGTCCGAATTTTATTATTTCCTTTTGTTGATCTCGTCACATACTGGTACTTTACCGGGTTTTCTGTCCTTAGTTTTCTATACCTGCCAACTCTCACGCCTTAGGCGTGAGTCTCACGCCTGCGTGCTGAAAACTTTGATCTCACGCCAACTCACGCCTGCGATCCAAATTCTCACGCCTGTGTTGAAATGTGAGCTGTGATAGCTCTAAATAGCACATTTTAAAAACATGTCAACTCCAAACAATTCGAGAAACGAAAATTTTATTTGAAATGGATAAGTTACGATTCTTTTCCTCGAGATTTCCGATTTTTCAAAGCAAAGACGCTGGGACGAGTCGCTGGCTCGCTGGAACATTTATCTCGTTCCCAGAGGCCAAGATCATTTTTGGTCTGCGGAATGTCATCGGAAACCTTCGCACTTCTTCGGAAATCTTGGTCCATATTCGGAAATTTTCGGAAATCATCATGACATCTTCGGCAATTCAGGCTCCTCCAGGGTAAAAGATCTCACGCCTTTGAATAAGAAAATGTTGGCAAGTATAAGTTTTCTATGATACAATTAACCCCACGCGAATTAAGCTTTGTAAGATACTATGGAGACTTACCATAACTCGGTAGGACATCATCAGCAGGATTCTCCCAGATCATATCTTTGAATTTATCGATCGATTCCGAGGATAGATCGCGCCGAGTTTTGGGCTGGCGAAAAGCTTTCGCAAACCACTGAACCTCCTCTTTGTAAGCATTTGGCTTTTGTTGTCGACGAACTTCCTTTGAATGACTCATTTTACGGTCGAATAAACGAACAATACAATATTTGCCAAAGCAAATCAAGTGATTAATTTTATTCAGGATTTACCTTTCGCGCCAAACACAAAAATAGACAGGCGTTACTTTACATTTAGAAACCAGATTCCCGCTGGCTCGATAACCTAAGTCCACAATGCACTTTGGTCTTGTTATTCATTTACCTCCAGGGCTTTTTCGGCTTGGGTGACGCGCTGTCCCTAATGGCATGTTTCCGTGGCGGCTTCGTGTAACAATTTGTGGCTGTATCTCTCGGCGAAAATTTGAATCGCCAAACAGTTCGACGGCTTCAGGTTAATCATTAAAAACTCCGCACAGGTCTCTTTGAGGCACGGAATATCAAAATAATCGGCGATTACAAAAAATTCTTCAGCGTTCTCTTCAGAAATTCCAATTTCCTCGGTGTAAACATAGTTCAAAAGCTCGTCGATTGTTTTAGAATCTGGATGAAACTCTGGTAGATCCACTTCGAATTCGTCGCCTGATTTTTCTCCAGTCAATTCGCTCGTAAACTTTGCCTTAAAAACAGGACTGCTCGCAGCGAGCACAACTTTGCGAGCGGGAAGTCGGCAATTGTCCACAATGAGAAACACATCGCAAAATGTTTGCGACTTTCGAAATGAATTTAACGTGTGAAGCATGTCTTGGCGTTGTTGTTGTTTTGTTCTGTTTGTTCCTGTTGGCGGAGATAACATAGCTGGTACAAGCTCTTCGGAAATTCGCTGAAACTCGACGAACGCACTTGATCAGTAAATTTTTTGCAAATCATGCGAGCGGCAAATTTGGTCAGCGGTGGACTCACTGAACCGAATCATTTGTTATGTTAGTAGGGAGGGCGGGAAGATGAGAGACCCTTGGAACGGGGTTGCTGTGATCAATACTACAACAAAGGACTGAATAAATTTTCACGAACGGATTAACAGATTCATTCCTCACTTATCAAATTTGTCATTTTGCTTTGTTTTTCACAGTTGGCTCACGTGGTCGATCTTCATCTTTTCCTTGGCCGTCCTCTGAAACTGTCGCAAAAAGACTCGCAGGCTCAAGAAGACGGACTAATAGGCTCGGTTCCTCAGCTGCTTGTGGATGACGAGCAAAACTTTCTGAAGACAGCGCATGACCAGTCACATGATCTGGTAAGTGTGATTCTCGGTGGCAGCTCTATCACAGCGACCAATCTGCTCGGCTCGGGGCACACGGTTGCAATTTTTTTTCCTGTGAAAGGACATATGTCACCACCAGTCGCCACATATGTGAAGGCAAAAGAATCCCCTGAAAATTTTGTCAGAACAATCGGAATCCATGATGACGATGTGTAAAACATGGAAAGGAAATTGTTTCAATCTGCAGGAAGTCGCTGGAATCCACGAACTAACAGATACTAAGTGAAACTTTTAAATTTTGACTGCAAAATATTCAACTCGCTTTTCTTCAAAAACGCTCTCATAGAATTTTTCCAAACCTTGCAGTGTTGGAGACCTACATGTATACTACAAGGAACGTTGATTAGTTTTAAAAGTTTAGGTCTCGATCTCGAGAAAAATGTCGATTTTCAGAAATCATGACGTCATCGTTTCGTTGCTTTGGTAACACCGATGTCAATGAAATCTACATTCTTGGAAACATTATTCAATCTCTATTAAATGTGCCAAAAAATCTTGCCCGACCGACCCAAGACAGTGAAGTATTAGCTTTTTAAAGTTGGGTTGGTGTGGTTCTGAAAAACGGAGATGGGCCGCCTTAAAGGTGATGCGACACCCTTTGTGTTTTCTTTCGGACCTAAACCGAAGAAACCTGGAATAAGTAGCGAGAATCGTGAGAGCCGGCGGCGGACAGAAGAATAACGACAAGAGGTAGGGCTCAAATATCGAACTCCGGTTTAGTTTCCGACTCATTTTATCCAATCAAAAACTAGTGCGAGAGCTCGTGAATACACCGAAAATAATCACACGAGCAAAACCGTCATGTTGCTTAGCAACTTCAGGCACGAACACATTGGGCTAAGTCCCGTCTCAGAGGCGGGATTACGTCATCAACTGGCACTTACAAAGTTCCCGACTGTTCTATCTTGTCCTGTAAATTTGAACTTGCGCTCGTATGCCATAATTTCACTTACCTTCGCTTACATTCATGTCCATACATATCTTTCATAGAAGTTCCCAAAAGGGCTCACCACATCTCCCCTGTGCGGAAAGGCCTGTCACTAGGTGACGCCGCGTTGCACGTTTCCCTTTCGTAAACAAGCGATGCCATTTTTAACGGTCGATGCCATAATTGGTAACCCAGCTTTTGGGAATGGACGATGCTATATCTGCTCTAGTTTAGGCCTGGACTAGGTCGAAACTGGTTAGAATTTGGTGATCGACTAAAAAACACTCTCCAATTGCTTAATTGCCCACTTTCACACTGGTTTGCTTGCGGTTAGCTTTTGTTTTGTTGGCTGGGGCAATAGTAAAGTAAAATAGATTAAGAAAGTCATCTTTTATAATTAAATTTTGCTGGGATTTGGCGGATCAGCCTGGTAGTGTAGTGGTGAGATGGGGATGTTGGCATGCCAGAGGTTACGGGTTCGATTCTTTTCATTGACGTACAATTTTTCTTTATTTTTTGTGGGAAAAAAAATCGATTATAGCCCAAAAAATTCTATGTCACTAAAATGGCATCACTTCTTTACGAATCCCCTTCCCCAAAAAAAACAATGTTGCAAAATAAGCAGAAATGGAGGGTATTTTTTTAATCCCTACACTACATTGTGGAGGGAGAATTAGTAAATTTTTTTGTTGTTCAATTGAGATAAACACCTTAACGACAAGTATCGCAAGGCTTTGTCGATGATTGTAGGTGACTCCTTCATGGAAGGAAAGAGTGAGATTGATATTTTTTTTAACTGAGCCTCGTTTGTTGTTGAAATAAGAGGTAGGTTAATAAGGGTCGTCCTCAAATAGGCGCCACATCACACCGTCTAAATTTAATAACCAGTGCACCAATACAATAGAGATTTTTCGCTTGGGCCGGCAGGCTTTCAGTCAGGATTCGAAAAGTGGCTGTCCAAAATGCGCTATGGGGCCTGCTAAATTGAACAATTTATAAAGGAACATATGGGAAATAACAACAATTTTCTTTAAAAAGTGAAATCTTTGTTGTCCCATTACAGACCACGTGACATTCTCTAGAGAATTTTTATTTTATCATCCAAACATTATTTATTTATATGCTCGCAACTATTTGAAAATTTGAAAGAAGGAATTCTCATGAGTATCATCACATGGTCAATGATCACCCAGCAATGTTCAACTTGACAAGTTGATTGTTGTGACTGATGTTCTTCAGATTTCTCTTCGTCAAGTGGCAGCTAATGGGTATAAGCAGTACATAAAATCCAGACCATGCGCTTCATCGGAATCTGTCAAGAGATCCAAGCAAATCGACACAGCCACTCTTCCGGTTCATCCGCTATTCAGTAAGTCTGGTCTCCTGCTCTTTACTCTAGTATTATTCATTAGATTGCCACGTTGCCCATATATGGTCGTAAAGCGATTAATATTCGTCATCTGTACTTGACAGATATCCTGCGATACACGTTAGGTAACGATAGCTCGCAAAGCGCCGCGCAACGGCAACTTTTCTAGCTACAAAATGCGCTTCGATGACAATTTGATAACAAAACAATCATCCTGCTCAATCTTGCGGAATATCGTCTGATTTTAGCCAACTCGGCCTACGGCCTCGTCGGCTAATTATCAGGCGATATTCCTCGCGATTTCGTAAGATAATTGTTAATTATTCGTAGCCATGTAGGTTTAATTATTATTCATTCAAAATATTAACTGGGTAATATTTTCTTGGCTCAAACTTGTAAACCTACTCGCAGCCATTTTGTTTTTTAATTTTCTGCTCAACCTCGTCCCCAGGTTTTCTCGGTAAAGGGTTCAATAATCTATAGCGGGCTGCACTTTTGACGTCATCGGTTGAATATGACAAAATTCTTTCTATATTTGGTCAACAGCAGCTGGTTATGGGAATTATGCGTGTGGTTTTAACCAATCAGAAACGGGGAAATATTTAGAATGAATAATAATTGTTAATTATTCGTAGCCATGTAGGTTTAATGCTCTGTAGAGCTAGTCGAATGGGCCAGCATGTCAGTGTCCGTTGGTGTTAACCTAGCCTGTCCCAGGCTCTCAGATAGTGGAGCACGCGAAGAAAAAATAAGTTAGTGTTAACCGAAAAGCGGACGCCTTGCATATGGGAACGCGACGTGCAGAACTACGCGTCTTTTTATGGTTCACCCACTCAACTAGTCCTGAGAACAATAGACGGATTAGACTAATGGGCCAACATTCTTACTGTCACTCAGTACAGATCATGTGATGATTTATTTTGTAGGGTACAACTGTTCTGTTCTAACATACCCCCGTGTACACAATTGCGTGTGGAAAATTGTTGAAACTGCAAAAATCTAAACTCCCAGATGACTGATCGTGTTGTCTAAATTGGGTGGATGTAATCGCCTAATCCGAGAGATCCGGTGACAATTGTCTATATAGTTATATAGCTACATCAAAATCCATCATTGTCATCGGATGCATTTTGTATTAATTTTTGCCAACTGTCCAAATTGAAAATAAATTGGACAGTTTTTGCTCAAACTGTCCAATTTAAGAAAAATCTGGATACCTTCCATAAACCAATCAATTGTCAAGAAAAACTAGTTTGGAAGGCGAAACATTTGCCATGTTCATATATATTTTTGGATGCTATATAATTAATAGGTAACAGGACTATTTGCTTGTCCAATTTGAAAATTATTGGATTCAAAAAAATTCATCGAACTGCCAAATTGGACTCGGGCTACGGCCTCGTCCAATTTTGCAGTCCTCTGATTTTTTTTCTCATCCAATTATTTTCAAATTGGACAGCATGTAGTCCTATTACATATACAAAGCGTGCTTTGTTGTTAAAAATGTCATTTGTTGTCATTTGTTTACCCACGTTACACGGAAGAGCTCTTCCGGTGCTCGTACGAAAAAGTGCGTGTAGTGTTGGCCAACTAATAAACATCTGTTAACGGAGTTTCGTTTGTCTATATGGGAGAATCTTGACCTCGATCGTGGGTATAGACTGCTGGCTCGGTTAATAAGAGCTAATTATTTCTCTATTTGCCCTGTGTAGATTCAGGTGGTACATCTTCCAAACATGCTATATTGGACGGTGTGCGGAATTTTAGGCCCAGACAGGTACATGATTCTTTTCGATAAACTCGGTAACAAGTCTGAATTACTTTAAATTGGTAAACGTGCTGGTTTTATTCTTCTTAACTTGTCGTGGTCTATCATCTGGGAAACGGGCGCTAACAGAGTGTGGACAGGAGAATGCTTACAATTATACGAGCTTCAAGAAGAGGGCTTTTAGGGAGAAGGTGTAACTTAAAGGGGCATTGTCACGCCATTTTAGCAACACTTTAAAAAGCTAAAACTTCTTTTCATTCAAAGGAAAACCAAAAATAATGGTTTAGTTTTGTTACCTAAAACTATATTACTGTGTTGAAACCATTTACTCACGTCTGTTGTACTTGTTACTGATAGCGAGGATGGAAGTGGATTAAAAATTCTCAAGCCAGCTCCTGAAAAAATATGAAACCAGAAGTATATTTTGTACGAGTAAAGGTATTAAGTAGTGACTTTAGCACAGACTTGACCTAAAAACTCCAAAATCACCGTGGCAATGCCCCTTTAAAAGAGCCTTTATAACAGATAGAAGGCGGACCCTTCCGAAAGTGTCCGCTTGGTATTTCCCGCATGTAAGTAAAGATAAAAAGCGTTCAGAAAAAGATAGTAATAAATAATTCCATGGTCATAAAGTTATTCAGTTATTTCTTTCTTTCTGTACTGCAGACAATTTTCGAGATTGGCTCTACGTCAAAATCAACGGCGCAGTCGATCATGATGTCCAAAAGGTACGTTTTGACTCGTGTCTAAATTCTCCAAACAATATTGATACATTATCAAGCGGATAGGTGGTGAGAATTAAAAAAATAATCAACTAAAGTATACTGTCTTGATGTAACAACAATTCTCCGAACTGACATTAATAGAAATGTATGAGAGTAGGTTGGGGGAATTCCAGTTTTGAGATTGGAATAAAAACGTTAGCTGTGTAATCCCTCAGAAATTACGCGCAAGGTTGCTCCAGGCCGATAAAAAGCTAACATCAAATCCTGCCTTGGTACTTTTTCTTATGGTTCGTTTTATTCTGGTGATCAATACTTTCTTCTTATCACCTAATAGATTACCTTGATGAGAAATAAGATACTGGTCTCTGTCAAATCTACGAGAGTTATCTAATTCTGGTCTGTGGAGCGTGGAGCCAAGAAGCGTATTAACACACTCTTCGTCCAGCTACGAAGGCAGTGATATCGATTTAAGGACAGCTTAAATTAAAATATGCAGTCCGTGAGAAAACATTGTTTTTAGCAAAATCGACGCGTACACCCAGATTACAGAATGAAAATTTCCAATAAGACGAGTGGAGCTTGAGTTAAGAATGTGAACGAACGACCGTTCCGCCGTTCGTCGCTTCGTCAGTTCGTCCGTTCGTTCGTTCGTTAATTCGTTCGTTGGTTAGATAGTTTGTTCGTCCGCTCGTTGGTTGGTTCGTTGGTTGGTTAGTTCGTCTGTCCGTCCAAGTCGTTCATCCACCCGTTTATTAGTTCGTTCGTTCGTTCGTTCGTTCGTTCGCTCGATCAAATTCTTAACTCAAACTCAACTTGTGATATTTGTTACTTTACATTATTTGACTGTGATTCGTTCACAGGAAACGCCACGGCGATGTGATTCAAAGAGCTCAGATGCATAAACACGACGAGTCGGTGACTCTCCATGGAAGGGGTGGTGGCACTGGCCGCGATGAACTGGGCAACAGTGCAACCACGGACGAAATTAAGGTAAGGCAAGGTGAAATCATGGGCTGGTTCCAGAACCTGGAAACTGAACTATGGTATTAGCTTGATTCCGGGAAGCTCCACAATATACACTATTAGTAAAAATCTACCAGTATACGAATGCAAATGCCGCAATCCGATTGGCTGAGCTTCTCTACACTATCAGCCATTAGACTGCAGTGGTCGAAGGTCGTCTTCAAAATGGCGACTTTTCACACTTTAGCAAAGTTTCGAAGGAAGATTTAGAACTTTTTCACAGACACACGATTCTTTTATTATGATTTTTACTAAAACAATTACATTATTCGCTCTCGATTTCTGTGAGGTAATAGTCGATTCGGCCTTTGGCCTCATCAACTATCACCTCATAGAAATCTCCAGCTCACAATCTAATTGTTAAATAGAGTAGGGAACTTAGTAATAAGTGCAATAATTTGTGGAAAGTATTCAATAAATATTTATTAAAAAGTAAAGTGGGCTGGCAATGGATCTGGGGTGGAAATGGAACGAACTGGAAAGCATAATCACGAAACGTTTTCAGGAAAATATACTCTAGTAGGGCAAACATTTTCAGTCCGTTCGTACTTTAAAATTTTACCAGGCATTTTTGGCATTTTTTCTTTGACACAGAATTCCTGAAAAGAATTGTTGTGGATAACCCAGTGACAAACTGTATCTTTGTTACAGTTTAAGCAAATAATAGCTCTCGATGTTAGGTTTATTTTATTTATTTCCTTTTTTCAGGGAGTTTTTACCACCGTTTTCGATCCTAGCCAGAAAAAGAAACGGAAGAAATCCAAGTTCGATCCTGAAGGTACTTGTTTCAAACGTGTTTTTGTTTACGCAGTGGCGGCGAGGCTTGGTGGTAAGGCCGCTGAACTTGTTATCTGGATGTCCCAGTAGAGGAGTTTATGTTCGGTGGTCCCGAGTTCTACTCCTGCATTCCTTGTATACATGCAACTGGACAGCCTCCCATCAGTTGGGGTTTTAAACAAGTTTTAGTTTATTCAGGTTTCTGTAAACCATACAAGGAACACGTAACAAACAGGAGCAGATTGTATACTGTTCTCACCGATCTCACCTGTACTCCTATAATGAGAAATGGAGAGCCCTGGCGGACGCTCTCAGCAGTGGCAAGAGGGAAAATGAAAATAAGGGGGAAGAGAGGGAGAAATTGTTAAGAGACCACTGGAAGGAGGAGTACAGATAAGGCCAGGCGAGGAAAACTGCATACTACCAACTGCCACGGAACATAACACGGGTGTGCGAGAAAAGAGGGCGAGTAAAAGGTTGATTCTCCTTATATACGCTTAGGTGAGACCGCTGAGAATAGTAGTCTATTCTCACCTGTCTCCCTCACGCCTATTGTTGAGTATGGGCACCAACAGTCTCGTGTTGACTAATATAATCCTAATATAAAACTGAGGTGGGTAGGGCGGGAAAAAGCCACAGAAACGAGACCTGAGAAGGATAGGCGTAAAAGGAAACGAATGAGAACGGTCAACATGTTGAATATAAACTGCTTAGCAGCTTCGAGAGAATGGCATCACTCCTTTGTCTACTCTGCCTTTTATACGCGCGAGGTGAGACCGCTGAGAATAGTAGTCTATTCTCACCTGTCTCCCTCACGCCTATTGTTGAGTATGGGCACCAACAGTCTCGTGTTGAAGATAACCCTAAAATACCACGGCGGAAACTACAAAAACCGCACAAACGGATGCCCATCCTCAAAATGAGAACCCCAAACTAAAAACCCCATCCTAACAAAACAGAAATTAGGAACGAGGAAACGCAGAAACGAAGTCTTTTAAGCGATTAAGATGAAATCTTGACTAATATGGGCGTTGTCTGCCATTTCCTGGGCCTCAGTAAGAGATCCCTTATAATTGACCCAACGTGGCGAGTTAACAGAAATCTTGGCAGGATCAAAGTTGGGAGTCTTTTCCCAGTCATGAAAAGGCATCTTGAAAAACTAGAACAGAAGAAAGAAAAGGTAAGGCCCAGGGAATGGCAAACTCAGCCCCGGTAATCCGAGAGGGAACATTCGTTCCCCTTGAGAATGCCACCCGAGGGAAGAAGAAAGAGGAGCGAGAACAATATAGCGAGTGGATAACAGTAAAGCGAGTGGGCAAATATAAAATATATAAAATAGAAGTCGGTATTAAGGGATAAAAGGGTGAAGGATTAAAGACGGAAACCCCGAAATAACAAAAAATAAAGGAAACATAAGGCAAGTAAAAACAATGCACTATTCGCCTAGAGAAAAATCTTTATTGCATAAGATGATACAACAAAATTATGTTGAAGGACGGTTAAATCGAGGCTGAGCAGCAGAAGAAGGCTGACGAGA
>OX393573.1:5075392-5125392 GCA_947652115.1 Blastomussa wellsi | reverse complement strand
ATCGTAAGAGGAAAATTTACGTTGGAGAAGACGGAAACGTGAAGAAACTCAGAACCGAGAGCGGCGTGCGGATCCCTGCGACATACAAGAAAAACATGTATCCTTTATACACTATCAGAGCACTTGATCTCTTGGGCGACTTATCCTAAATACTGATTCTGTCAGTTTGACTTGAAACAATCGTAAAGTTTCCGATTCTTATTGGAAGGAATAAGTAACTAAAAGGAATACCCCCCTCTCCCCCTTCTGACTAATTCAAGAAATTGCCTTGTTACTCTTTTCGGGTCTTTAATTAAACATCCTTCGCAAGATCTCACTCACTAGAGTGGCTAGCGTCGAAGGGAAAATAGATCAACCAACAGGAACATTTCTCCTTGCCCTAAAACAATAGCAACTGCTACGCTAGAGGTTCAGTACGATTACAAGCTTACGTGTGCTGCTAAACTACATCTTGTTTCACTGACGGTTTCGTGAACCTTGAAATTTACTTTAATTACCCACTGGATTGAATCCTAACAAAGATGACATGGAGTTCATTTGTCACGAGCTGGGAACAAAGAAAAATTCGACAGAAATGACAGGATTCGAACCCGTGGCCGCCCTGATACCGGTTGTGCGCTCTCTCCATCAGGCCATTTCCGATTCTAAATGCGAACACAAACCATTCGTATGAAAATTAGTTTGATTTGCATGACAGTGAACGTGCAGGTAAAACATATGTTTCGCGCTTTTGACCATGAGGCAAACTAAAACTCAGAAGAAAAGGCCTACATAGACCCTATGCATAAATGGTAGACTTTCTGTCCTTCATCTTGTTTATTCAGTACCCGCCGGACTTCTGCCCTGAAATTCATGAGGTCGACTTGTGGCAAGTCTACATAAATGGCTGCCAATTTAAAATTCTTTTGTATGTATTTAAATTAGCCTCACTAACCTCATTTAAAAGTAAAAATTCTTTTGAATTACCAACTCAAAAACGAGGTTAGTAGGGCTAATTAAAATGAATACAAAAGAATTTTAAACTGGCAGCCATTTGTGCATAGGGTCTATACCTACGCAGATTCTCTTGGTGAAATTTCTTGAAATTATGAAAGTTTCGATGATACGGGTATTTGCTTTCAGCATAAAATGCAGCTGCTAAGTATTCGATTCTTTGTTTTCCCTGACTGCTGCAATTCAGTTACCAAGACTGGTTACGAAGAAATAAGATGGACGTTCCCGGATCAGAGGATCGAGAGGAGAATGGAACTAGATCTGGACACAAAAAGGGCAAGACGGGTAGGAGACAACTCTGCTTGTTTGATGTTGCGCCAGCTACTTGCTATTTGAAAAGCTTTTCTTGCCTAATGTGGTGTTCTTTGCTTTTTTATGGAAATTAAATCCTCGATGACCCGTAGAAATAAAGTTCTTAGTAGAATGTCTCCTCTTTTACCCCACCCGTCCCTCTCATGCATCAGTTGCTTTGATGGACTGTGATCCGAATGATCTTGGATCTTTAATCCGGATCTTCCAAATGGAAAGCCCCGGATGCTTCAGCCACGCGTGTATTATACCGTCATAAAACACGACGGGCATTTGAGAACACGAGGGAAATGTAGAAAATACTCGCCTGCGGCTCGTGTTTTCTACATTTTTCGAGTGTTCTCAAATGTCCGGATGGATTTTATACGCCGCGAGTCAAAACAACAAAACAGACACGATCGATAAACTGAAGCAATTTAATTTCGTTTCGTCTACTCTCCTCTCGAACTTAGAAGCTTGCTCGATAATTTCTGCAGTTTGACTCAGGATTTTATCGGCGATTTCTTCATAGAAAATGTTCTCCACCATCTCTTGCGAATGTTCACTAGGGTAAAGCTAACGAGAAACAATAAAATACTCTTTTCTGTGTTTTATTTAACAAATAAAGAAGCCCAAGCCATGTATTATACTGTCATAAAACAAGACGGGCATTTGAGAACACGAGGGAAATGTAGAAAACACGAGCCGCAGGCGAGTGTTTTCTACATTTCTCGAGTGTTCTCAAATGTCCGTAGTGTTTTATGACAGTATAATATATGGCTTAGACTTCTTCATTTGCTTTATGATATAGATTTTATACGCCACGAGTAAAAACAACAAAACAAGGACGATCGATAAAATTAAGAAATTTAATTTCGCTTCTTCTACTTTCCTCTCGAACTTCGAAGCTTCTTCGACAATCTCTGCAGCTTGACTCAGAATTTTGTCCGGAATTTCTTCATAGAAAATTTGCGCTGCCATCCCTTGCGAATTTTCACTAGCGTAAAGCTGACGAAAAACACTGAATAAAACACGCTTTTTCTATGTTTTATGCTATGATAAAACATGGGTTTTTGAGTCCTATCTATATTATAAACTCTTTTAGTAGAAACTCAGCTGTGTTCTATTGGAAATCCTTGAATCTGATTGGTTCAACGACTCGTTTTCTATTCGCCGATCGAAAACGATCGCGTGTGCGTTGCTTTTTGAAGTCAATATTTTTCTTGATCTTTGGCTTAAAAATACATAAACTGTTAGCTTTTGGGATGCAATCCTTTAGAGTTTCTACTAAAACAATTAGACTACTCGAATCGCCCATAGAAAACTCAGGCTCGTAGTCTAATTGTTAAATAAAACACGGGTTTTTGACCAATCAGAGCGCTCGTAGAATCCTGTCTTATTGCACAACTCACAACAGTGCAATAAGATTTCGCTTCACCGTACAATTTCCATAATTACGATGGCATCGAAATTAATAGCCGAGGCCGACTAGGGTCCCTTAACGGTCTAAAATGTTTTATTGCAAGAGTGATTTTGCCATACTTTTTTTGTTATTTTGCTGTAGGTAAAGGCGGAAAGAAGTTCCCTCCCAAAGGAAAAGGTTTTGTCGGCAAAGGTGCTAAACCGCGTGGAAACGAACTGAAATCCAAGGAGCAGATATTGAAGGCTCGACACAGAAAAGAGATGACAATGCAACGGCAGAATAAAGGGAAACTGAAAGGAAAAGGGAAAGGAAAACCCGGCAGAAGAAAGTAAAATAACATCGGTTGGAGGAGGGTCAAGTCAAGCACAGTTTTCCGTATTTAAAGTTTTATTTGAAGTGCACGAAGCGTTTCCGATTGTCAGTAAGCACTTAGGAATCACACTAACATTCCGAACAATGTCGAGAACATTCCGAACTTTTTCGAGTCTTGTCGCCGTCTTTAGACACGTCATGTTGCTTAGCAACAGTCGCTGTGGCTGAAGACCGCGGGCTCACGCAGATGTGTTTGTTTTCGACTTACGTCTTTAAATTTTTCGTCACCAAGGGAACGAACCGCACTGACGCAAGAAATGAACGATAAAGGCTCAGCGCAGAAACAAAAAGGACAACAAAGTAGGAAAGAAGGGAAAACCCATTAAAATAAACTGACAGGAGCATGATTTAAATTCTGCAGATTGTTCTTCGAATTTCTGGCAGCGAGACACCACACGCGTTTCAACATTAATATTTTTAATTTTAAGAATGACGCGAAAACAAGAATTTCTGAAATAAATTTTTGACAAAAAAATACAGCTTCTACAGATGTATTTTAATCTACTATTAAATCATGTGACATATTTTCTCTATCTTGTTGACGCAGGCTTTGAAAACTTGTTACATGTCTTTTCGCCTTTCTGTCACATCTTAAAAGACTTATTTTTAACCAAGTTTGTCCGTCAAAAACAATTCTCGCTCTTCCTCATTCGAAACCATGCTTTTTTTCTTCTCCGTTTCTTGGTACCGCTTCATTATTTTTCTACCTTGGTAAATTATTGTTGTCAGGTTTTCTTTGATTTGAAGGCAAGTTTACACATAACAAATGATAAGGTGGCTTCGTTTATGGTAACAAATCCCTTTTAATGCATTAGCTTAGATCACATCTGCCCGGTCTCCGCAAAGCCGAGAAGGGCGGATATGCAAAAATTTTTATGCATGTTTGGCCGCACAGCACATATATGCACGTACAAAATAAAATGACCGTCAAATGGACGGAAACCTCAACATTCGTGTTTACTGAGTCAGCGAAACATATGAGAGACAATGATAAACCCAAGCGGAACGACCAAACAGGCGGTATGAACGTTAACAAAGAACTTGAAAATTTTATTGATATTTTTTTCAAGGAGTATTTTCTATAAACGGCCTCGTACTAATTCCTGCAATTTCCTGAATATATTATTGCCGTCAATTCTATGCTGAATGTTTCTTTATATAATAGCTAAATCAAGTCTGGATATTTTTTTTAGTTACTTATCTCGAAGTGTCTTGATGTTGGTCGTGTAACTTTGCAAAGTCGGATATTTAGTGACGTCTTGTTTAAATTATTCCATAATTCGCATAATTAAAATTTTACACAATGTGTACATGAGAAAAATAGTCTCAAAACTTGCCGCATAAACAACTTTTAGACGTCTGTACATGTGAAGCTCATCTTTGTACGCATATTTAAACACGAGGACGTCCAAATTTGAAAGTTAGTTCTGTCTCCAATCGATTCGAAGTTCAATTTATTACTCGGTCTTTATCGAGATTTTGTTTTACAAAGTTTTGGGGGGGTGTCTATAATTGATGTGATGTTACTGACCAAGGGAAAGAATCATCGAATGAGCGGTTTAGCCGCTCGAAAACTGATAAGGATAATTATTCACAGCTGCCTTCTTTGGCCCCAACCCACATATTTCCGAAAGCAATAACTGCACCTTTTAATAAAGTCCAATTTTGTATTGTCGGAAAATATTGTCAAAAAGGAACCAAACAACTGTATTATGGCGGATTGATTTTAAAATGCCCTCAAGGACTTCAAATCAGTTTTCATGGCGGTAAAAGTGATTTTAATAAGTGGGGCTATAGAGTTGTATGTTTTTAAAAGCTCTCTCATGTTTTGTTACTTAGCGGCACTTTTCGTGTTTATTTCGCTTCGACTTCTTGACTTCTTTTGCTTTTTGAGTGATTTAAAGCTAAAATAAAAAAAATGTTGGTAAAATTCGTATTGCAAATTTGACCCTTTTGCCTCGGGGTCTTAGAATCATCCAGTAAATCTGGGACTGGCCATCGATTGAATCAACCTGCGAGATTTTAGTTTCCGGCAATTCTTTTCATTAAAAATATCAATTCTGATCAATGCAAAAAAAACGAATTGAATGCAGACACTGATTTTAAAGTCAGTGGTTTTCAGTAGAAAAGAGAAGAAAAGGTCCTGATTTCAACAGAGCGAAATCTTCACACGTCAAAGCCATGCAATTTTTTCACCAGACAACATGTCCTACGTAAAGAGAATTGGGCGGGGCCTAATGGATTTTCTTTATTTTTTTGCAAAGGATATGATGCCAAATATTGATATATGCCAATCAACAAATAAAGAGGCCCTCCAGCCAGAGCGAGCTCTGTTTTGAGCTCAGCTGAAAAATATTTTGTCTTTCTCCGAAAAAACTGGAATACTGAACAAAAACGTGCTACAAATAGGTAATTATTTCACATTGTAATGTAGAAAAATGTGTAAAACCAAACCGCCCACAAGTTACTTATTTTCTGCAAAAAAATCTATTCAAAATTTAGACTGCTATGTTTGTTTGTCTTTACTTTTCCATGAATTGATTTTTTTAAATGAAAAGTCTTGAATTTTCGGAGACTTTTGCTGAGTTTTGTACAGATTTTGGTATCTGATCGCGAGTTTCATTTATCACGGCGGATCACGAAGTTTCTAACGCTTCCCATGCATGACGCTTTATCACAACATCTTATCTTTTCCACGCTACTTGACGGAGACTGGTACCGATTGCGGTCGAGAGGGCACTTGTTTGGTAAAACGGAACATGGTTTTACTAAAAGTTCTTCCTGATCTAGTTTTACTTCAAGCATTTTGATCCAACTTGACGAAAATTGGCGGTACAAAGAAGCATGACTTGTGTTAGCTTCCAGATGGCTTCGAACTACAAGAAAATATTCTGATGCGACTAAACTGCGAAACCTGATGACTACTTGTTTGGAGAAGTTCAGCGCCAATTAACTAGGGACGAATTTTAAATCGTAGTTGTTGCCTTGGAAGTTCGAACCGTCGATCATCGTCTATGGTTCTTAAGCAACAAAACATCATGAATGATGGGGATATTGTGAAAGAAGGTCATCTTAGAAGACTTAAGGTGAGACGAAGGTTGTAATTGGCCGTGCTCGAACCATAAAGCTGAAATTGTCCGCAAACGGCGATCTTAAATTCTCGTTGTAACTTCTCAATATTGGCTCAAGTTTTCGTTGATGTTGTTGTCACTTTCACCTCCTCTGTTAATTCATTAGCTAGTTCAGTTTGTCTTTTTCTTGTGCATTACGCTAGCACTTGTGAATTTCAACGAGAGCTTTGTTGTGTAATCTATTACTTTGACTTCTTTATAACGAAAGCGACGTATTGTGTATAGCTAACAGAGAGTCTAATTTGCACTCCAAAAACTGTGTTTAGCTCTATGGGGGTTTAATCATTCTTGTCGCATTTCTTAAACCTCGAGAACGTTTTCCATTAACAAAAGCTATTTTGACACATTCTTATCTTGATCCTCAGCGAGATCTTGATTGTTTTGAATGTTAGCATAAATTTCAAGTTTCAATTTTCTCGGCCGATTTTGAATATGCGTTTCACTAATTAAGCGCAAGCAGATAATTTTTTTCTTTTACGTGAAGTTTAGATTTACAGATCTCAGCTCCAACATCCAGAGCGTCTGTGTATTTTTGTTATGACCTCGAGGTAAAAGTTGCTGTATATATTAGCGTCACTAATCATTGTTTTATATGTGAAGCAAATTTAATGACAATGTCACGTCCTTTGTGTGAAAATAAAACGCGCAGAAGCGATCGATTTCGCCTTGCAAATGCAAATTCAAGTTAGCTTGACAGATGTTTTTAAATTATACAATTTGTAAAGTAAAATCTTCAAATGTTGCGATAGCGATTTTGGCTTTGAGCCACAAATTCATAATATTACAATAATCGGTGCGTGAAATGTACACATTTGCAAGTTACGTGAAACATTAAAACATGTTTACATCTCATTTGTCAACAGACTCAAAAGAAGCGATTTTTCGTTCTTCGCTCGTCGCCAAGGAAGGGCAAATCCCGACTGGAATACTACGAAAGCGAGAAGAAATTCCGTTTAAAAGGCTCTCCAAAGCGAGTGATTTATCTCGCGAATTGCCTGACTATTGCCAAGAAAGAAGATTCGAAGCACAAATCAGTGTTTGTTTTGTATACGCGGGAAGATAAATTTGGCTTGATCGCGGACTCGGAAGACGAGTTAAACTCGTGGCTAAAAACCCTGAAGATAGAACAGAAAAAGGATGAAGTTCTGAATGCATCTGGTAGGTTAAACGGTTATTATTGCTATTTTATCATAATTTTAATATACGCTTTTGTTTTCTAGGGCATGATTTTTGGCCGGGTACAGAAGAAAATTATCGTGTGTTTTTTTTGCTCAAACCTCAGTGCAGCATGCAGCTGTGATTGCAGGTCATGACAAATTCGCTCATGCTTAATCTACTGCCAGCCCCGGTATCAATATGCCCTAGCTTGCATCCAAGTGCTTTCCACACAGCTAGGCTTACCTTTGTTACGGTTTTGTTCAATGCCACAATGAAAATAATATTAAATCAAAAGTATGGTGCCCATTCTGAGATTAGCCGTTTATTAATTGTTTTTCTCAAACTCATTAATAATTCATGCGGTTGAAACAAAGAAAATCATAACCTTGAAGGAGGTTTGGATACCCGATCTTTTAATAATTAGCATAGATTTTGATGATTTTATTTCTCTGTTTACTCCTTAGTTTTTGTTTCGATTGAGAAGATATATCAAACACTCGAGACAGTGGTCGTTAAAAATACTCCACTGTGCTTCATATTTTCAACTAATTTCTTGGTGTTTGGATATCCCGATGAAACACTGTCTCTCATGTTTGATATATTACATGAAATTTAGTTCCCTTAAAATTTATGCGATTTTCCAGCAAAATTGTGAAAATTATTTAAGACTTGTTTAATTTGCCTCTTCCATCTTCACAAAATTAAATCCCTGCAAAGATAAGTAAAAATAAGATATGTCTCTTTCCAAACATACAACCCCACAGAATCACGTTCAAATTCAAAATATAAACCTGCTACATCCTTGAAAGAACAGTTGGTATGAATGTATAAAGGATTGATTATAATGAACAACCTTTTACCTTTAAGTTTTAACATGGCCTGTCGCAGTGAAACCAAGGGGTCTGGGCACCAGTAAAAACCTAGCAGGACAATATGATCTCCAACTGTCCAGCCGTAATTTAGCATTGGTAAGAAAAGACACCAAAGAACCAGTGACGGAGTTAGAACTTGTCAGCATCAGACGATGTGGACACACGGACTGTTTTTTCTTCATGGAGCTTGGGCGGTCTGCGGTCACAGGAGCTGGTGAGCTGTGGATCCAGGTTGATGATCAGATCATTGCACAGAACATGCATGACGCTATACTGGGGTAAATTTTGAAAAATAAAACTTAAAGGAGCTATGTCATGGTTTGTGCATTTAGCCTAAATTTTTCAAAATTCGTCATTTGTAATCCGTCTCAGTCAATCTTCTCCATCCTTACCCATCCTTGTTCCTTTTTTGTTTAGTATCACCTCTTTGGTGTTTTTCTTCCTGAGTAACTAAGTTTTAGCTTCATCGACTGGTAGAGTAGGCGGCAGTTATAAGTGAGCTTTTTGGTCACAAGCTGATTGCTATGACCAGAGTAGCTGGCGGCATAATAGTCAAGTAGCCGGTGGAACTCTGGCACCCGCCGCCTTGTTTTGAAACCCCTGTAATTTGGTTCATGACAAAAAATAACTCGGAATATAGTGTTGTAGCCCCTTTAAGGTTAAAATAATAATCAGACTGGAAATCTTCTGGATGTCAATTAAGATCTTTTTCGCACTCAATGTCATTCAATTCTTAGGGCCATGCACAATATCTCAACATCTGACATTCAGCCAACTGCGAGACGGCGCTGTGAAAGTGAAGGGAAAAGAGGAAAGTCACGACCACGCCCTGTATCATCTGTCATTTATCCAACCAATCGTGGCCGTTCAGATACTGAACCAAGTTCTTCGCAAGCACTACTTCATGTAAACTCTTCAAGTTCTACCAGGAATGTACCAGAAAGTGATTCAAGCCCCAGGAGTAAGACGCCTTCTGTTTTGAATCGTTTGCTGCCACGTAGAAGATCAAAAGAAGGTAACTGTACAGCAAGCTTGCTATGTGGTTTTATGTCGCTAACATCCTGGACTGTTGTGAACTATTTTCTGGTCGGGAAGTCAAAATTTTGAATGGTGCCGATACTCAGAAAAATTGTTATAAAATGCAATCCAAATGAAATTGAGGCGGACTTTCAGGGGCGAATCCAGGATTTTTCTTAGGAGGGGTGCACTATACTGAGGAATGACGTAACTGATGGGTGAAATAAACAGAAAACTAGTTATATTAGAATATAATTTGGTTTTATCGACTGGGTTTATAATGTGAATTGGCCACCGTAAAGAGATTCGAGAGCTGACGTTTCAAGCGTTAGCCTTTCGAAACGTCAGCTCTCGAATCTCTTTACGGTGGCCAATTCACATTATCAACCCAGTTTATAAAACCACATTATATTGTTATACTTCCACTGACGCAGCACCACAGTTTCTTTAGAAACTTACCCCCTCTAGTTATATTAGAAAGCCACTAGTCATCCCACAGAGGGGTGCACACCCCCTGCACCCTCCCCCTAGACCCGCCCCTGACTTTATTGTTACTGCCTGGGACTTTCATGTGAAAGAGACAAGAAAGAATGCTTGTCAGAATATTTGAATGAAAATTTGAAGGAGCTTTTTTGACCCCTAGCTCCCCTTTCTCCACCCCTATTGATGGTTGAGAGTAATAACATTTTGTCCTGGACACTTTTAGGCTGTGTACACACTTGGTGCCCAAACATTGGTACCTGAACACCAGAAGAAAAATAATGCTGTGTGCAGACATAGGAAACCAAAGTAGTGTCAAGTGCCCAAGTACAAGATCTCAACCTTGTACCCAGGCATGGGAACAGGTTGCCCAAATTCTATGGCTGGTACTTGAAAAAAATGGTGTGTTCACATTAGTGCCCTGTGATGATCGTACTCAGGCACCGTGTTTCAGGCACCAAATGTGAACACTGCCTCAGTGCGACAAAATTTGTTAATTTATAGTTCAAATGCTTCCATCCCTTTCATGTGAAAGTTCCCAGGATGGTATCCTGGTACGACACTGTCGAAGAATCAGAGAATGGCTTAAAAAATGTGAACATTTTTTAAGAGAAACCCCTGAACATTTCCAATACAATACTTTATTCACAACTCCTCATAGGGGTTTTTCAGTGACAATAGACCAATTCCGATATATTAAAATTCTAACATGGCGCAGAGGCTTAGGGGAATAAAACAAAAGGAATTATTTATTCATGCCTAAGCCTCGATGCAAAATCTTTTGTTTTATTCCCCTAAGCCTCGGTGACATGTTAGAATATTAATATATCGGAATTGGTCTATTTACAATAATAATAATAATAACAATAATAATTATAATTATAATTTTAATTATAATAATAATAATAATCTATATAAGTAATTAAAAGCTAGCTAAAAAGTGGCGATAGCTCATATTTGAGGTCAAGATTGCTTTATGGTTTTTACCTCTCAATTTCCACCATCATGATTTTGCTTCCAATTTTTGCTATTAGCTTGTAAGTTCACTCATTTGGACTAAAATTATGCCATTGATGTATCATTTAAAATTATGCCATCTCAAGAGAAAACCCCGAGAAATCGTGACGTCATGCGCATGCGTGTACGTTTTTTGGCGTTGTCTATCTACCCCGCCCCCCCCCCCCCCCACCACCATCACCCCTTCAGTCCTTTTCTTCTCTCGTCCTCTTATCTAATAGTATTTTTACAGCACTCGAAAATTCATTTAAAATCCGTTCTCCATAATTATATACCTTTTCCTGAGAATAGTGTGTGTTTGCCTAATTATGAATTGAACTGGTTTTCCTCTTGTCTTTGTTTGAATAGTAATAAATGTAAGTTTGGACAGTTCTGCAAACAAACAGGAAGAGCAGGGCTCAGACTTCAGTGACAAAGTGCTGACAAGTCCACTATTAAACAGTACTCCTTTGACGGAACAGAATGGCGCCCAACCAGGTAACGAAAAACCTTATTCCTTTTTGAAATAGAGAAAACAAGACTAAA
This sequence comes from Blastomussa wellsi, assembly GCA_947652115.1. Classification (NCBI taxonomy): domain Eukaryota; kingdom Metazoa; phylum Cnidaria; class Anthozoa; order Scleractinia; family Plerogyridae; genus Blastomussa; species Blastomussa wellsi. The sequence continues at coordinate 5,114,116 of OX393573.1, read as the reverse complement.
CAGAGGTCAACTAGCAATAGAGTTATTTCAGTAGAGTTATGGCTTAGAGTTAGACTGCCAAAATCCTGAATTCAAGATTTTGGCAGTCCTTTACTCTAACTCCACGCTATAACTCTATGAAGATAACTCTAACAGTAGCCTTCCCCGACTAAACAGGGGGTGGTACCTTCCACATATTTCACACCATTTGGGTGTAAAATGCAAATTTTTGCCCTTGTTTTATAGTCAAGCGTAGTGCAAACTGGACATGCTTCAAAATCTTATGAAACCAAAAGATACCCTGGACAAAAAATAAAGTTATCTTTCGTAATGTTTTAACAAAACATTCTAAGCCAAAATGGAACCCAGTTGTTCAATGGGTCTATAACGCTTTTTGCAGGATAAATCACTATCCAGTAGATAACGTACTTTGTTTTGTTAACAGGATAGTCATTTTACTGGAGGATAGCGCCGGGGAGTTGGGGGGGGAGGGGGGTACTCCCATATATGGGCTATAGAGGTATGTGCCGCAGGATAGGGTATGGTTTCTCCAGGTTCTCCTTCCTTAAATAGGGTATCAGTTTTGCTTCTTTTGGCTTTCCCCTTCCTTAGGTAGGGTATCTATAGTGTATTATTCGGCTATTTTGCGATTTGCAGTGCGTAAACAACCCGCTAAACGAAAAAGAAACGGTCTGTCAAACTGAAAACGCCACCGAACGACAAAAAGTGTACCCGTTTACACCCTTCTTAGTTTTTGTTTTTTCCTTGAAAAGGGTGTCATTGTTGGGGTTTGGTCCTTAAATAGGGTATCATATTCCGTTTACTTTATCCTTAAATAGGGCCAGGATTTAAGAACCTTTGCGACACACACCAAACCAAAATTTAAGATAGTACGCTCCTTGGGATAGCGTTAATCACCCTTTGAACAACTGGGACCTGCTGTTGACGCTGCGGCTCTGATGTTTGATTGACAACTGGGTGCGAGTATATAAAACCACCCTTTTATACTGGAACTTGTTGAGAGTCGCTTGAGGCGTACATGCATTTACTAACACCAGGACTAAATGAAGTTGATTTTATCATGTACAGAGTACATGAATGTTGGAACAAAGATTGAAGATGAACCGTCCAATGCAGAGGATTACATAAAGATGGGCGGAGGAAGAGTGAGTAGTAAATTTCTGTTTGGGATCTGATGAGGGCGTCGTCCACAATCTGACACAGGGTTCGTACAGGTCATGGAAAACCTGGAAAGTCATGGAATTTTAGAATGTCATTTTCCAGGCCTGGAAAGTCATGGAATTAAAGTGTGGGTCATGGAAAGTCATGGAAAATCATGTTTATTAAAAAAGTGCAAAATCAATTAGGGTTTTTGGTGACGAAAATCGTAAAAACTTACCCAAAACGAAAGAGGATTTCCTAGAAAATGCTCAAATTTAGGTCATGAAAAACTTGGACGAGTCATGGAAAAGGTCATGGAAAGTCATGGAATTTCAAAAGCGCAAAAGAGTACGAACCCTGTGACACTGACACTGGGCAAACATCAGCATTAGCTGGGCTTCGCCACTGACTTGTGGGAATCCGATATGTTGCTATGAAAAAGCTCAACGAAACCTGGAACTTCTTCCTGATAAAGGGAGTTTACCTTTTAGGTTTATCAAAATTTGATCTGTGCGGGGGTAGTGTTGCTGTGAAGGGAGAAACCCGAAAGGGGGAGGGGGCAGGGAGCCCAAATATGAACGGGAAGGAGGTACTTTAAAGGAGACCAATTTCAGCGTTACTCAAAGTTTTTTTAATTTCTTGTAGAGGCCATTTTACGCAACCCTAAATGAGATCTTGATGGCTAAAAATGATGTCCTGGACACACTTATTGAGACCAACATCTGCCAGATTTGCACCCCAAAGAGAGACGAAAGCTTCCCATTCTTTTTATATGCACCCCCCCCCCCCCCTCCCAGGGGAAAGTAACGTAATGTAAATTATAATGTCTTGCAAGCTTTGTGATTCTCACCTTCGCTTTCGTATTTTTCTAGCGGAAGAGTGGCTCGTACATAGACATGGAACTTTCCAAATCCAAAGCTATGAAAGCATTCAGAGATCAAGCTCAGCCAACCTCAAAAATGACGCAGACCACTCCTGAAGGGGGCTATATGGACATGACGTCACTGAGAAAGCAACAGACTGACAAACAGAATGGGAATGCGAAAACTCAAACTGTAAACACCCGCAGTGAGTTTGTACAGCAGAAGAAATCTTCGTCGCCAAGGCAACTGAGGACCACGGAAAGCGCCTTACCCAATAAACCAGACATTCGCGAGTTCGTCTGTATTAAGAAATCTCCGTCATCTGCACGCCGGAATTCCAGCCAAGATTATGTGTCAATGAGTCCGCTTGTTCTTTCCACAGATGAATCTCACAGCTATGTTAATTTTTCACCGGGGTCAAACTCCCCGAGGTCCCGATCTCCGAACTCACTTTTGACCAATCAAAGGGAGGAGGCCAATCGTTCTTACGTGAATTTTTCGCCGGGGGAGAATTTTGTGAACAGAGCAAAGCAATTCGAATCCCCAAGTCCGCGTAAAATTCTTGACTGCTCAATGGATTCAACTTCTTATGAAGACATGCACGGTTATATGAACTTCAGTCCTGGAAAACCTGCTGAGCAGAGACCTGTTTCTTGCAATTTTAGAAAGCACAGCTTGGAGTCCGCACTTTTAGAACAACCTCGCGAATACGAAAATGTCGATTTCAGCGGTATTGCAAAAAGTAGAAGCGCAGTAGATGTCCCCGAATACGTTAATTTTGTCCCGGGGAAAACCTTTGAATGCAGCAACAATGACAGTTCATTAGCCAATGGCGATACGGACCCAAGCGCCACGAAGGCGCTTGATTACGTCAACTTTTCCCCAGGGAAAGTTCTGGATGAAAACGAGCGATGGCGAAGATCACCTCGTTCGAGCAGACGAGAAAGCGAACCAGCAAGGCTGCAGCCGCCGAAGTATGTGTGCAGCTCGCCACTGGGTTCAACGATTGAAGACGAGGAAATTAAACAACTCAATTACGTCATGCTAGATCTGAACAAAGCTGAAGACACCTCGGAATCTCCTTCCCGTCAACGCAAGCGGCCTTCAAATATCGACTTGAGTTTATGTCGCCAGACATCGCCAGGACCAAAATCTGCACCAGTAAAGAGCGCATACATTGAGGTTGATTTTACAAAATCTGACGGGATAAGACAAGCGCGACAGGAGATCAGAGAAACAGCCAGTACCCCTGTCTAAATTAACGTAAATCGTTATGATTGAATTGTTCAATGTACTGCTTCTCATCGAATCTCATCATATTATTGACTGAGTCCGTTATCTTTCTTTGCAGAGGTTGTTACCTAACCTATCACCATGACTACAAACTAATGACTAGCTGTCGAAGCATCAATTTTTTTTTCACTCCAAAAGAGGGAAAATCGTTAGTCAACAATTAGAATCAGAATCGGACCCGGAACTTCTGGCATGCCAACATCCCTACCAGGTTAATTCGCCAAATCCGCTTTAAATTTAATTATAAAGGTGATTTGATATATTTTACTTATTAATATAGAATTACCCTCTAACCAACGAATAAAAGCTAACCGCAAGCAAACCAGTGAAAGAGAACAATTAAGCATTTGATGAGTGCGTATAAGTATATCACTGAATTACAATCATAGTCTCGCTCTAGTTCAGACCCATTATAGAAGATATGATATCGGCCATTCCGAAAGGCCTGGTTGCCAATGATGGCACCGAGCGCTTATAAAAGGGAAACTCGCCGTCTGAACTCAACTCAATCTCGTAACCAGAGATATCAGGCTCCACAGTCAGCGGTTTGTTTAGTCCGGTTCACCTAAAGTTTGTGTTCGGCGATTGCTCGTACAGATTTTGATTGGTTGAAAAGAGTCGAAAACAATTTCGGGTTCTTTCACGAGGATTCACCGAGTAGAAGAGAGTGCTTCCCTACCGAATCGACACAAAATGATCGAAAACTGCTGTGTCCTGATCCCGCCACGATTAACTGATGATAGTTGTAGGTAATTGCTATCTTTTGCCATTGTAGCAGTTGGTTTCTCACTGAGAGAATCAAAGCGGCAGCTACAGGGTAAATATAAATGACAAAGATTTATTATAGAAATGAATGAATATTCGATTTGTTTGAGCCAACGAGGCGCACAGCCTAATTAACACTCCCCATTTTCACTCCAGTTCATATTCAAGCCAGTGTTTTCAGAAATCGAATAGAACGATTTTTCGTAGATTTTCACCAAATGTCATTGGATGCTATTCAATTTATTTCAGACAAAGTCATCTTACATCAGGCCTAGTGAACAAACTTTTTAATAACATTCAGGAAGTAATACGATTTTGTTGTACTTTAACACCTTAAAACTTCAATGTAAATTTTCTCGAAATCGCTCTTCAAATTTGGCAGACCTCAAGAAAAGTATGTCAGGTTAAAGATCCACGAAGGGTTTTACAAAATTATCCCTTGATGACGGGTTATTCGGTCTCGGGTAAAGTCGGGTATGACGTCACTGCGTTGCTATGGTAGCTACGATCACGATAAAATTAACTTCATCTGAAACTTTGATCTTCTCTAGTGCACCAGGAGCAATCGATTTTCTGTCGGATACTCTATGGTGGTACACTAGCTGCTCAAGTTGAAAGGTATCGTCACTCAAAAATCCGATCGAGCCACCTTAATAATGTGAAATGCACAGTTGACAACAGCACCGCAATTTCTTCACTTAAAACCGTTTGTAATATATAATGTAAAATTCGCTTGACCAAACCAAACATACACTGGTTGGCTTCTTTACACCTTCGCGCATTTTTTTCAAAAATACATTGTTAATTTTTGAATGGCTATTTCGACTTTATTAAAATAAAGATTCTTTTGAATTAATCTTTGTATTGGTTTGAGTCTCCACAAAATTAAAAACAGCTTTGTTCATGCGCACTTGTCTCGTTCACAGTTCTTTTCATTCAACCTCGTCTGGCCACGCTCGGACGAGGTTGCTTTTTATTTGTCCCAGAGCCGCTTGTCCCTCTCAGCCGGCTGGACCTGTGCACGAGGAACAAGTGGCCCCGGGGACACATGATTTGATTGGCTAAAATCTAGCAAAGGGAGTCCAATCGCATTAGTCGTTATAAACTAACTTACGACAAAGGGATTTTAAAACGGCTAATGTGATTGGACTCCCTTTGTAAAAATTCTGACCAATCAAATCATGTGTCCACAGTGCCACTTTTTACTGCCGGCTAAGAGGGACAAGCGGGCCTGGAGAAGATCTGGGATTGAGATTTAGACAAGACAAGGACGTTTTGTCGTCAGTTGTTGCTGATGTTTTTGTTTTTCGACCGCTACACCCCACTACACCTCACGACACCTCGCGACACCTCGCTAGACCTCCCTACACTACACCTCACTACACTTCACTAAACCTCACTACACCTCGCTACACCTTGCTACACTTCACTACACCTCGCTACACCTCACTACACTTCACTACACCTCGCCACACTTTACTACACTTCACAGGACACCTCACTACACCTTATTACACTTAACTACACCTCACTACACCTCACTACACCTTACTACACTTCACTACACTTCACTACACCTCGCCACACCTTACTACACTTCACTACACCTCACTACACCTCGCTACACCTTACTACACTTCACTACACCTCGCTACACCTTGCTACACTTCACTACACCTCGCTCCACCTTACTACACTTCACTACACTTCGAAACACCTTACTACACCTCAATACACCTTACTACACTTCACTACACCTCGCTACACCTTACTACATCTCACTACACCTCACTACACCTCGCTACACCTTGCTACACTTCACTACACCTCGCTAAACCTTACTACACTTCCCTACACCTCACTACACCTCGATAAACCTTACTACACCTCACTACACCTTACGACTCTTCACTACACCTCGCTACACCTTACTGCACCTCACTACACCTCACTTCACCTCGCTACACCTTACTACACTTCACTACACCTCACTACACCTCGATACACCTTACTACACCTCACTACACCTTACTACACTTCACTACACCTCGCTACACCTTACTACACTTCACTACACCTCGCTACACCTTGCTACGCTTAACTATACCTCGCTACACCTTACTGCACCTCACTACACCTCACTTCACCTCGCTACACCTCACTACACCTTACTACACTTCACTACTCCTCGCTACACCTTACTACACCTTACTTCACTTCACTACACCTCACTACACCTTACTACACTTCACTACACCTCGCTACGCCTTACTACACTTCACTACACCTCACGTCACTTCACTAAAGCTCTCTACACCTCACTACTCCTCACTACACCTTACTACACTTTACTGCACCTCACTACACCTCGATCCACCTTACTACACCTTACTACACCTCGCTACACCTGACTACATCTCGATACACCTTACTGCACTTCACTACACCTCACTACACCTCACTAGACCTTACTACACCTCACTACACCTCACTACACCTTACTACACTTCACTACACGTCACTACACCTCGCTAGACCTTACTACACCTCACTACACCTCACTGCACCTCACTACAATTTACTACACCTCACTGCACCTCACTACACTTCACTACACCTCCCTACACCTCCCTATTCCTTACTACACCTCACTACTCCGCACTACACCTTACTACACACCTCACTATACCTCACTACACCTTACTACACCTCACTGCACCTCGCGACACCTCGCTAGACCTCCCTACACTACACCTCACTACACTTCACTACAATTCACTACACCTCACTTCACCTCGCTACACCTTGCTACACTTCACTACACCTCGCTACACCTTACTACACTTCACAGTGCACCTCACTAATCCTCACTACACCTTATTACACTTCACTACACCTCACTACACCTCACTACAACTTACTACACTTTACTACACCTCGCTACACCTTACTACACTTCACTACACCTCCCTACACCTCGCTACACCTTACTACACTTCACTACACCTCACTACACCTCGCAACACCTTGATACACTTCACTACACCTCGCTCCACCTTACTACACTTCACTACACCTCACTACACTTCGAAACACCTTACTACACCTCACTACACCTCGCTAAACCTTACTACACTTCCCTACACCTCACTACACCTCACGACTCTTCACTACACCTCGCTACCCCTTACTGCACCACACGGAACCTCACTACACCTCGCTACACCTTACTACACTTCACTACACCTCACTACACCTCGATACACCTTACTACACTTCACTACACCTCACTACACCTCGCTACCCCTTACTAAACTTCACTACACCTCACTACACCTCGCTACACCTTGCTACACTTCACTACACCTCGCTAAACCTTACTACACTTCCCTACACCTCACTACACCTCACGACTCTTCACTACACCTCGCTACCCCTTACTGCACCACACTGAACCTCACTACACCTCGCTACACCTTACTACACTTCACTACACCTCACTACACCTCGATACACCTTACTACACCTCACTACACCTTACTATACTTCACTACACCTCGCGACACCTTACTACACTTCACTACACCTCACTGCACCTCGATACACCTTACTACACCTCACTACACCTCCCTAAACCTCACTACACCTTACTACACCTCACTACACCTCACTGCACTTCACTACAGCTCACTACACCTTACCACACCTCACTACTTCGCACTACACCTTACTACACCTCACTACACCTCACTTCACCTCGCTACACCTCACTACACCTTACTACACCTTACTGCACCTCACTACACTTCACTACACCTCACTACACCTCACTACTCCTCACTACACCTCACTACTCCGCACTACACCTTACTACACTTCACCTCACCTTACTACACTTCACTTCAGCTCACTACACTACGCTGCACCTTACAACACTTCACTACAGCTCACTACACCTCGCTACACCTTACTACACTTCACTACACCTCCCTACACCTCACTATACCTCACTACTCCTCACTACACTTCACTACACCTTACTACACCTTACTGCACTTCACTACGCCTCACTATTCCTCATTACACCCTAGTACACTTCACTACACCTCGTTACACCTTACTACACCTCACTACACTTCACTACATCTCACTACACTTCACTACACCTCACTACACCTCACTATACTTCAATACATCTCAGTACACTTCACTACACCTCACTACACCTCTCTACACTTCACTACATCTCACTACACTTCACTCAGGGACGGCGGAGCCAGGGGGGTGGGGGGGCTTCAGCCCCCCCCCCCCCCCACTTTTTACGAAAAGGAAATTTTTTTTTAGTACAAGGTTCGTATTTACAAAACTTCCAAAATATTGCTGTAGCACAAAAAGTACCTGTCATTTTACACTTATCCAGGTTGTCTTTTTTTAAGAAATACATCAAGGAGAACGTTGAAAACACCATTTCCGAGCCTTTACATTTCAAAATCTTTTGGGGAAGGATGCCCCCAGACCCCCTTAGAAATTTTCGCCACCGGCGCTCATTTTCAAGCCCTCCCACTTTCAAATACGGTCCGTCGTCCCTGTCACTACACCTCACTACACATCACTACACCTCGCTACACCTCACTACACTTCACTTCATCTCACTACATTTCACTACACTACACTTCACTACACCGGAAAACACCAGAGAAAATGAGGGAAAACTCTTCCACAACAAGCTTTGCAAGCCGACGGTGTGACCCCTTAGCGTTAAGCTGGTGAGACTCGCCTCATCTTATCCCGAGCAGACAAGCAACTCGCCCTTGACGCCCTCGTAGTCGATGACTTGGATGTAGATGTTCTGACTGGCACACCCTTCTTTATTGCCAATGGCATCACCATCGCCCCGCGAAGTGTCAAATTCGTATTCAGGATTCTGAAGTCATACACTACGAACTTAATGGTGATCCAACCACAGGCTCCCATGCTGTGCGACGGGCGCAGAGTTACATCCTACGCGCCTCCTCTTCCACGACTGTTGTTCGGCCTGGAGAGTATGTGGAGCTGGATGTCCCCTCCGACCTAGGTGATGATCGTGTCGTCTCAATACAGCCACATACCGACACCCAGATATCTAAACATACTAAACCTACCTGTCTTTGGCCTGAGCCTGAAATTGTGGCAGCTGTTATCTCCAAGATACGCCTGACCAACACCTCCCAAGAAACAAAATCCATCGGTTGCCATGCCATGAACACCTAAGCCAGATTCTACCCACAGCAGACGTATCGTCACCAACCACTGCCCCTTCACCCCCCATTCCTCCGGGCCCCGTGAAACCAGAGAGCTCACCTCCCTTTTCATCTACCGTGTCCATTGACCCCGACAAACTATTATCAGACGAAACCCGGCTCCAAATCCAACAGCTGTTGCAGACATATGATAGCGTTTTTGATCCCGACATCACCGGCTACAACGGTGCTGCCGGTCCCATCCAAGCAACCGTTAACATTGGTCCAGTACAGCCCCCTCAACGCAAGGGCTGGGTCCCTCAGTACTCTCGCAACCAACTCATAGAACTTCAAGCAAAGTTCGACGACCTTGAACAGGCCCAGGTGTTCCGTAGCCCTGAAGACCTTGGCATAACTGTGGAGTACCTCAACTCATCATTCCTAGTAAAAAAGCCTTCCGGTGGCGCCCGACTTGTAACTGCTTTTGCTGATGTCGCACGGTACAGTAAACCGCAGCCATCCTTAATGCCAGAAGTCGACACAACCCTACGCACCATCGCCCCCTGGCGCTACCTGATCAAAACCGACCTCACTCGAGCATTCATAAACCTAACAACCCAGGTCGACCTATCGTCTCTGCCTGTAGTTGCCCTACCGAACTCATTTCCAGCTATTTAGACAAAATTATGGCACCTATTGTCAGATCTTTACCGTCATACGTTAAAGACAGTCAACACGCACTTCAAATTTTTCGCGATTTCAATTTCCTGGGCGAAGACAAACTTATTTTCACTATGGATATTACATCTCTTTACACCGTCATCCCAAATGGCGAAGGTCTTCTAGCCCTCAAACATTTTTTTGATTTACGCACTGTTAAGGAACCAAGCTCGGAAACATTACTCCGCCTGGCTGAGTTAGTGTTAACACTCAACTGTTTTTCATTCGCGAACAATTATTACAAACAAATCAATGGCGTGGCCATGGGTACCAAAATGGGACCCAGTTACGCCAATCTTTTCGTAGGCTACATTGAACACCAATTCTTCAATCAATACAACGGCCCAAAACCTGAACTCTATCGTCGCTACATTGACGACTGTATCGGCGCTACCTCTTCTACCAGAGAGGATCTTAATCAATTTATAACCGCTGTTAATTCGTTTCATCCTGCCCTTAATATATGCCTGGGAAATTTCCGATACTTCCTTAGCATTCCTGGATATCAAAGTTTCTATCGAAGGCAACAGTTTATGCACCAGTGTGCACTACAAACCCACAGATTCTCATAGCTATTTGTTGTATTCATCTTCACATCCATCACATGTCAAGAATTCCATTCCTTATTCTCAGTTTCTTAGACTTCGCCGTCTTTGTAGTGACGACTCTGATTTTTCCTTAAAATCAGAGGAAATGTGCAATTTCTTCGACAAACGCGGTTATCCTGCTTCTGTTGTTCAAGCGGGCCATCATCGCGCCCAGCAAATTGATCGACAGTCAGCACTACAAACGTCACAGAGAGAAAACAACGATAGAATTCCATTCACCCTCACATTTCACCCTCACAACCACGCAGTAAAATCCATCATTCTCAAAAACTTTAAATTACTTCAAAATGATCCCGACACTGGTAGAATCTTTTCGCAACCTCCATTAATTTCATTTAAACGTGACAAAAACATAGGTAACTTTTTAGTCAGAAGTGCATTCCAAACTAGTGATCAACCCGGAACTTTTAAATGCGCTCGCGCACGATGCAAAACATGCCCTTTCATTCACAACGTGGACAAAATATCGGGACCCAAGCGATCTATCAAAATCACTGATCATTTCACCTGTACCTCAGCCAATGCCATCTACTGTATAACTTGCACTCTTTGCAAAAAGTTATACATCGGCGAAACAGGGAGACGACTTGGCGACCGATTCCGAGAACACCTTCGCGTGACGTAGAGAAAGACGACAAAAATGCATCGAAACCGGTCGCGAGACACTTCAATCTCCCAAATAATTCTAAGCAACATATGGCAGTCTGCGGCCTTTCCCTTCACCAAGAAAACACGGAAAGCCGTAAAACTCTAGAACAAAAATTTATTTTTCAAATCGGCACTCTTAACCCTCACGGTATCAACGAACGCTTTTCATTCAACTAATTTATTCCCAAGTTTTCACGTTACCAGGCACCAGCCAATAGCGAAGCTCCATCTTTCTGTATATAAAAACACACGACCCACAATTCCTTGATTCGCTCCGACGAATGGCTAACGCTCGAAACGTCAGCACTTGAATCTCTTTACGGTGGCCAATTGACATTATCAACCCAGTTGATAAAACCAAATTATATTGTTATACTTCCCACCGACGCAGCACCACAGTTTCGTTAGAAACTTACCCCCTCCATTCTACCAGATCCCCCTCTGTCAGTCTTCTCTGAAGTACTGTGGTGTGGTCACTCCCTTCCGTGGAATCCGAGTTTATACAAGGTCAGCAATGGGGATTCCTGACCCAGAAACCGCTTGAGGAAATGATGTGTCGTGTTTTGGGTGACTTTATCCAAGAATCCTTCGTGGCTAAACTGGCTGACGACCTCTACTGTGGCGGCGATTCACCCGAAGCCCTCCTGACCAACTGGAGACGGGTACTTGAGGGCCTTCGACCGCTGTAGCCTACGCTTGTCCCCTTCAAAGACTGACAACGGTAAATTTTAATATTAAGTGAATGGTAAAAACGCTAGGGTAACCATCAAAGAGCAAACAAAGAGTTCAAATATTACAGTGTATGTTGGAAGGTCCATGTCTGTGTGCAAATAGTTTCGTTTGTCCTCACAACTGCAATGTTACGTGTATAATTTGTTTAGTTGGGTGAATACAAGTAATCATCACCCATATTTGAATTATCAGGTTATGTGCATGGTCAATCATCAAAATAGTGAACAAAAACAAAGTCAAAGAAATTTGCTGGGCTTTTTAATCATTTCTGTTTCTTAACCATGCTACCATATATTAATGGCTTACGTTTTTGTCCCAAATAAGTTAGAACATAGAACATATTTGACATCAAGAGCATGTTAAGTGTTGTTACTGTAGTTCAACAAAATGCATTCATTTGGTAAATCTTCACTATGTTGGCATGTTGAGTCATGTCACATTCCTTTGGTTCGAAATGAATCCTTTCCTATTTAGAATAAAAGAGAGCAATCAATATTGAGACACCATGCTCCTGTGGAAGAAATAATTTCATTCAAGCTTCATCTTTTTCAGGTTTTCGTATGATGGCTCATCTGTTTATTGTTAACATGGACATATAAGTTAGTAATTTCTTTTTGTAGCCAAAAAATACAGTTGAGAGATTTTTTTCTATGTCTGAACTTGTGTGCTATAACAATGCAACAGCTTACTTTTTTTTTCAAATCCAGTAATCGCCTGTCCATTTAAATTTCTTTCCCTAACAGTCACCCTTTAATCATTTGCATTCTATTACAGCTAACCAAATGGTGTGAATAAAAAAACTTTTACTGTGATCCAAGGAAATCGTTTATCAGAAATAAACTAAGTGCAATCCAACTGATGTAAAAATTTGTCACCATGGTAGTGTCCCAGGCGGGTACTCACATTGTACATGACGGGGGATCCAACGGAGCTTCATATTGCAAACCCAAAAAATACACGAGCCTGAAATGTTAGACCCAATAAAAGGCTGCTAACCTAAACACTACCCAGCGAAATGTTTGGTTTCAATATATTTTAGTTTTAGTTTTAAGAGAAACTTCCAAATTGTACATAGGATTCAGCCACCGTAAATTTTTTGTCAAAAAACGTAACCTTGTCTCTGTATCCTATGTACAATTCTATTCTATGTACAATTCCTATATGCAATTCTTTTTGTTATCCTGATAATTCACCACATGGCTTGAATGTTGTGTCTCTTTGGCCATGGCAACAAATTTTGATTTCAGTCATCTAAATTTGTTCATTGGTTACTGTCAAACTCACAAAATTGAGCACCTGAAATCGTTAGGGAATGTTGATTGTATAGTGATCAATCACAATCAACTTCAAACACAAACAAATCTGAAAGCCATGAAAATAACATCTCTGGCTGCAGTTTCTTTTTCTACGCCTCCTTGGGTGTTTCCTTGCAAGGCAATAACATTGCGCAAATAAATTTAGCATTCACGCTTTTCTTATTTTGACAAGTCTTTACAAACCTGTAGCAAAAATTGTTTCTGATCATTATTGCTGATGTAGCTGTGATTGAATGCCAGTTATATCGTCATGACAGAAGTGTTTCTTATACAGTAAGGAGCCTACTTAAATTCTTGAAATTTTATGGAAGAGATAATTATAATATTGTTTTATCGGTTTCACTTGTAATAATAATAATAATAATAATAATAATAATAATAATAATAATAATAATAATAACGATAACGATAACGATAACGATAACGATAATGATAATAATAACTATATTATACTTCAACATTATACTATATTATACTTCAACGTCAGTAAATGTTTTTGAGCCAATTAAGACTGTATCGTAATATATCGCTTTTTGAATGGTCATCTTTCTAAAGAAAACCTATGTGTTGTTTTTACCCAGGTGCAACTGAAAAAAGGAGGAAATCTGATCACCTTGTTACATTGCTTTGATTTCAGTGATGAAGCATTTTGATAGGACGTGATATTTTCAGAGATATTAAAAGAGTTCTGAGATAGATGGAAGGATTTGACGATGGCAAAAACAGCTTTGAGGTCGCGGTCGACAGAATACTCATTCATATCAGTATGCATTTATGTAAAATATAAAAAAGTAAATATATAAAAGTATTAGGCTACGTCCACATTAAGCCGGATAAATTTGAAAACGGCGTTTTGGCCTCGAAAGCGGATAAAATGTTTTCTGTCCACATTATACCGTTTTCAAATTGTTTCGCCATCAACTTTGAAACGCTGCCTCGCAAGAAACGCTTAATACATGCAAGGACATGCCACATTGTCCGAGCAACGTTATTCGATTGTTTTGATGTCAGCGTTTTCAAAAAGTTCCGTTTTCGCCGTCCACACTAACACACCTAGCCAGCGTTTTCAAATTTATCCACCTTGGAGAGCGTTTATAAAAAGTTCCGTTTTCGGTGACCGAAAACGCCGTTTTAGTGTGGACGGAAGGCCAATCCGGAGAAAAAATGTTGCGTTTTCAAATTTATCCGGATTAGTGTGGACGTAGCCTAAGACCGTATAGATGCCAGTCGTCCGTATATTATATTTGTTTGAAACAAAAAATATATATCTAACGAAAAAACCCTCATATCTTTGTTTTTTAACGAATCAGATTGCCTTCGCATGACCTGAATTAATCTTATGAAAAAGTTTTAGATTTATGTAAACCAAAGTATTTCCCAACGAAATGCATATCCATAAAGAAAAAAAACCAGACGTATGTTTTATTTTCACAAAATTTCCGAGTACCCCAAGTTCGACCAGATGAATACAGTATCAAAAGACATGAAGAATCTGAATGTAGCAGGGGAAAAAATTAAAGTCCGTTCAAAGAGCTGCAGTGAGACGAGGAAAATTTATTGCTTCGCATTGGGCCTTTCCCGATTTCGCTGAGCACCTTTTGAGCACTTTTTTGAGTTTGGAGCACTATTTTGCATTTTGAGCACCCGTAATCACTTTTTCGCACTTTGGGCAACATTCGAGCAAAATTTCCCATTTCGAGCAAATTTCGAGCAACATATGTCTTCTAAAACATTTTAAAGCCAAAACGCTTTCTCGCAACGAGAATCGTGTTAGAGGTCATAAATTTGAATAACTAATGATGTTGTCAAGAATAAAGACCGTTGTCATGGAAAGGCACGTGGAATTATCCTTACTGAGCGTGAGAACAGAGAAGTTTCTGATTGGCTAATGTATCATGTGTGTGTCATCTCAAATTTCTCAATCAACTGATGTCTAGGGCTGCGTTCCTTTGGGGTGATCCGGATCAGGATCAGTGATCCGGATCATGGTGCACTATGGCTTTCACTACGGATATTACATCTCTTTACACCGTTATCCCAAACGGCGAAGGTCTTCTAGCCCTCAAACATTTTTTTTAATTTACGCACTGTTGAGAAACCAAGCTCGGAAACACAACTCCGCCTGGCTGAGTTAGTGTTAATACTCAACTGTATTTCATTCGCGGACAAGTATTACAAACAAATCAATGGCGTGGCCATGGGTACCAAAATGGGACCCAGCTTCGCCAATCTTTTCGTAGGCTACATTGAACACCAATTTTTCAATCAATACAACGGCCCAAAACCTGAACTTTATCGTCGCTTCATTGACGACTGTATCGGCGCTACCTCTTCTACCAGAGAGGATCTCAATCAATTTATAACCGCTGTTAATTCGTTTCATCATGCCCTTCACGGTGGCCAATTGACATCATCAACCCAGTTGATAAAACCAAATTATATTGTTATACGTCCAACCGACGCAGCACCACAGTTTGTTTAGAAACTTACCCCCTTTATCCATCTTTCTGTATATAAACAACACACGACCACAATTCCTTGATTCACTCCGACGAAGGGCTAAGGCTCGAAACGTCAGCTCTCGAATCTCTTTACGGTGGCCAATTCACATTATCAACCCAGTTGATAAAACCAAATTATATTGTTATACTTCCCACCGACGCAGCACCACAGTTTCTTTAAAAACTGACCCCCACAATACCTTACAATTTTGCACGTTTTCTGTCAATTGGGGAAAACTTGCGCTAAATTTTTAAAATAGTTTGCACTCTTTCCAACCATTAACTGGAGAAATAGACAAACGTAAACCGCTGGAGAGGAGTAATATTTTATACTCTTTATTTCAACCTGACAATCAAACTGTAAACTACAATAGTTTGAAAACTGCATAAAGCCTGCATAAAACCTTACTTCTTTCGTTATTCGACGCAAAAGATACACAATCATAATACTACACTGCGCATTACGGGTGGTGTTCTGTCGCAAGAAAGAGAACACTACGTTCGTGTGTGATCCCCTATTTGGTTCTACGCAGTAGTCGACAGTAACGTAAACAACTATTCTGTGCATGCGTTAAGAGCGAATAACTTCGTTCTAGGACGAATGGTACCACAATTATGGTATGATGACTTTTGAAACTTATATATACCTTGGGATATACAAAAAGTAACGTAGATAACCGGCGTTTTAGGCAGTGCACTCCACACAAGTCCTTCCCCACTCCCACCCCCCCCCCCCCCCCGTAAGACTAATTAACTAAATAACAATTATTCCATGAGCCCGCGTTGGATATGAAGTGATAAAATAACCAACGAGCGCGTAGCGCGAGTTGGTTATAATCACTTCATATCCAACAAGGGCGAATGGAATAATTGTTTTAGTAAATTCTCAAACCGGGTTTTGCCGCCGATTTTACAAAGCGTAAAATAAAAACTTGGTGCACTATTTTCCATATGACGTAAAACTCCGACTATTGGCTCATAGTCGGAGTTTTTTTAGCCAATCAAAAAGCTAGAAATGCAATAGTCGGAGCTGAGAATATACTAATTGATATTAATTAATTTAGAAAACATCAAAGTTCACACCTTAGCGCCATAGCGGTTTAGATTCGCTACCCCCACAACATACCATCCCAATAGTGCACTCTGCACTAAAAATCCAGACATGTATTCATGCCATGTGTTCATGGTTCTCTGAATGTTTTCTATTCGCCGATAGAAATGATGGCGCACGCGTTGCTCTTTGAAGGCAAGATTTTTCTTTATTTTTCGCTTTCGCTTTAGTTTCTACTAAAACAATTAGACTGCTCTCCCTCGTTTTCTATGAGCAATAGTCAACTCGGCTGCTCCTCGCATATCGCTGACTATTCGCTCATAGAAAACTCGGGCTCGTAGTCTAATTGTTAAATAGCCACTACTAAAAAAGACTCTCAAGGTCAGCAGAAAAGCAGATGGTAACAAACGATCGAAAAAATTTGCACGGAGAATTACAGGCGTGAGCTATTTTTGACCATTTTTACGAAAAAATGAACCCTACGTCATTCATCTTAACCCTTCTTCCTACATGCTAACCCTCAATCTTACACCTTAACCCTGCTTCCTACACCCTAACTCAACTTCCTACACCGTAACAAAACTTAATTCTACTTTCTGTAATTTAACCCTACAAGTTTTCCCATTCCATCTCGTATGAAATCAGTACCTGAACATATTTCCTCGACCTAAATTAGTGATTTAGTGGTAATTTAGCGATTTAATTAATTTAGTGTTTCTAAATTAGTGATTTAGAAACGATTTGAGTATTGACGAGGCTTTAAAAGTTGAAAGTTAGCTAACTCTGACCACAAATCGTGATCAACTCCGTGAAAATTCCCCTACCTCCTACACCTTAACCCTACCTCCTACACCTTAACCCTACCTCCTACAGCTTAACACTCCTTCCTACACCTTAACCCTGCTTCCTACACCTTAAACCTACCTCCTACACCTTTATCCTACCTCCTACACCTTAACCCTACCTCCTACACCTTAACCCTACCTCCTACACCTTAACCCTACCTCCTACACCTTAACCCTGCTTCCTACACCTTAAACCTACATGCTACACCTAAATCCTGCTCTCTACACCTTACCCCCACCTCTTACACCTTAACCCTCACTCCTGCACCTTACGCAACTTCCTATACTTAAATCCTACCTCCTAAACCCTATATACTGGACCCTTACCCTACATCCCACACTGTAACCCTGCTAGGCACACTTTAACTTTATCTCCTACAACTTAACCTGTTTCCGACACCTTAACCCTATCTCCACGCCATAAACCTACCTCCAAATGCTTACCTTAAGTCCTACACCCTACCACTACATTCAAAACCTTAAACATGCTTCTTATTTTAAACTAATTTCCCAATTTTTGCCTTTCCCCGAAGCGCTCGATATAACAATTTTTCAACACTCAAAAGGGACGAAAATAATAACTTAGTATTGCGTCAGTTCTAATATCGAGAACTTTGCCCATTTTTCTTACGTTTTGTATATGTAATGAGGCAAAACCCGTATTTTCGCAAAATATAAATTCCTAGAAGATAAGAGTAATATTTTCGAATATACTTTCATATATGTCTTCTTCGGGCGAATCATCTGGACTGTTTGACATTTCGAGCCTGTTCTGAAAGGGCGGAAAATTGGCCTCTTAATTTCGTTACAGTTTCATTTGTCTCAGAACCCTTGTTAGTCCCACCAAGATAAAAAGGAACAAAAATTAAAGTTACATTTGCAAAAGAGGTGAATTTTTAGGAATTTTCCTTGGCCGCATTCAAACCGAGCAAAAACAAAAACCTTTAAAATACTTCAGAATACAAAAACAAAATGAAATGCTAATTGGAAATTATTGCAATATAACTGCGTAAATTTCTTTCTTTTTGCGCGGTTTGTGATTCGCTGGCAGAAAAGCGTGCAAACAAAATCCGCGACAAATTTCTAATCCATATTCATGAAAATTGTATCACGTGCTTCAAACCAAACAGGTCGTGGATGTGTCGTCCGGTGAGGTCCCGTTTAATTTCGTGGAGGAAGAAGATGCTTGATGCTTGGCGGGTTTGAAGCTTTTAAAGCCTTCCTCGCTCCATTCCTTTCGAAGGTAAGCACTGGATTTGCCCAATATAACTTTAATTCTCGTTGCCAACGAGAATTAACACGTGCGCTTTCTGTTCGCTCTTTGCGTCGCTTCAAATAGAAAACTGAGTTGTACAACAAATGAATTGTATGAATAAATTGTTTCGTTCACAAAGTTGTAGTGTATAATAAATCAGTGCTCCGAAAACGTTAACCGAACTAGTTCCGAACAATTTAGTTGTCGAACGGTTAAACCAAAGGCCGAAGTTGGCTCGAGGTTTAAAGGTACACCAGAATATCTGAGGAATGCTCTTCCGCCACAAATATTTACCTGTTGAACGCCGAAAGCATGTGCTGTTCAAAATTAATTAGACAGGCCAGGACCTTCAATATTATTTTCTGTGCATTTTTAAACATTTGAACATTTGCTGATCTTTGAATTCATTATTTCTCTTTTTAGAAACGAGAGCCAACTTCACACGGTGGAAAGAAGAGTTACGAAGCATGGAAAATGGACAAACTGGAAACACAGAAAATAAGAGGAAATAAACTCGTCAAAGATAAGAACTTTGGAATTGTAAAATAACTTTATTGAAATGGTGGCTGATCAATCAGGTCTTAATTTGCAAGAGAACGTCGCTCCTGGTTTGTTAGAGATTGTGAAGATACATTGATAGTCTGAATCGCAAGTCGGAACAATTTTTTTAATTGCAGTTTACACTTCAGCCATCATTTCACCGATTCTTTTGCAGACATAATCCCAACGTATTGCTAACCTCGGTGATCACTTGATTTGCATCAAATGCTAGTACTATTATTTTGATCAAATTAAAATCTAGCTCACGCAAATTAAAATTTATTTGATTATTTAGCGTTTACAACCGTGCGGTTTTTAATCGTGAGTGTTATTTGTTCTATGTCTGCAGAACACTCGGTATTTAATCGTAGCATTGGTTACTGCCTCAGATGATGTCGCAAAAAGTACTGTTAAGGTGGCACCGCATGACGTGCGAATATTTGGAAAACGAACGGACTAACAAACAAATGAAGACTTTCAGTGAAATTGAATTAAATTTGCCAGTTCGTCAGTTTTAAATATTCTTAATCCAACAGAACTATTCTCATTTTTGAATAGCCTCTTAAGCTATCTTGGTCTATTTTTTAAATTCAATTTTGACAAAGTTTGGCTTACATATTAACACTGAAATTCAGTCTGACTGGAGATTCACATTTGCAATAGAACTAGATTTATTTTACCAATGATCTATTCAATTATCTGAGGTCAGACTACAAGAGTCAGAAAATTGTTGGGAATAATTTTCACAGTGAATTTCAAACCTCAAATGAAACCGAATTATTCCACAATGCGCCGTCATCGACATACAAAACTGTGATGCAAATTAGACTGTGTCTATGGGAGGGAGGGGATGTGAGAAAGGGGGGCAAAGTCCATTTTAGTGTGCCTTCGTGTTTAAACAATTCCGATTGCATAGCTTTCAAAAATACAATTATTGTACCAAGCAATTTTTAATCCATTTTATGTGCAAGGCACATTGAACAGTGCCGGCCGCCTTAACAGATTCCGAGCACATTTTTGCTTCATCAACTGAATTTTACTGCACTTGACAAGAGAACAGAGACTTGATGGAATGAACACATTTCTCCAAATTGTAATTTGTTACGACTATTTGGCCAAATACATTTCATACAACGGCGGGATTGCATTTGGTGGAACCCTGGACACGAGACTAACTGAATACAAACCTCGACGAGAAACTTTAACCTCGACAATCACATTGCTTTAGGCCACTGACTTTCATACGTTACTGCAGAGCTGGTAATCTATTTAACATAGTACCTACCGTACAAACTGTTTTCAGCGACTCGAGAACGAACTCTCTCAAATGATTACAACAGTTACTGGCAGACGACTTATTCACGATTCAAAACCGACAAACGAACTTTGACTGTAGAAAGAATCGACCCAATCTTGCTAACAATCACGGACGAACCGAAATTGACAATTAACGCGAAAATTGTTACTCGGGTTGACAAACAACTTTTCACTTCACTCCGAGATGACGTCTGCTCAGATTGTTGAAAGGTCAGTCACCTTCAAAAAATTGACGCGTTTCACTTCCACACCAACGAACAGAACTCTGACATACAGTTTACAAGAGAAATTGAAGAAAACTTCCTTTTCTAGACTGCCTGGTTGAACGCGAGGCGCACGGTAACGCTCTTCGTACAGCAGTTTGCAGAAAACCGACGCACACCGACAGACAACTTGACGAATCATCTCTCAACCCGACATCGCACAAAGCAACGACTATTAAGACACTGACGACACGAGCGCAACTAGTTTGCAACTCACAAGACCGTTTATCTCACGAAAACGATACCCTTGATCGTGTTTTTTTCTAAAAACAACCACACCAACGCCATTATTAGACGAAACATTCTCCGGCCTTCTGAACTGACCGCTGGAACTAACGCTAACCCAACTCCTACGACAACGATGGCCATGTCTAAAACCATCTCGCGGATTTTGTAACCTTACAATATCCTTGTGTCCCACAAACCGATTACAACGCTACGACTTACCAACCAATGTTAAAGACAAGGACGACCCTAACAACAGACAAGGAGCAGTTTACAAGATCAAGGTGCTCCGACTGCCAAGCCTCTTACATCGGAGAGACTGGTAGGAACCTCAACACAAGACTGACTGAACACAAACGAGCGACGAGAAACTGTGACGTCAACAATTAAATTGCTGAGCACCGTCGACTCGTGAACCACAATACATCGACTTGGACTCTGCTTACTGTTTGACCTACAGTACTAACTATTTTCAACGACTGACTCTGGAAAGCTGGTTTACTAACAAACAGAATGCTCTCAACAGAAGTCAGCAACTACCGGCACCATACAAACGACTATTTCACGACATGGACATAACAAAAAAGACCGAATAGAACCACCTAACTTAACCCACGGATCGAAACTGACCAATCGCGACCGACGACATCAACTACTCGAGTCTTGCAGCCAATAACATCGGCTAAACTGACCAATCATTTTTCACGAACCAGACTTGTAACATTCGACTGACAAACAACTCTTCACATGACTCAGATGATGACTTCCGCTCAGGTTGTCGAAACGTCAGTCACTGTCACCGACAACAGTCCTTCTCAACACTACCCTCGCCCGGACGATCAAACTACATGATCGACAGTTCTTTACATAATTTATCCCACCAGGACGACACGTGGATGATTAACAAATGATTCTCCAGGGTTTACACCATTTGCTAAAATGAATGTTTTTTACGACGAATAAGACACTCGAAGTTTTATTTTGGTTTGTTGTGCGTACAGAAAACTCCTTTGCCTCTATTCTCTTGTCATATATTGGTAGTTTATTGTACATGTGTAAAATCCTGATGCCTGACTCGGTGGATGAACAATAGGAAGTCGAGATAAATTCAGTAATTCCAGTTATACTGACCACAGCAAAAATTAATTTATCAAACTGCGTTGATTTAAATTAAACTGGCAAATAAATTGGCAGTTCAACGTAATGGATATTAAGGTGGCTCGATCGGATTTTTGAGGGATGATACCTTTCAACTTTGAGCAACTTGTGTACCGCCAAAGAGTATCTGACAGAAAATCGATTGCTCCAAGTGCACTAGAGAAAGATCAAAGTTTCAGATGCAATAAGTTTTATCGTGATCGAAGTTGCCATAGCAACGTAGTGACGTCATGCTCCACTTTACTCGAGACCGAATAACTTGTCACCAAGAGATAATTTTGGAAAACCCTTCCTGGATCTTTGACCTGACCTACTTTTCTTGAGGTCTGCAAAATTTGAAGAATTTTTATAGGAGCGATTTCGAGAAAATTTATGGCGAAGTTTTAACGTGTTAAAATACAACAAAATTTTATTAGTTCCTGAGTGTTATTAAAAAAGTTTGTTCACAAGGCCTGATGTAAGATGACTTTGATCTGAAATAAATTGAATAGCATCCGATTACATTTGGTGAAAATCTTAGAAAGATCGTTCTATTCGATTTCTGAAAACACTGGCTTGAATTTGAACTAGAGTGGAGTGTTATTTTGCGTTTTCGTCAAAACTGACCTTACATTTATTAAAATGGTCGTTATTTAATAAGCGATAGATAATTTTTTTTAAAAATATTCTTCAGGAAGGTTGACCAATATTTAATATAATCCCCGAGTTTCAACTTCATTGAAACATTCTAAGGCTGTCAATTTGTAGCCTCAACTTTGGTAAACATTGGGCTTATTTTCCGGCTAGTCGCTTGTGGTTCTAATTATACCTGTCCATTGTCTTGAATCTCCGTGCAACTGTACATTTCAGTCCGTCGTTAATTCATATATCGTTAGATGAATTAATAAGGCATTGAAATTTACAATTGCACGGAGATTCGAGACAATGGATAGGTATAATTAGAACCACAAGCGACCAGACGGAAAATAAGCACAATGTTTACCAAAGTTGAGGCTAAAAATTGTGAGCCTTAAAATGTTTCAATGAAATTTAAACTCGGGGATTTTATTAAATATTAGTTAGTCTACCTGAAGAATAATTTTTAGAAAAATTTATCTATCGTTTTATAAATAGTGACCATTTTAATAAATGTAGGGTCAATTTTGACGAAAACGCAAAACAACACTTCACTCCTGTTGATATTCAAGCCAGTGTTTTCAGAAATCGAATAGAACGATTTTGCTAAGATTTTCACCAAATGTAACTGGATGCTATTCAATTTATTTCAGACCAAGAAGACCATTAAGTTGGCGATAAAAACAGGTTTCGGTCATTCTCGGAGAACCAGGGGCGGTAAGTCGGGCGACACGAAGTAAATCAAGCAGCGAACGAAAGTTTACAAGAATTCGTAAGAGTGCCCCTGGGATGCTACTCTTAAACGACCAGTTTTACGACCCATTCGAATGCTGGGCCACTAAAATATCTGTGGCTTATCAAAGGCGAGCATTCGAATGGGTCGTAAAACTGGTCGTTTAAGAGTAGCATCCCAGGGGCACTCTTGCGAATGCTTGTAAACTTTCGCTCGCACCGATTTCGCTGCTCGGTTTACTTCGTGTCGCCCGACTTACCGCCCCTGGTTCTCCGAGAAAATTGGAATTTTCAATTTTTATTTGCTGAGGCCCAAAAATCCTGCAGTGATTGTTTGACTTAAAAATTATCTTGTTCGTTTCTATTTTGAATTACTTTCTGATCTGATGAAAAAAGTAGTTCTGTTGTAAGTTCTTTCAGTAGATCATTAGGTTTGCTGGAAAAGTTATTGTCTATCAAATGATTGTGGTACACTTGTACAGAAATTCAATTTAATTTGTATGAAATGAAAAGGAAATGTCGTAACAAAGAAATTTAATGGGAATTGTTTTTATCTTAATTTTTTGTTTGCTGTGGTCAGGATAATTTTTATTAAGTCTACCATTTCAGTTTACGAAATGTTCGTGTTATGGGTGGGACTGAACTTGGAGAATCGCTTTTGTTTTTTGCCAGGCATTTGGGTTTTATCACGTGTCGCTTATAAACTTCTATGTGGAAAAAGACCTTTTACTTCCGGCATTTGTTGTAATACAGGACAGAGTATTTAAAACAAAATATTAATTACAAGAAATCTGGAGAATTGAACAACAGTTTAAATTGTCTGTTATCGCTCCAAAAATTTTCACTGTTGTACAAAATTGTTTTGGTTGGGGGTACGTTGTCCTTTTGTTTGAAATCAGATAGTGTTAAAGTTCTCGAGACAAAACAACAGTTGAAATTGTTTTATTGCTCCAAATTTTAATGCGTAAAATAGTAATTCCTTAAATCTGTCCTGAATTACAAGAATTGACAGTTGTAAAAGGTTTTTTTATCCGAGAACATCATCTTGTGCAAAAAGTTTTAACTAAAACATTTCGGGGAGAAATTTTTCGAGTAACGGGCCAAAAATCCTTTTGGGACGTTTTTTAACGGTGTAAGAAAGAAATTGGCGATTTATTTGAAAACTTCTTGCACGAGGTGATGTTCTCAATTTTTCGGCGGGAAATATCCAAAGGAAGCCATCTTGAATTGTTTTGGTAAAAAAGTTGCCAGGGGAAACGCTGTGCAAATTTGTCTAGATTTTCCCGCCAAAAGACTTAGTATATATAGGGAAGATTTTTGTTGACACCTTTTTAATTGATTTCTGTTAACTAATTAACTTATAATTAGAGAAATCAGAGGAAATAAAGAGCAATTTGCAAGACACTTGTTTGTATTTTGTAGAAGACTTTATTTGAGACAATAAAGATGACAAGATAACAAAGTAAAATTAATGTCTTTATTGAGAAATAAAGCTTATAGACCATAAACAAAAATGCTGACTTTATTGAGTTATAATACTAATAATATACATTAAATTTTACTGAAAAATTAAAAAAAAAAAACGGCGCATGCGTATTTTGAGCGCCCGTATTTTTTCTAAGTCTTTTGGCGGGAAAATTAAACCTGTTCAAACCAATGTTAACAAGGAAACAATTTTTACGAAAAAATGGAAAATTGCATTAAATTCTTCTTTCTCAACCAACGCCTGATTTTATTGGAAATTCTGATAACAGCAATCTGCTCAAAGTTTTTTGACTTCCAAAGACAATTCAAATTGGCAGTAGATGTGGCACTTAAACTGAAAATAACTGAATATAAACTGCTGGCAATACTTTGAACTCGCAGTCATTCAGAATGACAAAAGATTTTACTCCACAAAATGACTGAAAATAAATTTACAGTAAAATCAGAAAGCTGTGCGGAAACGAGCATCCAGTTTGACTGTTGCTGATTCATAATAAATTCCTCGTTCTGTTTTGGCTTCGGAGAATTCAAAATTGTTCTTGTTCTCGCCGAAGTGACTGATAATAAATTATGTGAAAGATTTGAACTCTCTGGCTATACAAAATCGTTCCAACTGTTGTTGCTTCAGATATAGAATGAATGTGATACCGAGTAATTGCATTGTGACTTAGATATAGGCAACAAATGCAAGGAAACGATGGTATATACTTGTAATATTTCGATATAAATCTATATCATCTTCAGACTAAGGCCACATGCATGTAGCAGAAATTTAAATACTGCGAGATGGACAACAGCATTAACACTTTAAAATGAAAAACAAAGAACGAAACTATCAAGAGAATAGGCAAAGTTCCCTACTGGCTTTTAAACCAGTGTTCAAAAATGGTGTTGAACGCTTGATATGGTAAGCTTCTTTATATAGCAATAGACTCCAATTGTAATCATTATGTCTATTATGTTTGTGTTACCACGCACGGTTTGGGTGAGAAATTCTTTGTTCATTACAGTAGAAGGTGAGTTGTTCTCATTGGTGTATAAACCGTGTATGTGTTTGATCTGATCACAATAGCGCAGATAGCTATATACAAACATCTGCGCTATTGTGATCAGGTCAAACACATACACGGTTTATACAACTTCCCCATTATTTTCATCAATGAGAACAACTCACCTTCTACTGCAATGAACAAAGAATTTCTCACCCAAACAGTGCGTGGTAACAACCATAATAGACCGTGATTAAAATTGGAATCTATTACTTTATAAAGAAGCTTACCATATCAAGCGTTCAACACCATTTTTGAACACTGGTTTAAAAGCCAGTAGGGAACTTTGCCTATTCTCTTGATAGTTTCGTTCTTTGTTTTTCATTTTCACGTGTTAATGCTGTTGTCCATCTCGCAGTACTTAAATTTCTGCTACACGCATATCGCCTTAGTCTGAAGACGATATAGATTTATATCGAAATATTACAAGTATATACCATCGTTTCCTTGCATTTGTTGCCTATATCTTAGTCACAATGCAATGGTATCACATTCATTCTATATCTATTAAAATTATCAGCAGGTAATGAATGGTTTTGGATTCAGTTGTAATAATTTTTTTTATATAACTGCAAATGAAAGCCTCTTTAGTTCGTTTTCTACCTCTGACTATTCTCTTTGTCTTACTCTGTGTCTGTGTCTTTGTCTTTGTCTTTGTCTTGGTATATCCTGACTTCACCAATGGCATTCAATGGCTTTCAATAACCTGTGCGGAAATAACGTAAAAGGATACATTAGTAAATACAATAGTTTACAATCAAATAGAAAACTCGGTACAACTGAATTTTTGAAAGGAAAAATAAATAATCAGGGTCGACAGGTCTGGCGTTGTGTGACAAACAAAGTAACAAAGCGTGACGGCTATGGTAACGATCTAAAAGCGAAGCCAGATTAAGGTTGGGCCACCTATGTTCTAGTCTCCTTCGCAGTCGTTATTAGGGTCGTCACGCAATGCTCCTCCCCACTAACAGCTGCTTAAACCCGAACCACATTCCTTTCCCTTTGCTTAGACTTTGCGCGATAATTACAAAATGCACCAATCACGCATTGCTTATTATTATCGCTAAAACCAATGACGTATCAGTTGTAGTTTGTCAATGACGTGCCAGTTTCCCACGGGAATTTAACGGGCTCCTTCGCGAGATCTCGGAGATTTTCTGTGGATATATAAACTCCAAGAAAAATAGTCGACAGCAGCTGCAGGTACTTTCAAATTTGGGAAAGGTTCACGACATTGATGAAATGACTTGATCTCACTGTCGTCTGTAGAGCTTGCGACAAATGCTACCAGCGATTGATAAAATTTCATCGAGCATCAGATTTTCTGAAACAACTAAAGCAAGAAATTGAAGAGGTATTCAATACAAGAGAAAAATCTAGGATAAAGCGACTGCTACAACCAAATAAGACAGATAAGAATGGCGACAGTTTAACAGCACGATGTTTAGTCATGTCTTCAAACAGAAGTATCAGAGGACTTTTCTTTTCTAAAACTGTGCGAATTGAGCTGTTTTTAGAGCAATACGATTCACCAGAAGACAGCGTAAACAGCCCCATTATAAACACGCACCAGACCAAATGCCAAATAAAACAGGAAATTGAACTTAGCAACTGTCATTCAATCTAATTAGTTTGTGGGAAAGCGCGGCTCATCATGAATGGGTCGCCAATAAAACACGAGTTGTGATTGGCCAATTAGTTTTGGCGAGAATGACTCAGGAATATCTGGGCCAAGTTGTGATTGGCTAATCCGTGGAAAGGAATGTGGTTCGGGTTTAAGCAGCCGTTAGTGGGGAGGAACATTGCATGACAACCCTAATAACGGCTGCGAAGGAGATTACCTGTGTTCAGGCATTCTTAATTCAAAATTTATCCTTACAAGTTATGTCTATTCACCTAGCGAGGTTTTATTACACTTTATATGAGTTTTTATTATACTTTATACAGGTACAGGTTTAAATTTACCTATAATTAAAGCTCACTGTTTGCTAGTGTCCTTTTCGTGTTTTTTACTGTCAAGTTAAAATAAGTTTGCATTTAACATCTATTTGAATTTAAATGCTCATTGCATTGGCAGTTATCTATAATACTCATCATTTTGTAATCTTCAATACTATTAATTGCAATCATTGTAGCTGATGGTGTTTGGAACATCGAAATATGTTCCGTAAACTAAAAAGCACTGTCGTACTACACTCAACTTTCAATAAATGCCTTCGTCCAATTTATTTACATTTGAGACACCAGTTGCCAGTCACTCCACTCCCAATTTTTGGTGCAAAAAGTAAATGAAAACTCTTCAGGCAAGACAAGTCAATGTCTCGCCACTTTGCCGCTTGGTCGCTTCACAGCCTACACCCCACCCTCTTAGCAATTTTTCCATAATGATTAAACTCGGAGGTCGACTTGTAGTAAGTCTATTGTAACACTTGTGCTGCCAAGAAACATTTTGGAACTGTACTTTATGAATCAATTTTTATAAAGTGTACATGTCCCAAACCCCCTTTTTTAGCCTGACATTTACTGCAGAATGGTTTTGATTGAGTTAACTCCTCTATTTCTGCGCTTTGTTGAATTAATGGAATATCACAGGTGGGATTTGATAGAATAGTCCCTGAAAAAGCTAATGATTCTCCCTCCCTTCATCACACCTGCCCCTCCCTGCAATCCTATTTTTTTCAGGTGAACCCCCTCCCTTGCAATGATTATCTGTTTATTGATGGAACAAGGCTGTTAATGATGATCAACTGTATACATTTGCACCAATTGCTGGTGAGTTCAGTACATAATAAACAAGGGGGGGGGGGGGAGCAGAGTATGTTTCCTTGGTCCTAACGATTGCTATTTTAGATATTCTGCTAGAATTTTTCACTCACTACGACACTTAATGGTAATTATGAACCCCTTATTTTGGCATATCTCCACTAAATCATATCAGCTTAAACCTCAAAAAAAGAATACTCCCTAAATCTGATCACTCAGTTTGATGCTACACATAATTAATGCTAAAGCAGACTATTGGCTTAGTTAGAACTCATTAATTTTAATTAATGCAAGTGTTACATTATCAGTGGTAATAAATTAGATAAACATGATTTCCTTGTTTTAATGATTAAAGAAAATAATGATTATAATTTATTGATAAATCTATGGCCTTATGCACAACGAAGATAGATGAGGTGTGAGAAAATCTACAGATTTCTTGGAAATATTTGGCAATCCTCAAAATTTCTGGGAAAATGATTCATTGATTGGAATAGTTTAGATGACCTCAGGGCAAATTAATATATTAAAAAATACGAAAGCGAGCAGTGGTTTCTTTCAAAATATGTACATGAAATGAATGAGTTTCTTTGATACTCATGGTTAGCAAATACATGAAGATTAGCACAGGATTCCCATCTAAATTAAATGAAGGGGTGATCATAGAGGAAGTTTAAACCTCCTAGTATCAAAATCTTCCCCTTAGACTACCGCCTTGCCCCCAATACCAAAGGGTTTTCCGAGAGAATAGCAACAGTTCTTCAATATTTCAAAATCAAGATCGCCCTCAAGCCTATTCGCACCATCTTAAGTATACTTAAAAACCAAAGGATAAGATCGAGAAACTTCAAAGAAGCCCCTTATAACTAAACTACATGTTTCTCCTATTAATAGCCAAACTATAACTGTGGGATTGCAGAAGATTACAAATACACCCATTCATTGGTGGGTTAAACAGTTAAAATTGAAACGGAAAAGTATATCTGTACTAAGAACAAATGTTTAAATGCATTTTACAAAAATGGGTGATATTGTTTCCTGTATAATATTTCTATATATGTATTTGTAACATGTATAATAAATTCCATGTATTAAATGAAATGTTCTATTCCTATTTCTAAATACATTAAAAATAAGGTAAAGGGAAACAGCATTAACAAGTAAACCTATAATCTTAATTTTACTTTTAAGTATTTCAATATTCTATTGTCCTGTGTTAATGTTGTTCGTAAGGTGACATTATTGTAAGCAGTCGAGCTCCATTCATTAATCAGTTTAGCTTAGTGTGTTCGTAGTGTTAGTTTTATGCTTTTTCTTTAATTTATTTGATTGTTTGTGTTTTTTACGTTAATAATCATAATATTGTAAGTATTGTTGTTAGTATTGCGTTATTTGTAATTTGTAAAAATCCCATACTTTAGCTGTTGTATGCTTTGTTTGGTGATGTAAAGCAGTTAAAAAGGATCAAGAAAGAGGCTTCCAGAGGAATTGTGTACAAGATCAAATGTAAAGATTGCTTTTGTCATTACAGAAACGGGCCCATTGAAAAGCATCGGCCGGGAAAATTGGGGTACCCATGATTCTTTGCATCGAAAGCACCCTGGAAACGAGGATGTAAAGTCTACCACCGATTGCAGTTTCTTCAGATCCTAAAGCGACGAATTCCCATTAGGGAGTAAAAAGCTTCCCTCTTGAGTCCTATTGCATTGTACCTCAATTTTTGTTTGTGTGGCAAAAATAAAAAAGAAATAAATAAAACACAAAAGAGACTGAAATGGAGCAATTAGTATTGTTTTGAAGTGTGGAAATGCTCTTTTCATCAGCAAAGGAGGTCAATTACTTTAATCAACGGAGCGTGTACTGCTTGTGCGACCACCCGGGCGACATTTCACGACAAAAGATCGAAGCGTCGTCCGCATCGTTGGAAACCCAGTCCGTGTTTTAGCAAAACTTTTTTGTCCAGCTTGGTTTTTTAAGTTTTTAACGTCTGCAGAGCAGTTTTGGACTTGATATGTAAGTGCTTTTGGTACTTTGCCTCTGCCGAGAGCGAGCAACATTCGATTGAATTGAGGCGAGTGTCGTTTCTCTGTCATTTATTTACGCCATTAAAGCTTCATTCCATAAACGTAATTGAGATTGCCTTCTTTTAAAATAAATCGAAAACTCAAACAATTCTTTTCATTTGAAACGTTGCTATAGAAACTGACTTATCATTTGATAGTGTCCTGGGAATGAGGCAGTTCATTGGTTTGCTTAAGATCACGTGTACAAACTGTTGTCAAGGTTACTGTCATGAAAATAAGAGCTAGCATGTCATGCTTGTAGCTGCTTGTTGCGGCATGTACTAAAACCCGAAAGAAACAAGCAAAACCGCCGAAAGCGCGAAAACGATACGGCCGAAATCACCGACGTCGCCTTCACAGCATTTTTTGGTATGACGCATTCCAAACACGGTTGTAAAGGAGACTGGTTCAAGCTTTTCAAATACTGTTGAGAATTACGTGACCTAAACTTCCCTTTTCCAGGCTGTGATTGGGTCTATTTAATGCTTGTTTCGGTGGTTTCGGTCGTATTGTTTTAGTGGTTTCGATCGATTCGATGGTTTCCCTTGTTTCGGACATTTCATTTCAGTCATTTCGGTGGTTTTGTTTCGTTGTTTCAGGTTTTAGTGCTTGCATGCCGTTTGCTGCTTGGTGTCTGCTTGGTAAACGTTTTCCAAACTTATCAAATGATACTTTAGAACTGATGGTAAAAGGTTACAAAATGACCTTCTGTTTTCACGGAGAAAGTGACTATCAAACCTCAGCAGAAGCCGTCACTTCACTCGCTTTTGTTAACTGTAACCGATTCGCACGGTAGGACAATATGCAAACTTTCAAACAAAACTATTTTAATTTAAATCTTCTTTGCCACGGGGTTTTATATGTTTACAAGTACTTTGAAAAATTGACTCTGATGAATGCTTTACAACAGCACGGCTTCAAACAGTTCTAATTCTTCGGTGCGCGAGTCATTTATGTAGCAAGATTTAAGCATCGATCGATGATCGAATTCGTTTTGAAAACATTGAAAACAATCCTATGCTTATTCAGTGTTTGTAAGGAATTAAAAAGCGGAATGTTGATGATAATTATGTTTTACGACTGAGTAATCTTTTAACAATTTAGCATAATGCTTGCAAGTCGCCCTACACACTTGATTGACAGTTTCACTGACAGGCCGGCCTAAGTTTACGCATGCTCTGTGTCTCGTTTGTGGCTAATTAGCATTTTTTATCCAATCAATGCTTTTCAATGGGCGTGTTTCTGTAATGGCAAGAGCACACAAATTAAAGGCAATACAACTGTAGCAATATTGGATGAAACCCCTTTGTTGACCAGACACCAAAATGATTCACAGTCACCAAAGAGTATACTTAGCTCATTACTATCAAAATTGCAAATATTGCTTCTTTGCATCAGGTACTGCTACAAATAAAAATGTGTAAAAACATGCTTGAAAAGAGCATTGAGATCTAATTATATTACCGTAGCCAATTCGGTTTTGACAAGTAGATTTTTGCTTTTATTAATATTTTGCCTAGTTTACGTTGCAAAAAGAAAACTATGAAAACTGACAATTATTTATCACAGAAACTAAAATATACTGGTTGGTGGAAGACTGTTACACAGTTAATGCATTAGATGTACATTCGTAATTTAAAGCCTTCAAATGATGGTCTTCGATCATTAGTTTAGAATAACCTGCATGTACTATCTACAAATCAATAAAGTTGATGTGTGGTGAATGAATTTCTTTTTTCCTGTAAGGGAAGTGGCAAAGGGCCTACTATGATTTGCACATGAAAAGAGATTCAACCAGGTCAAGCTTCTACAACAAAAAAAGTTTGTGTCATCCTGGATGACAGACCCCCATCTCTCTCTTGCTTACTATCAAAATCAAACTTTGGCTAGTAACCTGAAACGTTAGTCTTGTTAGCCTGGAGATTAATCATTTGACTACATTTTAAAAGAGCAGTTCTTTTGCCACAAATTTGGGTAGTCCATCCAAAGCAAGCTCAAAGATGTCAAAAAGAATGCAAAAGATAGCTGTTAGGTTTCATGTTAATGAAAACAGAAACCTTAATGTCTACGATGAGACGAAATATTCATGAAACTCCAAATTTTCTCAATCTTTGTTCACTCGCACGCTAAAAATTACATTTACCTACAACATACTGGCAAGGAGAACTGAAAATTGAAGAGGTCATCAAAGTCCAGCAGATTTTCAAAGTAATGCTTTTAAACTGTGTAAACACTATTGCAATTTAGTACTGTATGTATAACACTCTGTCCTGTTTTCAAGTACTTCTGCTGGATGTAACAATTCTTTTTCTGATCAAGAGTGTGAGATAAAGAAGCCAATTTATATTATCCTTGGGCATATCAAAATAAAACTCTGAAATCAAAATTCTTTAGGCCCGCTAAATTTTTGTACTTGCCAATAAGTGAAAAAAGGAAAAGGTGAACTAAAAACTATATCTTTTTGCAAATTTTCAGCTCGATAGTGCCCTTTGTTTTGAAAACAGAGCATTTTGAATACTTGAGTTCTCCGCCGCTTGTGACATCAAGCCGAGTACTGTGACAAAGCTGTTTTGTTTAGAAAAGAGCCTATCTTTTTCAGTTTGAGCATTTGGGACATAATAAGTGGTGCTTACTAGGACTCAATCTGCCATGTCTTAAAAGAGAAGATTTACACTTAAGTTAATGAATAACACTTTCCATACCAACAGGGTTCCCATGTGACCAGCAATAAAATTCCAAATCAAATTTATAAAAATCTAGGCTGAATCACATGCAGGGGAAAGACAATGAACTCAAAAAATTCTAATGACAACCAAAAAGAGATCCTTGATTGTAAGAATTTTGTTGAAGAATGCTTTGAACTAAACATAACTGACTCTCAGAGCATTGCTTGAGCACTGTTCTTGATACGTGGTCACATACTCTCTTCCCTATTAACTTGTACCATAGTCATATATCAAGTTTGATTTAAACAGGTCACACAAAAATGAGGCTTAAAACAAATCAAATATTTATGTACAGAAAGGCTTGAAAACATGCATTATTAAATTTTGGATTTCCAAATAATTTTTGGAGTTACAGTGAGATTTAAACCACTTCAATCTGAAAATAATCTTGGTAGTTCAAACATGATACATGTATTTAGTGTACATGTGCGCAACAGTGCACAGTATACTGAATTTGCTACCTCCAAATTGACTTATCGAAAATTATAATACCAAAGCACACAGGGTCTAAAACTAGGATGCAAATTACTAGCCCCCGTAAGACTTGGATAACATTAGCATGTTCTGAGCGAAATAGAGGAAATGTAGGCAAAGTTTTCATTTCAAGGAGTTTTACATGTGGGGAACACTAGCTTTCACAGGAAACCTTTCAATCATCCACCATTCTGGTTTGTTTTGTCTGTGACTGTACTTTGCCATTCAGAAAGGCCAGGAATGAAACCACATGAACTCAAGATTTCAATAAAATTTGAAGACTGTTGGTAGATGGTTTGAGTAGAGTATCCCAATACAATTTGAAAGAAACCTTAATTTTCTTAATGTCTTCAAAAAAGTAGCTGAATTCTCTGAGTGAAGTAGTTCAAAGTAGGTGATGCTTTACATTGGCTACCAGTGTTTACTGAAACACTGTCAGAACTGTTTTACTGTAGTCAAAAATAAAGGAAAAAATTCATATGAACCATTCAAAACAGTTGATTCAGGAGTCTGAATTGGCAGTCCATGTTTTTTACTGACCAATCGGTTAGACAATTTTTGGTCACTACTGACAAAAGTTGTATATAATTTTCTTTCATGGTTTCTACTATAAGTTTTTCACCTGAATTCCCAATTATGGTCATCAGAACAAGCAAATCACATATTACATCTAACTAATAATTTAATAATTATTTTAGTATTTAGTTTAATAATATAATAATTTACGCATGATCACAAACTTGTTTGAACTTTGTGTTGAGGTATGATATGGGCCGTTCCATTTTTTATCAGGAACCCCCAAGGATGACAGGAATCCAAACCCTAAATTTTTTGTTGGTGAAGGTTTTTTTTTGTCTGCACCTTTTATTGGGTTCTTTGAAGAAAACAATTTGAACCCCCTTTCCCAAAATTCTGCCATCCTTATGGTGGGTGAGGTGGGGGGGGGGGGGTAGACAAAAAATGGAACATCCTCTTTTATTAAAAAAAATGCTAAGTACTGTTAAAAACTATTTCAGATATGATTAATCAATATTAATCAATATTTACCCCGACAGGGTAAATTTGACACCATTTGTAAAATTTAAACTCATTAAATATAGCCCACAGTTTTAAAGTTTGTCACACAATTATTTCAGGGAGCGATATCAGAAACACAGTCAGTAGCTGCTGTATACAGTAGACCTAAACTTGAAGTAAATTAATGCCTATGAAGTGAAAAACAAGTTAACTTCTTTTGATATTCTTGATTTTGTGTTTTTAGCCCATTTTCTGTCAACCTGTGACGTAATCAGTCATCTAATTTGCATAATTAAAAACTTGAATATCTCTGAAACAAGAGAAGATATTACAGAAAGGAAAACGCAGTTCTTCATCATTTTGAAATGCCTTTCAAATAAGGTAAACTTGGTTTTCATTTCATAGGCACTTTTATCAATAAACGACAACCTACCTTCACAATTTATCCAATATGGCGGCGTCAACATGTCACAACATTCGTCTTCATTCAAACTTTGCCTGGACTGGAATTAAGGAAAAGGCATAAACATTCAATTTTAGATTACTAAGGCATTTCAGTTTTGTAAATGAGATTGCATATAGAGAGCTTCTTCACTTACCAATAAATTACAAATCAAGATTAAAAAGCCCTCTCTTTTCTTGAGCTCCACAAGTTGGCTGAGCGATAGGCATTGTGGGATAGTGCACCTCTTCATGCCCCCACCCCCACCCACTTGCCCCACCCCATGCACCGTTGACTTCTGCGACTTACAGAACGGCAAGAGATTATCAGTCAACATTCTGCAAATGGGTAATTAGCAGGTACTTGATTTTTAGATAAACTATCAAATTTTGTTTTAATTTTTAATTAATTTTCATTAAAATAACTGACCAAGCGGTGGTGGGTAAGAAGGGGAAAATTTACGTCCAGGCTTTGGAACCGATTAACCTAATTTGGTTGTGGAAATTGTGCCTCCATACTTTCACTCTACATTCACTTAATGTTTCCTTGTGTCACTTTTCCTCCGCCTTGCGTTACGCTATACGTTCCCCGCGAATTTTTCTCCGTGCGTTCCCAGCAGGACCTTCAAATTTTTTTTGCGCTTTCTCCGTGCAAACAGTGCGTTCCGTGATAAATGCCTTCTGCATATCTGTGCGTTCTCCCGTCCCTTCTTAACGCTTCTTTATCCTAAACCTTACTAAAAAAATGCCTCCCCTGTCGATTCCTCACGCGTTTCCTGGAGCAATATACCATGCTTTTCCTCGTTCTCTCTTCCGTGCGTTTAATTTCCCGTGCATTCTACTTGCATACTCCTTAGGTCCCTTTGATATCAGTGTCCACTCTTGCGAAAGTTCGATCAAGACATGCATTCCGTTAATTTTCTTCCCATGCATTAACCCTATGGGTTCCTAGTGTATTCCCTCCGACGTTCCCCGCGCGTTACCCATGGGATTGTTCACCCGTTACACTGTTCGTTCGTGCACGGAAAGCGCCTTACTCAATAAACCAGACATTCGCGAGTTCGTCTGTATTAAGAAATCTCCGTCATCTGCACGCCGGAACTCCAACCAAGATTATGTGTCAATGAGTCCGCTTGCTCTTTCTACAGATGAATCTCACAGCTATGTTAATTTTTCACCGGGGTCAAACTCCCCGAGGTCCCGATCTCCGAACTCACTTTTGTGAATTTTTCGCCGGGGGAGAACTTTGTGAACTTTGTGAACAGAGCAAAGCAATTCGAATCCCCAAGTCCGCGTAAAATTCTTGACTGCTCAATAGATTCAACTTCTTATGAAATCATGCACGGTTTTATGAACTTCAGTCCTGGAAAACCTGCTGAGCAGAGACCAGTTTCTAGCAATTTTAGAAAGCACAGCTTGGAGCCCACACTTTTAGAACAACTCGCTCGCGAATACGAAAATGTCGATTTCAGTGGTATTGCAAAAAGTAGAAGCGCAGTAGATGTCCCCGAATACGTTAATTTTGTCCCGGGGAAAACCTTTGAATGCAGCAACAATGACAGTTCATTAGCCAATTGCGATACGGACCCAAGCGTCACGAAGGCGCTTGATTACGTCAACTTTTCTCCAGAGAAAGTTCTGGATGAAAACGAGCAATGGCGAAAATCACCTCGTCCGAGCAGACGAGAAAGCGAACCAGCAAGGCTGCAGCCACCGAAGTTGGTGGGCAGCTCGCCGCTGGGTTCAACGATTGAAGAAGAGGAAATTAAACAACTCAACTACGTCATGCTAGACTTGAACAAAGCTGAAGACACATCGGAATCTCCTTCCCGTCAACGCAAGCGGCCTGCAAACATCTACTTGAGTTTATGTCGCCAGACATCGCCAGGACCAAAATCTGCGCCAGTAAAGAGCGCATATATTGAGATTGATTTTACAAAATCTGACGGGATAAGACAAGCGCGACAGGAGATCAGAGAAACAGCCAGTACCCCTGTCTAAATTAACGTAAATCGTTATGATTGAATGGTTCAATGTACTACTTCTCATCGAATCTCCTCATATTATTGACTGAGCCAGTGATCTTTCTTTGCAGAGGTTGTTACCTAACCTATCACCATGACTACAAACTGATGTCTAGCTGTCGAAGCATCATTTTTTTTTTCACTCCAAAAGAGGGAAAATCGTTAGTCAACAATTAGAATCAGAATCGAACCCTTCTGGCATGCCAACATCCCTACCAGGTTAATTCGCCAAATCCGCTTTAAAGTTAACCCTTTCCTGCCCAAGAGTGACTTATAGATTTTACTCTGTCTAACGCCAGACGATTTTACTCGCCAAAGGGAGACCCCTTGGGCAGTAAAGGGTTAAAAAAACTATCTCCCTTAACCCTTTCCTGCCCAAGAGTGACTTATAGATTTTACTCTGTCTAACGCCAGACGATTTTACTCGCCAAAGGGAGACCCCTTGGGCAGTAAAGGGTTAATTATAAAAGGTGACTTGGTATATTTTACTTATTAATATAGAATTACCCTAACCAACGAATAAAAGGTAACCGCAAGCAAACCAGCGAAAGAGGACAATTAAGCATTTGATGAGTGCGTATAAGTATATCACTGAATTGCAATCATAGTGTCGCTCTAGCCCAGACCTATTAGAGAAGATATGACATCGGCCATTCCGAAAGGCTTGGTTGCCAATGATGGCATCGACCATTTATGAAAGGGAAACTCAGCGTCGGAGCTAAGCTCGATCTCGTAACCAGGGATATCAGGCTCCACATTCAGCGGTTTATTCAGTCCGGTTCACCTAAAGTTTGTGTTCGGCGAGTGCTCGTACAAATTTTGATTGGTTGAAAAGAGTCGAAAACACCTTCGGGTTCTTTCACGAGGATTCACCTA
>OX393573.1:5022892-5070392 GCA_947652115.1 Blastomussa wellsi | reverse complement strand
TGTAAAAATACAATAATTTGGTAGCGAAGCCTCCGGGCCTGCTTAGAAGAAAACACTTGCACGGAAAATTTGCCTCTTTATATGGCGTGATCTATATTGAACATACATTTAACACAACCCACGCTGAAATCGCGTCGCGCAAAAGTGTACTTGTTTCCAAAAAAAGTAATATTGAAAAATATAGTATTTCGTGAAATTGTCTAAGTTCTTGTTTCATATTTTAAGCGCGTCTACATGAATGTGTTTTTAAAACCATTTCACTCCCATGAAAGTTGCTTGTATCTGGAACTGTGAAATGCACTGTGTAAGTCGTCTTCAATCAGGCAAACGAAACCTGTTTAATAAGCTTCACTACGCTATAAACCGAATTTTGTACATCAAACTCAAGAACTTCAAGTCAGATTTTTATTTCTTTCACACTTTAGCAGTCGTGGGAGTGGAATGATTTTAAACTACCGACAAGTAAATATTCTTGATCAAAATGTGATCATGTTGCTGATTACTTGTTAACTCTTTAACAGATCCCGGGTAGCCTAGGGGCCCAACAATGTGGAATTGATACAGAAAGCAGTCTATTGCAAGGGCGGGGGAGGGCCAAAAATAGTCAGGGGGTGTTTCAAATCACAAGTCATCTGGTACATGTAAAACTTGATGAATAAGTGACTAATAGTTATTTCTGTTTTGATATATTTCCATAAACGAGTGACAATGGCAATCAAATGCACTTCTAAAAATGGATCTGCTTATGTAACAAAAAGCTGTTCACAAAATATTTTTGCTTTTCACGTTTTCACTTTTTTCTTTCCTATTCAATACTGAAAAGTATTGAATGGGAAAGAACAGGGAGCGAGGTAACTCGAAGGGTTATAATTAGGGGGAGGGGACTAATATAGGGGTTCGCTCTATAGGGGTTAATTAACGAGGAGGGTGGGGTTGGGGTGATCATGGGGAGCTTTGACGATAGTCACCCTGCTCTCAAATTTTGATATAAACATAAATGAACTTTTCTATATGTAATATCAACAAAGAGTCGTGTATGACACAACTTTCGGTTGAACAACCCGACTCTGTAATCGCCACTTAAAAAGTGGGTCCAATAAGATCTTTACAACTTCCTTTAAACGAAAAAAATATTTGTGATAAGTTAAATATAAATAATTTGCCTTTCCATCGGTTACTGTTATGCCTTGATCTTCCACACCTAGAAATAATAAAACGTAGATGAGGTTCATTTGATTCAGTTACTGAGTCAGTCAGTCATTCACAGAGATTCAGTCAGTCAGTCAGTCAGCCAGCCAGTCTGCAGTCAGTCAGTTAGTTAGCCAGCCAGCCAGTCAGTCAGTCAGTCAGCCAGTCAGCTAGCCAGTCAGCCAGTTCATCAGTCAGCCAGCCAGCCAGCAAGTTCATCAGTCAGTCAGTCAGCCAGCAAGTCCGTTAGTCAGTCCATCAGTCAGTAAGTCAGTCAGTCAGTCCATCAGTCAGTCAGTCAGTCAGTCCGTCAGTCAGTCCATCAGTCAGTCCGTCAGTCAGTCCGTCAGTCAATCAGTCAGTCAGTCCATCAGTCAGTCCGTCAGTCAGTCTGTCAGTCAGTCCATTAGTCAGTCCGTCAGTCAGTCCGTCGTCAGTCCGTCAGTCAGTCCGTCAGTCAGTCCGTCAGTCAGTCCGTCAGTCAGTCAGTCAGTCAGTCAGTCCGTCAGTCCGTAAGTCAGTCAGTCAGTCAGTCAGTCAACCAGCAAGTCCGTTAGTCAGTCCATCAGTCAGTCCGTCAGTCAGTCCGTCAGTCTGTCAGTCAGTCCGTCAGTCTGTCAGCCAGTCAGTTATTTAGCCACCCTGCTCTCAAATTTTGATATAAACATAAATGAACTTTTCTATATGTAATATCAACAAAGAGTCGTGTATGACACAACTTTGGGTTGAACAACCCGACTCTGTAATCGCCACTTAAAAAGTGGGTCCAATAAGATCTTTACAACTTCCTTTAAACGAAAAAATATTTGTGATAAGTTAAATATAAATAATTTGCCTTTCCATCGGTTACTGCTATGCCTTGATCTTCCACACCTAGAAATAATAAAACGTAGATGAGGTTCATTTGATTCAGTTACTGAGTCAGTCAGTCATTCACAGAGATTCAGTCAGTCAGTCAGTCAGCCAGCCAGTCTGCAGTCAGTCAGTTAGTTAGCCAGCCAGCCAGTCAGTCAGTCAGTCAGCCAGTCAGCTAGCCAGTCAGCCAGTTCATCAGTCAGCCAGCCAGCCAGCAAGTTCATCAGTCAGTCAGTCAGCCAGCAAGTCCGTTAGTCAGTCCATCAGTCAGTAAGTCAGTCAGTCAGTCCATCAGTCAGTCAGTCAGTCAGTCCGTCAGTCAGTCCATCAGTCAGTCCGTCAGTCAGTCCGTCAGTCAATCAGTCAGTCAGTCCATCAGTCAGTCCGTCAGTCAGTCTGTCAGTCAGTCCATTAGTCAGTCCGTCAGTCAGTCCGTCGTCAGTCCGTCAGTCAGTCCGTCAGTCAGTCCGTCAGTCAGTCCGTCAGTCAGTCAGTCAGTCAGTCAGTCCGTCAGTCCGTAAGTCAGTCAGTCAGTCAGTCAGTCAACCAGCAAGTCCGTTAGTCAGTCCATCAGTCAGTCCGTCAGTCAGTCCGTCAGTCTGTCAGTCAGTCCGTCAGTCTGTCAGCCAGTCAGTTATTTAGCCAGCCAGCCAGTCAGTCAGTCAGATTAAGCAGTTTAAATTAATGTTTCGCGTTTCATTTTCGTGCAAATCATGAATTGTGCGAGGGACCAAGCTCATCCTCATTGGCAACGTTTGTCACACGAGGTGAAGAAAAGTTCGAATTTCTTTCAGCATGCAGTATTTCACTGACCTTTAGTCTGAATCCCAGTAGATCAGACATGACTCCAGAGAACAGAGAAAGCACAACCACACGAGTGATGTTATACAGCAGTGGGTTCATTGATAATCCTGACATCTTGAACGGACTCTCGATTTCCTGACAAGACAAACGGCTGTTAGTACTGCACAGCACGCATGGCTAGAAAACAGTACCTGGTTTCTATCTACAAACAAAAGATTCCGACACCCCGTTTAAGGGACATTGGGGCAAAACTTTAACAAGTTAAAACTTGTTTTCGCTCAAGGGAAAACCAAACATAACGGTTTAGTCATGTTATCGAACACTATATTATTGCATTTAAACGTTTACTGACGTCTGTTGTTATCGATGGCGAGGATGCAAGTGGATTGAAAATTGAAAAATTTACCACTTTTTTCAAATTCTCAAGCCATCTCCTGGAAAAATGGAAACCAACTAATATGGTTTGCTCTCCCTGTTAAATTTTCGTTTAATATCTTCTTCACAATTATACTGGAGCAATTTTTGTCCAAGTAAAAGTCAAAATCACCTCCAAAATCACCGTCAGGTGGCAATGCCCCTTTAACTTTACAACAATTTCTTAAAGATGTCACTACAAGAGATTAACCACAGTGGGCATAAGCCCTTGGTGGTCCCCTCGTCCAATTCTCAGCAGTTCTGTCTTTGAAAACTTCTACAGCACTGCGTTCAAAGAACGACAACCAGTGAGTGTTACCTTTAAGAGTTTCGAAGCTAGTTTGAGCACGTGGTTTGCAATCGTCAAGTCTTCTTTCTTGTGAGGAGCTTTCTCCATCTGAAGGTAAAGATTAATCTACAGGAATAAAAGAACGGGGTCGATATACGGTAGTTTCTTAACAGGGAATATAACGCATCAAGTAAAATAAAAATAATTATTGGTCTGACTATGATATCAAGATTTATATCGCATCACAGAGGAAATACCCAATCGAAAGGTTGCAGGTTCAACTCCCCAGCATTCTATCAGGCTGCCCCAACAATTCACTGGTACCCATTTATACTTATGAGTGGAGAGAGGCACTGTGAGAGTAAAGTGTCCTACTCAAGGACACAACGCTGTGCCTCGCCCAGGGCTGTTCGAACCAGAGTCCAGCGCACTAAACACCTCATGCGCATGTGATAACTCGTAAGATTGCATGCCAACCAATGTGTGATGAATTTCGTCCCAATTGTTTAACTTGACAAATAATTTCATAACTCGCTAAATTGTGTTTTTGCCAAAGACCCAACATGCTACCTTGACTGCATTATTTCCATGGACTGTGTTGTCATCGACAAAAATGGCTCTTCACCAATGAGCCCGCGGGAATTCTCTCAATTATTATATAAACTGTAATAACTGTTTTGTTATCAACTGACCTGCTCTGTGAGCAGTCCCGAAGTATTTGTGAATTTACTGTTGATCTTTGATCCTAAGGTCATGAACCGTAGAACATATACTGACAGCACAAGGCACCTGCAAAGAATACACAAGTAAACAACAACAACAGCAGATTTGTAGGTAAACACATCTAATATGTTGGCTGGTTAGCTGGCTGATTGACTGACGATCGATTGATTGGTTTATGGATTGACTGAACGACCAAACGAGTAAATGACTGACTGTCGGAAGATCTGGCTGGTTGAGCGAGCGAGTGACAGAAGTAGTAGTTACTGTCTGCCTGTCTATATGTCTGTCTGATTGATACCACTAAATAGTAACTGGACCTCTTTGGACATGATTGACTGTCTGACTGAATGTCCGACTGATATAGACAGATACACGGACTGTCTGTCTGTCTGTCTGAATGACTGCATAAGTCGGTTGTTCCGCTGGTTAGGGGATTTACTGATTTACAGTTTGATCAACGAAGTTACCCTAAATTATAACACAGAAAATGTATTCCCCAAGCACAACGTTTTACTTACCATATCGACACTTCCCAGTTAAATAATATTGACAAAAACCTCTCCTTTTCAGTTCCTTTTATAAGCTGCAAGCCAACAGAAACCTAAATAAGTCAACAGCTAAACACAAATAAGGCTCAACAACAATAAACAAATGTCAAAAAGACCTCAACATAGGGATTGAGAACGTGATTTTTCTTACACGTTGCTAGGCAACATTAAGTGACTTCGTGACGACAATCTGAGATAAAACTAACAACTTTCGGGATTTTCGCCAGAGCAATTTTCTGATTGGTCAAACAGAACTGGAAATTATTCAAACGCGTACAGTCACCATGGAGACCATAACGACCCTCACCATGCCAACTGTTCATCTTAGATATCCAGGTCCCCCAGTCACTCGCATAAAATTGAAACAAAGGCGTACGCGTACGACCTGGGGGCTGCAGCCACCCCAAGTTTTGGGCAACTCAGATCTTTGAGCACCCAGAGAAATTTGGGCAAGGCAACGTGGGAGAATTTTTTTGGGCAAATTGTTTCCCCACCCCCCTCACTGGCAAAAATTGCCCGAAAGTATACAGAAACTCTCGCATGTAAACAATAACAAATGCGTGGCTGACTGGGGCCCTTTAATAGAGTTCAGATACACTAAACTGGCTGAAAAACTACGAGCAGGGACCAACACCAGTTGTCTGTCTTACAGAGGTTGTCAGGCTGAGAGAGCTGATTGTTCTTAATCTCGTACCCAGATCTTCTCAACCCTCGGGATTCTTACGAAGTGAGTAAACATCTGGGTACGAGATTACGCCTGGCTTGCTCTGGCCATTTATTTATAAAATTAAATCTTCACGCCCAGCTGTCAATCAACCATTAAAAAGTATTAAAAACTGGTAAACAACGACGGTTACCGATTTATGTTGATTCACTTTTGCTGCGAATTTAATTGCAGAACATTGAATGTGAGGGTATTCGAGGGTAGGTTTTTGTGAAAGCGCAGAATAGACAGGGGGATTTACTAACCTGTACAC
This sequence comes from Blastomussa wellsi, assembly GCA_947652115.1. Lineage (NCBI taxonomy): Eukaryota > Metazoa > Cnidaria > Anthozoa > Scleractinia > Plerogyridae > Blastomussa > Blastomussa wellsi. Next base: position 5,064,594 of record OX393573.1, on the reverse strand, counting down.
ACATCAAAATCACTAAAATCATGCCAAGGATGAAGGAAGATGACACAATCATGTCCACAGATCTCTGAGGACCTCGCCTCTGAAGTATAAATAACAGTTGTTACATTTGACAAGTACTTTGATTTATGTTTTTGTTTGCTTTCTTTGGCCTTGACGGTAATCAAGACACAATAGGTGCATGAAATGGTCCTGTATAAGGAGCCTTCCTCAAGCCGTACACACTCAGTATATCTATTGATATAAGGACAATATAAGGACGTGGCAGGATGTATACGGTCCGTATAATGATCAGTATATTTCAGGGTTGGCCAACAAAAATACCAGGATCAGTATTCGCTAGTATAAGGAAAGCGAGGTATACTGTTCATTATACAGACCTTATACCCAAAGTTCAGTATACATCAGTATACCTTTCCGTACACATTATGTATACGGTCTCATTATACGTCCGTATACATGCCATTTCATGCAGTGTTTACAAGAACTGTCTGAACAACTAGCCAATAGAAGCGTTTCGGCTATGTAAACTGTGCACCGCAAATCTTTGCATCTTTGCATCTTTGTTAGCCTCCTCGAAGTTTGCCTAGCTTCATAAACATCCCCCTTTATCATCGTTGACTTACATGACTTAACGATTCAGGTCGCTACGAATATAGGGATCTGGTACAGAGCAGATATTTTTCATGTCTTGCTACATGAAGGTAAAGTCTGCATTCGGGCCTAAGTGGCCCATCAGACCGGAAATTATCCCGGTTTCTCTTGCTACATGAAGAATGTGTTTATTCAAATTTTCTATTGCGATCAACTGACGAGGTCTTTGACGAAACTAGAGTTTAATTTGTAAACTGCGTATGCATATTAGTGTATTGAAAGTAGATGTCAATTAGGTTTTCCTCTATTAGAATGTGCTAAAGTAACACTTTCTTGGCTTCGTAGTTCGATAAGCAAAATTTCACAAAAACAACATGCGTGATGCTCCATATACCAAGTCAATATATGCACTATTGTGTCGTGTGACGATAAGTTTTTCTACTTGGAAGCGTATTCTTTGTCGCACAGTAACTTGAACTAAACTGAGCGGGGAACGCTCTCAAACTCGGGGGAAAATTAGCTTGGAGAGACACCACTTGCCTACGGGAACGGAATTTCGTCACAAATTCCTGGTACACGGAGATCTAACTTTTGGTCTTCTTACGGACGTCAAGGAAAAGACAGAACTTGGGTCCAACAGTAGCTTGTTACTCCAAGATTGTAATCGTCGATGTAACCATTGATGTAATCCTGATGTAATCGACTAAACGTTACAAGATCAACTACTTATATATGATTTTCACAGTACAAAGTACAAGTCCTAAGTAAATACAATCAGGCGTGAAACAAGAGAGCTAAAAGACTGACAAGTAAGAAACTTCTCCCCTTGAAGGGAAACTGATGCAATTAACTATCACCTAAGTTGTAATCTGGCAATGTGCAAAGTTCACCATTACTCAGATCCAGCAAGGCTGGTGTACAACCACAATGCATCCAAAGTACAAAGTACATCATGACTCATCGAAAATGCCAAGCAAAGGTACGACAATCAACCTAAATAGTACTGAAAACCACAAGACGCTCGACCCGGTTTCCGATAAGGAAATTACTGTTCGTTTTTCACAAGTTTCAAAATGCTAAATAACAAGAACATAAAATACTTTAATTTCTTCCATACAGTAATAGCTCGCGTATAAGAACCTGGGTTTTAAGAACCTGTTAGGCTAAAATTTTCATTTCAAGCCCCCTCCTATTAAGGCTAAAATTTTAAGTTGGGTTCTTATCAGTGGGGTTGCTGTAAAAGTGTATCGGTAGAAACTGCGGAATTAAGATCATCTATTTAAAAGCAACTTAACACAACTTTTTTTTCTTTTAAGCTCAAGTACCATGTTGTATGTCTATTGATTTATACTGAATTATGAGATGATATAATTTATAATATATATAGTATATTCAGATGAAATTCATATGAAAATATAAGAACCTATTTTAAGAACCTTGGTAGCCTAAATTTGCTTTAAGTACCATTTATATAAGAACCTATTTAGGCTAAATTGATAAATTCGGTTGTTCTATGCTGTGAAGTCTATTGTGCTATTGTTTAAAGTGCATATGACACGAAATTATTTTCTCTTGATTCTTGTAGTTGGATATCTAAATAAAACGACTCGAAGCCTTAAAAGTGCTGGAAAAATCTAAAAATAATTTTTTTTGCCGCTTTTAAAATACGCGCAATTTGCCTTCAAATTGGTCCCGGTCTTCGCGCGGCCAAAATCGCATGTAATATCGGAACGTGACGTCACTTTGTGTACCTTAATGCAACTTACAGCAGAGTCCGACTCAAAGGAATCGTTAGAATCACTGGACATCTTTGCCTTTCAATGCACTATCTGTCGTAGTTTCCACTACGAAGTACTGCAGAATCCTCTTAGCGACAACAGACCTTCGCGGCAAAGGTACACAATGTGACGTCACGAATAACTTCGCCGTCGATAAACTAGGTCCCAGTCTCTCGGACAAATTTGTAGGGAAATTGCGCGTATTTTGAAAGCAAAAACAATGCTTTTTAGATTTTTTCTTTAGATATCCAACTACAAGAATCAAGAGAAAAACATTTCGTGTAATATGCACTTTAAGGGCTAGGCCCCATTGTTGTGTTCTTTGTGGCGTACGTCGGGACTTGCTATTGACTTGGTATATGGCACTCGACCCAATAACATAACTTACGGTAATTCCTTGTTTTCCTCTTGGAGAATTAGGCCACTATGCTAGGACTAAATTACTTTCTTCAAAGTGGGACTCACTTTTAACAGAGATCTTAGCGATAGCCACGTCTTTATATTCCGCACTTTGTGCAGTCGGAAATGAGGGAGTCCCGCTCTGCGAGATTTCCTCGATGATGTCAGCCAGCCAAATAATTTGGCGTACAGGCAACGCTGAAAACGAAAACGTGAGAAGAGAAAGATAAAAGTTAAAAAAGAATCACCAAAAGCAGTGGTGAACAACGAACAACACGGGCAACGTTAAAGGGGCTCTGTCACAGGGGTTTTGCATTTGCAGTTTCATTCGTTGCTAAAATCATTACCTGGTACCTTCACTCATGCTCAAAATGTTCCTGATGGACTAACAGAAAGATATCAAACGAATTGTGGCTGAGAGAGCAAACCATAGCGCATTTCTGGGGATATTTTCAAGGAATGACTCTAGAAATTTAAAAAACTTGCAAGGGTTTTCAAATTTCAATTCATTTTTATCCTTGCCATCCTAAGTGATAGCGGCAATAAACGGTTTCAGTGTAGTGATATAAGTCCTAGGTAACATAACTATTACACCATTATTTTTGTGTTTCCATTGATGCAAAAATACATTTTATCATTTTAAAATGAGGCCAAAGTACCCGGACAGTGTCCTTTGAATGTACAGTTTTAAAACAACAATAAAATTGTGTACTTAACATATCACGCACAAATTTTAGTTTGCTGAGATGCGCTACAACCAATCACAACAAAGATGTCATAATTTCAACCAATCATGTGAAAAACCATCGCTTCGCTTACGACAACTTTTCCCGCGCTCCTCGGCAGTCATTAATCAATAAATTCTCTTAACAATTTCGTATCAAAATAAAAAAGGCAAGTTATGAGAGAAAAACGAGTTGATCATATCGGGAAGAACTTCTTGACAAATAGAAACAAAATCTCCCAAGAAAACTTTTTGAAAGAATGAATTTGTTCCTGTCCATTTTCAGTTACTGTCGAACAAGGAAAACCGTGAACACCTGAAATATTTCAGGAATGTTGATTGTGTAGTGACCAATCACAATTAAGTTTAGAACACGCACACGCTGATTGGCTTTTCCTTGTAACACAATAACATTTCACAAATATTTCTTGTGTTAACTCAACGCACATTTACAGACCTCTCTGTAAGATTTTTCTGCGACGCAAAGCAGAAAGAAGAACGAGAAACTCAGGAAGAACCGCTCCAGCATGCTAATGACGATAATAACACGTGACCTACAAACAGATGAGATTTCAAGTCAGAAGAAATATACAACCAAACCACTCCCTACAGACCCCTCCCCTCCATAATACGGACACCTCTCTATCACGGCCTGTTCACTTGGCTCATATCATCTTTTCCTTTTGAAAGGAGTTACGTCACGGTTTATGCATTTTAAAAAATGTAGCCTAAATTTCTCAAATTCGTCATTTGCAATCCGTTTCAATCTTCTCCATCCTTAACCATCCTTGTTCCTTTTTGGTTTAGTATCACCTCTTTGTTGATTTTCTTCCTTAGTACGCTATTAGTTTTAGGTTTCTTACGTTTGCAGGGCAATGAGGTTCATCGCAAAAATGACTCAGAGTATCGTGACGTAGGGGGAATAGGGGGATTCATGCTGACGTCATTGTTTACCTTTTTTCTCATTAGTATATGGTGAAATTTTTAGCTCTTTGCGTGTAATATTCAAGGAGAAATTGTCTTTCAAAAACTCCAAAATTTCTGGGTGGCAAAAGCACTAATGAGCTCATACATTCTTTGTAAAATTTGGAGTTTTTAAACCCGCGTCAGACAAAAAGAATTCAATACATCGAGCTGAAATTCATTAGAAGAGTTAATCGTGCTATGAACTTTCAATATTCAGAACTGATTTTTTTGTAGCTCCATCGGATACGGAATCGCTTATGCTAATGATGCAAATATTGTAAACAAGGATTCCCCTGTACAGACATCTCTAAAAATTATCTCTGTTCCTTTGGTGCCCATATTAACGAGCTCGGCAGTAGAAGAATTTAGAGGCAGCAACTATTTCTTTGATAAACTTTGCTTTCAGTTACTACAAAAATAGAACGGGAACCGATGAAGTGACGCGCGTTTTGTACCAATGCCTTCACAAATGGGGAAAGATTGGCTCACCATATCTCATTTGCGAGCACCGTGACGTATGTTTTTTATTGTAATTTTTGAATCAGTGCTTCGTGGGGAACATACAGGAAAAGTTAAAAAAAATCGTTAGACAACTTTTGAAGGATGTTGTCATTCAAATGAAAGTATTTAGAAAATAGCTCAAGGAAAATACGAGCGCTGATTGGTTCATAATCGTGTTCGTTAATAATCGTGTGCGGCTCGTGTTCCCACAGCATTTCTCGTTCTCCCAAACCTCCACTCGGGTTTCTATGAATCGATAGAAACACGGAAAATGTTTTCTATTTCTTAAATATAAGCGGACACCCTCAGGTTGCGAAAAAGGTACCCGTACCCGGAACAGGCCACTGACAAAAAAATAATGGTTTCCTTGCTTGTGGCTGGGTGCTTAGGGTGGCGTTCCCAGCAAACTAATAAACATGAGAAATGATTTTTGTTTGTTTTGTTCCCCAATGCAATGGCGCAATACTGTTGATAACTGTATACAGTAACGTTCTGTACATGGGATTTGCTTTTGGTTGCCTGCTTAGGCAGGAGCTTAAAAACAAAGGAAAAATCCACATTGTGACCCTTGGAAGTGAGCATGACCACTTAAGAGAGTGTCTGCTTATGGAAATGAGTAAATACACAGCTCGCATGGGAGGACAAACTGGGTTTGCGAAGACGGCGTAAGTAGAGGTGTCGGCTCACACGAGTGTCCGTTAAGAGAACTTCCGCTTTAATACTTATTAGTGGGTCTGTTTTCAAATTTGTTTTCTTTGTTTAATCGCAGAGTAGACTTCCACAACTTTTTCTGCTGGCTAATAATTGTACAAGGCATGAGCGCATGGTAATATCATTATACGTACCACATTGAATATCCAAACATTTTACACAAGAGGTCTTCTGCATTATTGGTCAAGAGGTTTCCAATATTCCCCTAGAAACAAAAGATAAAGAGAAAATTTGTTTCAATCAATAGTTGAAGATTAAAAAACCCAGTTATCACTAATCCAAATATCATGTTTTTTTTAATACTGATTGGTGAATCGACTGTCTGACTGAAAGACAGACAGGGAAACAGACGGGTAGATAAACAGACAGAACTTAAGGACAAACATACAGACTGGCTGCCTGACTGACTCACTAGCTGACCGACTGACTGACTGACTGACTCACTAGCTGACCGACTGACCAACTGACTGACTGACTGACTCACTCACTCACTAACTGACCGACTGACTGACTGACTGACTCACTAGCTGACCGACTGCCTGACTGACTGACTGACTCACTCACTCACTCACTAGCTGACCGACTGACTGACTGGCTCACTAGCTGACCGACTGACTGACTGACTGGCTCACTAGCTGACCGACTGACCGACTGACTGACTGACTGACTCACTCACTCACTAGCTGACCGACTGACTGACTGACTGACTGGCTCACTAGCTGACCGACCGACTGGCTCGCTAGCTGACTGAATGACTGACTGCTGACTGACTGACTGTCTGTCTGACTGACTGACCATCCCACCAACGGACTGACTGACTGACTGGCTGGCTGACTGAAAACTGGATAGAGTGAGCAACAAACCACTCACCGTTGTATTGTAGAGGCGAAAAAGTAATGGGATAAATGCCAGCAACACAGAAACCACGACAGAAAACTGCACATAACCTGTGTGACTTTTGTGAATATCCTAAGGTAGAAAAAAAAATTAAGTTACCCCATTCCATTCCTTGTTAAGCTAAGTTCTTTCTAGCCCTTACCAGATCTTTTGAAAACGAGGTTTTCTACAGATGGGTTTAACTTCATTGTTAAAAGGGGGTGTAAGGGGGAAGGTAAGGTTAATGAGGACAAGATAAGATATCTCCTTGTAACAAAAGGGTAATCTTTTTCACTTTGAAGAGTGACACAAAATTCATATCACAGGAGGAAAAAAATCATTCTTCTCCAAGAGGGAAAAAATAATTAAATACAGAACAAAGCTTGTTTTTAAAATTACTCAATTGACTTACCACTTTATTTGCAATAGCAGCGCTTATCTCCATAAGAGTTAACTGAGCCTTTTTACATTGATTTCCTTCCCAAATAGAAACCATTACTAAAGGGGAAAACATCACAGGTAAGAAAAAACTAAAAAAAAAAAACTGGTTAGAAATAATGACTGCTATTTAGTGTTTTGTGAACAAGATCATGACTCAAGAGCCATCTTTATGAGAGATCATCCTCAAGAATATTTTTAAGAACCTTAAATAAAGACTCTTTGATCTTAATTAGGGATTGAAAAACACAACAGCTACCAATGATATCGCAACAAGTAGAAATTGCACAAAGGTGATGGAAGCCGCGATGTTTCAATAATCTTGAGTAACTTCATACATGCAGTAAAAGTTTCAGTCACAAAGGTGAATGTCACATCCAGGAAACAAACTTTTGCTTGAAACTTTATTTGGATTGCTGTAATGCTGATGGTTGGCCACAAGGCTGTAAGAGAAATTTACTACCCCAATGCATGGAGTCAAGCACAGGTTTTCATTGTAAAAAAAACCTTTAAAATAATGGATTGCAAACTCCAAATGCTGTCACTGCAGGACATGAAAAAAACTTTCCTTGGAGCAACACTTAAGAAAGTTGTGATCTGAACAGGGCCAGTGAACCATGCGAACAGTCGCTACATTGTGCCCAAACATAGTCTACAATTATAACAAGCGGCAGTTGATGATGAAATCAGGCCTCCAAGACAGGGCTGAGCTCATGTTGATTGTCCCTGAAGTTGCTAAGCAACATGACGTTTTGCCCGCACAATTTCTATTGGTGTATTGGCAAGCTCTTGTGCTAGTATGTGATTGGGTAAAATAAGTAGGAATCAATAAGTGCTTCAAATTTTTCTTGGCTGGGGCAGTTGCAGTCATACTTTCTTTTTCAGATTATTTTCAGATTGATTTAGTTGCAGATGACTTGCTTGGGACTTTGTACACTGGGCAAGTAAAGTAAACTCACCTGAAAACTAACTTGTCCAGAAGGAAAAGTTAGTAGATACAGGCAACGCAGTCAGGGAACAGCTAAGACATGACATGACTTATTTGTTTGAGTGATAACAGGTATCTCCGGTGCTAAAGGGTTTGATTGGGTAAAATAAAATAAAGTCGGAAACCCTCAAGTGTCTTAACAAGGACTTGCCAAAACTGACACTCATTTCGCTGACTGCACTCATACTGTAAACATGATATTCACCTTTCTCTGCAGTGGGTGGAGGAGTAGGACTGGTGTCTAGCCCTGGAGAACCATTGGTCTAAATAAAATCAATTTGAAAAACAACTAACTAACATTTAATTTTAAGTAACATTTAAAATAATTAATATAACTTAATTACATTAATATTTAAATATAAAATCATGCAAGATAAAAGATCTATCACAAGATGAAATTTCCACAATTATTTTACTTCTAGGAGGTCTGGCAGCGCACTCTGAAAGTGCCATGTTGATTTACATGTACTGTGGCAGTGCACTGACAAGTTTTTTTTAGTTTTTTTTAAAGTACAGCAGACGGTGCAACTACTTGAACTGGGCCAAATGGTAAAAAAGTTGATCAATCAAATGCTATCTGAGAACAATGGATCACGATCTTTTCGTAAACAGACCAATGATGTCAATGCATCAAGACAGCAGCTCTACAATACATTTTGTAACCAACTATAGTATACTGTACATAAACTGTACAGATCCCACTCATGGTGGCAAAATATTGTTTATTGTACTCAAAAGTTTAGCTTGAAACTCTTTCTGTGACTGCAGATTAACTGAAACTGTCAAAAACTGCTCAAAATTAAGGATCAAAACTGACCAATGAAAAATGTCAAAGTTTCCTGAGAGGTCTACAAAATTTGTTTGGTTTTCAATTTTGCTATATTGCTTATTCTTCAAAGTCATTGGTTCATTTACAAAAAATGTCAACATCCTTTGTTCTCAAAATACATTTCGATTGGTTAATTTTGTTCCAAACGCAAAAACATTCCGAACGGATAGCCGTTTCGAGCGGATAGCCGTTCCGAAGCTGTTCATTACCCGTTCGAATAATAATTATTATTATTTGACCTGTTTATCCCAGGCAAAAGGATCCTCATTGTTACTGTCCATTTCCACATCAGACACATCGCTCTCTGTGGTGGAAGAAGTTGTCTCTCCACTCTCACTCAGCTCCTCTTCTGTTTTATCATTGTCGTTATCCTTTGCGTTGTATTGTTCCATGTTTTCCACAGCCTCTACAAGATCCTTATTGGTGGAGTCTGGAAAAAAAAATGAAAATTTAACTTAATTTCCAGATTCAAGATTCAGATTGCATAATGTACAAGTGGCCACTAAGCTTACAGAGTTCGTACACTTTCAAAAACGACCAAGGGCCAATATTCCCAAGTACGGCTCGAGCAAGCTAGGTTAATGGCACTCGGGTCATGCATGCATATTAAAAACGCACTTACGGTGCCTTTTTCAGAAATTTTCCGCCTTATTAAACATGTTTTGATGCCGCGAGCAACTCTGAAAGTACAAGCTACCACGATTTTGAAAACAATTTCATTCAATTTCGAGAATTTATATACATTTTCTTTCCGCAGTTCTAGTTGCAAATTTTAAATTCTTCAACTTTAGAAAAATGTGGCTTTGGACCGTTTCTATGGAAAAGGTCCGTATGGCAAAATCCCAACCAAGAAAGAACCAATCAGAACACTCGGATTTTCCTTGCCATATAATAAAAACTGATAATTACTGAACAAGACATGTACCATTTCCTGAGTTGGTTGATTGCTGTGGTTTTCTTTGCCTTATTCCATTTGCAAATGTGTCGTGCTGTGCCACTGTTTCTCCATTCTCTTGTGCACTGCTTTTCCGCTTCTGTCTTGCAGCTCTTCGTCTGAGTTGAAAAAAGAATAAAAATATAAGCTCCTCACAGAGTGGAAAAAAAAAAACAGAAAAAGGATAACACAAAACTAATGACATTTCACAGCAAGTCAGTCATGGTTAGTTTGGTTTTACATTTGACCCACTGGCCGTACTGTATGTGTAGTTCCAGAAAATATTCATACCCTCCCCAAAGAAGGGATTGGAAATTTGGACTGGGATAGGGAGGGGTCTCCAGGACCAATAAATTTAATTGGAATTTCTAGTGGAGTGGGGATCATAGAAATAATCTCTTCCATGGGAGAGGTATGGATTTATGAGACTATAAAATGTAAGACCAAACCAAGTATTAAAATAGCTCAAACTACGGAATGCATCAAATGTTTATATTTTTATTAATACTATGGGACAACACTATATAAAACCAAAGCAAACAGAAAATTGCTTTTGATATTGATGTAAAAATAGCTCAAACTATGGACTCAAACGTTTATAATATATATTTTTATTAAATACCTTCTGGTGATATTTTTGGCTTTTCTTCTTTGAGAGGAACTTGAATAGTCTGTAGATACCATGTACATGTACAACACTCCCAGCAACACCATGATCTGTAAAGTAATGAAACAGACCTTCACATAATGTTGAGACAGCACACGTCCATATACTGGTGAGTGTAACTTCAATCTAAGACTGAGTCAAGCTTTTACTTACTTAACGGTACTTTTAGATAGCAAAATACGAAAAATAAAATACTTTTATAAATGTTCTACACTTGTTGGTGTACAACGAGACCTAGACGCTAGGTGGCCTGAAGAGCTTTCAAAAGAGAGTTTTGTGGTTAAGTTAAACTTAGCAATTCTCATTGTCAAATATTACAAATTTAGTTGTTTCATCAACAATCCGGGCACTTGTCTTCCAAAACACAACAATAGCTCAGTGAGTTACAAGTGCTGCATTTTCTCAGTTAAATTCCAAGTCTAAAATAACTGCCAGGGTCAAATAGATGGAGTAACTCATGATACGTTAATAGCCTTCTCGTACTGTATGTTTAAAAAAAGAATGAATAAAAAACTTTGCTTATAAATGCTCCCAAATTCAAATCTACTACTTGTCAAGGCCAAGTTTCCATGTCAGTGAGTATGCTGCATGTATTTATTAGCTCAAGATCAATCGTGTTGACAATATTTTCCTACCAGAGCAGGTCCACATGCCTCTGACCATGTTACAACCTGAAAAGTACATGTATGGTAATTATTAAATGAGGAGTGAAATCATTATGTGTCAAAAGGGAGTGGTTTTACAGCTAAGTTTGAGCACCTTGTGACATTATGACTCTACGGTCTATTGAGTGTACACTGTGTACAATGTTTGTTCATTTGATGTTTAATTTTTTTAATAACATTCAAATTTACCAGAGTGAGTTTTAATGTGGCTTAATGTAATTCGGGCAAAGTTAAATGCGAAACAATAATGCTGGCCAGCCCAGCCACCAGTTTCCTACACAGTTGGTTTGTGTGGTGTTGCTGGGGTTTTGTGCACAGGCCGGTGGCTTGTGGCGCTACCGTATTAGTTTCGATGTACATTTGATTGTACAATGCACTACACACACTTCGTTACATGAATACCGTAGAGCATGAAAGTTTTGCAGGAATTTTATTTTCAATTGTGAATATTTATTGTTTTTTTTTTTGCATTTTGTGGGAACAAATTTTTGTGGTTCAAGATGATCAAAATCTCTGCTGGGAGTGACATTTTGCAATTTTCTCTTCAAGCAGCAGAACCCTTGACAAGTAATGAAACTCAATATTATAATTTTTCAACTTTCAATGTCAGTTGAGTTATGTTAGAAGTATGTTCTACTTAACAATTAGACTATGAGCCCGAGTTTTCTACGAGTGAATAGTCAATGAGGCACAGCTAAGTCGACTATTGCTCATAGAAACGAGGGCGAGTAGTCTAATTGTTTTAGTAGAAACTCTAAAGGATTGCAGTCCAAAACCTACAATATTGTGTACTTTTGAGCCAAAATTCAAGAAAAACTACCACTTAAAGAGCTTCGCGCGCGGTTGTTTTCTGTCGGCGAATAGAAAACAGTCCAGGAGAACCAATCAGATTCGCGGATTTCCAATAGAACACAACTGAGTTTCTACTAATTGCCGGTATCATTACTAAATGTTACAAAAGTGGCATAATTGATGACATGTTTGATATTCACGACATGTTTGATAATTATTCACCTGATAAAACACTGCTGCTAATTTTTTTAAACATTACTTAAAAGATAATTACATGATTGTATATATCATCTAAGTTGGTAGGCCACTTACCTTCCAGTGTGACTCCCATTCTCTCAAATAAATAACAAGTATCAGGATTTCACATAAATAAAGAAACAAGAACAGGAACCATAACTTGGGGGACAACTGCTGTATCCACCTGAAATAACAAATAAATTTATAAAGAACCAAAAAAACACCATGATAAGCAATAGAACTACTTTAATGTCATTAATATTACCGAGTACCGTCTGTATTTCACAGTTAAGCCTAGCCAAACAAGGGCATGAGTTGATTCTCATGAGAGTTTTCGTCAGCTCTCATTGACTATCATCAACTTGAGCCAAACCAGGGGAAACTTTCATGAAAAATTCAAGCATGTTCAAAGTCAATGAGAGCACATGAAAGTCGATGAGAGTGCAATTGAGAGTTTCACACCAAACAAGAGTGAGAGTTTGAGCACTCATTTACTCTCATCTTAGTTTGGTACGGCAGGATTTACACTGTACATTCAGGCTTTAGCGACTAGGACAAGATTCGTAAGCCCTTGAGGTTTTGAAAATAATTCCTGGATGAAACCGGGACAACCTCGAGCCTAATGGGTCACTAGACTTAACCTACTCTCAAATTCCATGACTTTCCAGGCCTAGAAAATATTGTCTGAAAATCCCATGATTTTCCAGGTTTTCCATGACCCATATGAACCCTGCAGAAATATTAATCTACTACCCCCTGGATGGGATGTTAGTCCATGGCAGGGTTAGCCACTAGCATAAAATGTGCCAGAACACATTTATACACCTGGGTAGAGAGAGGTACTGTGAGAGTAAAGTGTCTTGCCAAAGAACACAATACAGTGCCCTGGCCAGGGCTCAAACTCAGATGGCTCGATCTCGAGTCTAGCACACTTTACCATTCGGTCACCATGCCTCCCTAGAAGTTGGTGACCCTTGTCGATTAAAAGGTGATTAATGCCAAATGCCCCTTGTTAAAGAAACAACCCTCTGCAACTACACTGTAAGTAGCAGTCGACTTAAATTTGAATTCTTAAAATGAACAATGGAAAATAATAAGTACAACAGGCTGTATCAAATTAGATTATTGTTATACTTAATAACTACAGCTGCAGTTATTTTACTATGATGTACTGGTCATATAAATTCTTTTCTTTTCTTTTTAATTCTTTCTCAGCTCTTCACATAACAGGGCTTCTGATATTGCGCGGTCACGGAGCCGCAAAATTCAGGTATATCCAAGAAATCCAGCGAAATTGACAAAAACACACGAAATACCGCAAAATTCGCTACAAATCCTTCCAAATACATGTCACTACAATCCCCGCGAAATCGGCAATTTCCTCCGCGAAAATGTCTCTGCAAATCCCGCAAAATTGACTTTTTCCCCGCGAATTATCAGAAGCCCTTATATAATATTGAAACATTAATTTTGTTTTTATAAAGGTGTGTTTGCCAACATGTACGGTACGGGTGTTTGCTCTCTGAAAGTAGAATGCAACTCCTCAAAAGTTGCGACCCTAAAGGTGGGGATAGGAAAAGGTTGTTAAATCTGAACGTAGCGAGTCATTTTTTTTTGGGTCTGGACTAAACAAGACAGAGAACAAGACTCATCAAGAGCCTTGAGATCAACCCTCCAAGTTGGGACCATTTTAGTCGCCATGGCAACCAACATCTTGGACCTGGCAACTAAATTGCAACAGAAGTTGCCAGCCTGTCCAATAAAATCAAGAAGAAGGATTGAGCACCAAGCTAACTTTAGCGACTAAAATTTTTCACTGGTGACCAAACTTGAACAGTCAGTGACCAAATGGCCACAAAAGAAAAGGTAAATTTGGAGCGCTGCTTGAGATATGTTTGGACAAAATAGGAAAAGATAATTGGGAGAGAAAGGATTACTGGTAAATGAAATACTAATTTTAAGTCGCCAGGATTTCCTACCATGATCGAAAGAAAGGAAATAAGACAACTCTGATCACGCCTTTCTGTGTGACAGCAAACCAGGTATGTACTGGCTTTGTCTTGGGAAATGTTGAACCTAAAGCAACAAACAATGGCAGCATTCATTGACAAGTGATGAATAAAGTCAGTTATGTCATAGGGCTACAAATAACCAGTCACCCCTTTGATTAGACAATTTTATGGTACAGAGGTCGGTTGTCATGTTACAGTACATTTTTAAAAAATTGGTGTTTACATTGGAAGGTACATGTAAAATAAACATTATCCAGATATTCTGTCTCACAACTGCTGGGATCATGGCCCAGGGGGAGCTCACATATGAATTTAGGGGCAGAGATGCTCGTCAGAAATTTTGAATTTAACCCCTAAAGGAGACCACTCTGGGCATGGCCCAAGCTTTTTTGACCCCTAATAGAGTAAAAAAAATGAATTGAAAATATACATATTATACATGTGCATATATTTTTATATTTCTTTGTATGCAACCCTAAACAAGACCTTCACAGCTAAATATAATCATGGTTTTTTCCCCAGAGGAGGTCTAAGTGAGACCAAAATCCAAAATTTACACCCCTAAACGAGATGATGAGCATCCCCTTTCATATGAGAGTCCCCTCTGGGATCATGGTTGACCGCTGTCCAAGGTCTAACTGACAGTACTGTTACAGTAGTATTATTTGCAGCCTTGCGTTACTTTGCATATAGTCATACAACATGACACAAATGTACATTAATTTAACAATGAGCAATGAGCCAAGTAATTTGCATTTGACCCACCAAATCGACTCCACTCAGTCAAATTATTACTTTATTAATTATAACTTTTTTTAACATACCAATAACAAGATCAACATCTATCAGTTCAGGTTTAAGACCACCTGGTTTCTTTGGAACATGAATAAAACCCTGTTGGTTACAAGGAAGACACAAATCATTGTTTAATAAAGCAACATGGAAACTACATTGTATGAGTCATATTTACAAAGAGACACAATCATGTAAGACTGGTAAAGGTGGTTCTGACAGTCATGTTGTTAAAAGACCACTGCAATTTAACAGTTCATAATTCCCTCAAGTGCAACATCAACAAATGTTCTCGACACTTTTTCTCCAGATTAGATAATTACATCTATAGAACAGTAAATTGTTAACAAGCTCATTAAGAAATTGTTTAATATCACCGTTTCTTGCTCTTGTTCCTCAAAAGTTCTTTCCCATGAAGCTTTATCATATTTTCCAAGCTATAAAAAACAGATAATTTTATGAAAAAAAGAAACAAAGTAATAGGCTGATGTTATGGGTGGAGATGTCGATGGTGTCACATTGCACTTGCAAACAAATGCCACTGTTGTATAATATTTATGGCTGCTTGAAAACTTAAATTGTACCCTTTTCATTATTATTACTACGTTACTACATTGTTACATTACTTCATTACTACATCACTACATTACTACGTTACTACATTGCTACATTACTACGTTACTACATTACTACGTTACTACGTTACTACATTACTATGTTACTACGTTACTACATTACTACATTACTACATTACTACATTACTACATTACTACGTTACTACGTTACTACATTACTACGTTACTACATTACTACATTACTACATTACTACGTTACTACGTTACTACATTACTACGTTACTACGTTACTACATTGCTACATTACTACATTCACAATAAATTAGATCTGCTCTCCAAAGTCAAGTTACAAGTCCTCTCCCGAGTTTTTGTCTTCTGCAGCCAAACATCATAATGTGGTGTACATAATTATTCTGGCAACTGCTGCTCAAAGGGTAGATGGTGAAATCTCCAGGAAGTTACTCCCTTACCTGTCCTTAACAGGGACGTGCTCCCTAATAGGGTATGGTTTACAGGTTTTATAGTTTAAAGGGTGTATCAATTTTATTGTTCTATCATTAATTAATATTCATTATAATTGTTAGTATAACTTGCAGTGCTAATTACGTATAAGGATTTCTACCCCTGAGAAAACAGTAATTGAACACACGTTAAATAATTTTACATGTGATGATATTAATAGGCCATTTCCGAGTTCCCTTGAGCCTCTATTTCAAAGCGAGTCTAAGTGCGAAAGTTTTGTGATGGTAATTAGTTTTGCTTTCCATATGAATGAAAACTCATTTTCATTACAAAGACTTCGCACTTAGACTCGCCTTGAAATAGAGGCTCAAGCGAACTCGGAAATGGCCTATTACTTGACATTTGATACCATGTTTGATATTACTGCACTTCAGTTTAATGGTGTACAGTCGAATTTCTCTTCTTGTGTCCAACTTAATATCCCACTCATTTGCTAAACACTCAAGATTGTGAGATATCGAGTTGATCACTCAAAGAGAAATTTCATATCTCCGGGATTTTCACGACATTTGAAAACCAGGCTTAAGGAGGATTTAATAATAAGTTAATTAAATTGGCAAATTTAATTTAAATTAAATGATCTAAATTGAAATAATTTTCATTCAAAGTAGCACTTGAGTTTTGCAAAGTGCGAACATGACTTTCCAAACAGGGAATTATTTTTGAAGAGATGGAAGCACTGAAGTAATTAATACGCAAGTAGGAGACTCATGAATAAATAAATAAAACTATACCAAATATGCCTTAAATAGCAATATCTGTTTCACTCTGCATTGACCAATCTTTAATTATGCATTTACTTTAGAAAACCACCATCTCTCTAATCGATTTAACTTATAAATTTGATCAATCTGATATTTCAGTAAAACATTTTTGAAACATTTGGCTCTTTATCTCTTGTTGATTGGCAGATGTTACGTATTCAACATTCTGATGAACAATACCAAAAAACAATTAAAAGTAATAACTGGGCTTGAATTTTTTAAAGAGAGAAATCGAGATACCACACGCAGCTTTGCCGGACAAAACAAAACCTAAACAATTAGAAATTCAAAATAAAACATTTTCACAGCAATATACCCAG
This sequence comes from Blastomussa wellsi, assembly GCA_947652115.1. Taxonomy (NCBI): domain Eukaryota; kingdom Metazoa; phylum Cnidaria; class Anthozoa; order Scleractinia; family Plerogyridae; genus Blastomussa; species Blastomussa wellsi. The sequence continues at coordinate 5,047,513 of OX393573.1, read as the reverse complement.
CTAAGTAATACCAAACGTCGACTATTTATCTTTTTATTCGGAGAGATAATTTGACGTCTATATCGGCGAAAATGTCAACAAATTGATTTTAATCCCAGAACTCGACTCCAACACAATACAAAATTAAATCTCTTGTCCAAAATATTTCCCAGTGTTGTACGTGAATTATGGGACTGAATTTTAGTTCAAATAAAGGAAAATATTTAAAAGAAAATAAACGCTTTACTGTGAATCAAACTGACTTTCAAGATGGAGAGCTTCAAATGATAACTGCATGTAGAGCTCTATTTTGTCAAAAAATATATCTGTTCTAGAATACCGTAATATAGGTATTTGGTTAAGCACCAACAGTGAGGCGTTTTAAGCAAGCAGAGATATAAATTAAATTGAGATCTTTATAGTCAAAGGCACCGACACTACAGAAAAATTTGGAAATGTCCTTGAGATTTGCGCTCTCTGTAAATAACGCATTAAAGAAAGTCATTCCAGCGGAACTAACGTGGAAACAGAAGTCTGACGCGTTTTGTTACTTTTAGCAGCTAATAAAAAATCTCTTACCTTTTGTTGAAACCAAGAAATGCTTTGATCAAAAGCCATTCACCTCTCGAACGACCGAGAGTGTAACAGTTTATACCGGCAGGCCGCTAAAATTGTCAAACAAGAATTCTCACGTGTGTTCCTCAGAAATGTTGAACGGAAAGGAGATATCACCCCAGGAATCGAGTAACTGAGGCTACCCGCGTTGAAATCTTGAATTAAACAAGAGCTTTTAAAAGCACTAAAGTATTCCTGACCATACAGATACGAATAAACACAACTCAACCGGCAGCTCGACGATTTGATTTGAAGAGTTCTTCACCTTCCGCGAATCTTTGATTTGTCGCGGGCTCAATCTGATTATTGTGTTAGATCCCAGGGCTCGCTCACATCTGATCACCGAACTTCCGGTCACTGGAAGTTAAAAGAAGTTCTCATCTGCTTCAAGAGCTGACGTTTCGAGCGTTAGCCCTTCGTCGGATTCGCTCCGACGAAGGGGTTATTTAAATATAACCATTTTTAAATGAGTTGGTTATTTAATATAACCATTTTTAAATGCGTTGGCTATTTAATATAACCATTTTTAATGCGTTGGTTATTTAATATAACCATTTTTAAAGGCGTTGGTTATTTAATATAACCATTTTTAAATGCGTTGGTTATTTAATATAACCATTTTTAATGCGTTGGTTATTTAATATAACCATTTTTAAAGGCGTTGGTTATTTAATATAACCATTTTTAAATGCGTTGGTTATTTAATATAACCATTTTTAAATGCGTTGGTTATTGAATATAACCATTTTTAAATGCGTTGGTTATTTAATATAACCATTTTTAAATGCGTGGGTTATTTAATGTAACCAGTTTTATTGCATTGGTTATTTAATATAACCATTTTTAATTAATAGAAGTGCTCATTAGAGTCAGGGGGGACATTAGAAATCGCATTAACTTTTAGCCCAAATTGTCTTCAGAAATTTTTCTGACATGGAACCTGTAAGGAGCTTGCCTTTAATTACAAGACTTCTAATTTCTTCCTTTCTTTTTTTTGTCGATAGCTTTTAAATCTGCCCTGCATGCACGGAAGCAAATCTCCCGATAGAATGTCGAATAAAGGTATTTTGACTGTTTGCGACATGCAGTGATGAGTACAGTTCTGACGACAACATACCCGAAGTGCGAAGGGATGATGACGAGGTAACCAGATGTAGGGAGGGAGGGCATGATCGCTGGTTAATGACGAGGCAGATAGGAGGGTAAACAATAGAACTATGCTGTGGCGTATCTAGGGCAGTACCCTCTTTTATAATGTTTGGAAATGGTCCATGTATTCGGAGTCGCCGCTCCCCGTTGGGCGGGAGGGGAGGGGGGATAGCCTTCTCGGCGGGGCCAGGGCAACAAGAACACGCCTCTACAGGTTAGGCCTAGAAGACGGCTAACACTTCAGAGGAGGAAGAGGACGGAATTGATTGCAAAACTGAATCAAGATCACATGACGGACTTGAAGAGTGGACTTCAATTCTGAATCGTAATGATAGTTACGGGCGGTAACTTAACCGTATGCGATGATGCTCTGGTATCCGTTTACTGGAATTATTGAAACGATCGCGGCTTCGACGCTCAATGATAGCACCTTCGCTACAAAAAACACCCTTTGGTACCCAGGGTAGCGATCACATTGAAATAAGTCATAACAATAACACCTACAATAAAACTACAGAATTTTCAAGCGTTTATTTGTAAACCTCGATCCTTCTGCGGTCTTTTACACCTAAGTATAGAAACGTTGTGCGAATTTGATTTTGGCGCTTGCTTTCTGGGAAAGTTAAAATACTTTAATCTTTATTAAAATACTTTCATCGTCAATTATATCATTTGTAACAACAATAGTTAACGGAACCACCAAATACATCTTACTATAATTTAAAACCTTCATTTTTCAGAATTAAAAATATCTTCCTCGTGTCTGCTAGAAATTTATCTACTACCCTATTTACGAGCTTAGAAAGTCGACAAGAGCTTTTCTTGCGTAAAAGTGTTAAAAATCTGCTCGAAAACGCGCAGCCGAGCTACAAATGAGAAGAGGAAATTGGAGGGAGATCAAGAGTCCTCCAAACGCCAAACTCGTTCCCAAACACCTCGTTCATTTTGAATGGTTTTGCAGAGCGTGCTTGCTGCGAGACTGTGGAAGATCTTGAGCTGACTCGAGGAATTCACTCCACGTCAGATTTGAAATGATTTCGTTTGTTAAATCAATGTAAGACACAGCAAGAAACAAACTTCGAATTCGAGTTAATTTTTACCTCCGTCTTTGTACTTCCCTCTCCAGACAAGTTTAGTAGCTCAAACAATCTTCAAATTAGACAGCATCTCTGCGGATTTTATATAGAAAGTATTTGAAATAGTGTATTGCAAGCCCAAAATACCATGTTAATTTTGCTTATAACTCTTTTTTCAATGAAAAGTAGAGCGTTTTTTATATATATATTATAAGAATACTTTTTCTACCGTTCTGGTTCAATATGAAAAGCTAAGCCTTGTTTCCCACTATGCTTCCTGACCGTTCAAAATGTAAGGCTAAATTTCCTCAGCTCACAGCTGATATCGCATCCTTGAGTGAGATCCTTCACTGACAGGTCAACTACAGCGGTTCCAATCAGACGATTCCTCGCTCGCCCAATCGTGAACCCGCGATCACTCTTCACAGCAACCTCTATCTGCATATCACGCAGCTGATCGAGGCCGAGCATGTACTCGAAGGTTTCGTTAAAGACTCCTTCCAAGGTCCCCTTGAGCACCTTGGTGACGCGTCTGGTACGTTTGGTACGGTCTGGTAACAAGTACAAGCGGACCAGTGGATTGGTCTTGCTTGGCGTCTCACGTGACACGAGTGATTGCACGCTTTTCACGGTGACGTAAAGGCGGTTCTTGAGATGACTGTACCTGGAAATTAAAAACGATCAGATTAATTATAGTGAACAATTAGAATGCCGCCGAGAGGTTGATGCAGGAACAACAACAAAAAAACCTCATAAAAGCACATTGATAGGGTATCGAAATTCCATCGTCTAAAATTGCAGTACGTAAAAAGCAAGGTTGACCCACTCGTTCCTCTTAGTTGTTGTTTTTTTCCTTGGATAGGGTGACACTTTTCGAGTTTGGCCCTTGAATAGGGTGTCATATTCCGTTTTTTTATCCTTAAATAGGGTCACACACGTGCCTATCCAAAATTTCGGATAAAAGGTAGTACCCCCCCCCCCCCCACCCACCTCCGGTGTGCCTGGTTTTAGTACATGCCACAAATAACAAGGTACTGAACCACTATCGCAGTCTGCTCTTATTTTGGCTAAACATTCCTCGAACGTAACTTACTTTAAGTGTAGATCCAGTTGTCCCTTAGTAGCTAGGTCTTCGCTGGAGTCGTCATGATGATTATCAGTTCCATAAACACTTCCGTCATACACACTTCCGGCGTCCGAATCTTTATCGTGCTCCCCTTCCCCTCCCCCTTGGCCTTCGGGTTGTTCATCAGGGCTGGCGTCGTTGATGACAAGTTTTGGTATTGGAGTTGAATGAGCTACAGGCGTGATTTCCAACTTCTTGACTCTAGTATCAATTTCGTCCCTACAACAATCGATAGATTGAATGAAGTACTTTATTTATTTGGGAGAACTTAGTATAGGAAAAAGTAGACTACGATCAGTCCCTTTTTTCTCAGTCGGTCGAGTGCGAAGCGAAAAAATGGCCTCGCCAGGTTTCGCGCGGCCATTTTTTCACTTCGCGCTCGACGGACTAAGAAAAAAAAAGGGACTGCTCGTAGTCTGAGCAAAAAGAGAAAAACTAATTGGGGACACTAAAAACAATCGATAATACATCAAACACGACAGACAGTGTTTCATCACATTTCCAAACACCGAGAAGAGAGTTGAAAATACGACGCGCAGCGGAGTATTTTTGACGAACTTCGAGGTGTTTGGAAATGTGATGAAACACTATCTCAATCGAAACCTACGAAGAAAACGAAGAAATAAAATCGTAAAAATCTATGCTAATTAAGATCACATTTCCAAACCACGGTTACGGTTCTGATTTCTTGTTTTAACGTGATGAATTATTAATGAGTTTGAGAAAATTATTTATACAAGTGTCTGGGAGTACTTAGCTTTGGAAAAAATTCAGAAAATCAAGATTAATTTGTGACACTATGTTTAACAATTATATTAGGAATTTCTATCGCGTCAACTATCATCGCGACATAGCAATCGAGAGCGAATAATCTAATTGTTTTTGAGTAAATCTACTCAAAAAAAAAAAAAAAAAAACAAGATAATTCAAATCTCCTTTACAGACACTGAAAACACTTCACAAACTTGAAGAAGCAGCCACCATTTTGCTAAGTTGACAATCGCTACTCACAACCTATCACAGAAAAGATAGTGAGTGGCGTAGCCAATCAGCGAACAGAATTCACGATAGAACACTTTTTAGTTAGTTTACTAAATTAAAACGTATCTTAGCTTCAAAAGATTGGTGGCTTTGCATGAAATTTGTTTCTAATCTCGTAGTCGTAGCAAACGTGAGAAATTCTATAGTGATGACGCAGTACTATGAAGGTCCGTGTGGTGTTTCTGATGGCATGTACTAAAACACCGGAACACCGGAACACCACAAAACACGGAACACCGGAACACCAGAAATTTATTTGCATTTTATGGTTTTTCCGCTGTTCCGGTGTTCCTGGTTTTAGTACATGCCGTTTCTGATTGGTTGCTGCTTTGCACGCAAGAATTCAAACCGAGCCACAGCCAATCAGAGACTTCTATTGAGCTACGTCATAATAATGAATAGAATATTTCGGGAAGAGCGTTCGAGGTCGCTCCTATCCAGCGCGCGAAGAGCGACTTCTGTACACTATGTCTAAAACGACGGCAACGTTCCAATGTTACGTGTCTAAAGTAATCCGCGTTTGTTTTGATCTTACATTACCACGTGAACTGATTGCCTTTTAAATAAAGAACTCGCGGCTTTTTTCAGTCAATCAGACGTAAAACCGAAACCAACCGCGGCTCACTGGCGTTGCACATCAGCGGAGAGGCTCACATGGCCACAAAATTAATGTTTTGGTGGGTAGTGCGATCGCTGATCGTCATTTCCACTGCCGTTTGTCAGGCCTGGTAGGGACCTTAAGCAATGACGACGGCGACGGCTAGGACGACGCCTGCTTAAAAATGAATTAATATTTTATGCACGAATTTCGCAATTGTCTTGATGTATTTGGTGCATTTATCGCTTTCAAACATAGTTCTTGTAGAAAATATAAGGACGGCGTTTATTTTCAAACAGAAAACCGAAAATTTAGCTGCGAGGTTCACGTTCTCCAAAGTACTGAGAAATTGGTCATTTCACGTTGTTGTTTTGCAGAGGACGGCAAAGAAATGTACATAGAATTATAACGCACGTGCCAGCTATTGTACTGCTCATTAAATCTTTTGTTTAGCGACGTTCTCGTTGACGTTGCCGTCGTGGTTTGCTTAATTAGGGAGCTTAAGCAATGAGGACGGCGACGGCTAGGACGACGCCTGCTTAAAAATGAATTTATATTTTACGCACGAATCTCGCAATTGCCTTGATGTATTCGGTGCATCTATCGCTTTCAAACGTAGTTCATGTAGAAAATATAAGGACGGCGGTTATTTTAAACAGAAAAATGAAAATTTAGCAGTAGAGGTTCACGTTTTCCAAAGTACTCAGAAATTGGTCATTTCACGTTGTTGTTTTGCAGAGGACGGCAAAGAAATGTACAAAGAATTACAACGCACGTGCAGAGCTATTGTACTGCTCATTGAATCTTTTGTTTAGCGACGTTCTTGTTGACGTTGCCGTCGTGGTTTGCTTAAGTTCCCTATTAACTAGCGAAGGAGTCGGAGTCATGTTTGCAAGCGTTATGATCAACTGAAAATCAAATCGACGGAGTCGTAAGCAGGTTCTGATTCCGCTTGACACCATCGCTTACGATCTAGTGAAAACTAACTTGTCGGAGTCGCAAGCAGAAAGGAAGTATTCGGAGTGCATGCAACAAGCAATGTGATTGGTTTATTCTTCCGCTCCCGCTTGCGTCGGAGTTATAAGCGGAATCGGAAGAAAACAGCAACTTTCTGATTCTTGCGACTCCGAGTCAGTCGTGCTTATGACTCGATTTTCATTGGGGCCGTATGCGTTCTTACGACTCCGAACCCTTCATGTCAATCAGTTATGAACGTTAACAGATCGGAAATTATACAAGGCTCTTTGTGGTGTTAAGGCAACAGCGCCTTGTCTCGAATTCTAGAACTCTCTCGCAAAGGCAGTAATACACCTTTGTGATACGTTCATGTTTGGACGATGTTAGAGGTTTTGCACCCGTCTCGTGATCCCTTAGCAACCGTAACTATGCCACCATCTCGTATGTCACACACGATCAAACAGCGTGACACCCGAAAGGGGTCACGCGCAAACCCGCAACAGCAAGGCAGAAGCCTTCTCGCGCCCTGCATGGGATCATCAGAACTGTAACGAGTCACGCCTTCTTTTGTCAACGAAGATGTCAAATTGCGTACAGTCACGCAAAAAGTCACTGATGGTCTGACGCTATTAAGATGCAGCATTTGCACTACAAGAAATTTTTCATCCTTACCCAATAAAATGGTGAATGAGAATACCGCTTTTGTATCGGCAAAGTAAACGCAAACAGCTTAGAATTACGGTTACAATTAAGAAATAGCTGGAACAAGCATCACACATTACTTCTGTCATGTTTACTCTTGTTAGTGCGGCGTTACCTTTCTTTGCAGAGGATCATTGGAATTGTCACACAATCTTTCAAAGATTGCGTGACGACTGCAATCTAATGTTTTATGCAAGCGGATAGGTAAGGCATTATATATAAGTATGAAGCAGAATTGCACGCCCAATTAAGACCAACACCAAGAGAAAACAGGCAAATATCACAACCAAATTTAATTTAATGAGCATTTCTTTACAGGGCAATTACAATACTGACCCTCACGCAAAAAAATATTAGTGCATTGAGCTTGATTACAACAGTTAATTAAAGAACCAAAAACCGTATACACATGAAATCCAAACACAACGGACTGAGGATTTGCATTTTTGTTTGGGTTTCCTGTAATATAAAGGTATATGGATAAGATGCTGAATGAGAATCCATGCTTTTGAGAGAATATTCTGTTATTTCTCTTGACCTCTTTTCCATTATTTGGGTCGTCACGCAATACTGCTCCTCACTCACTGGGAAGTGTTGCGTGACAACCCAAATGATGGCTGTGAAGGAGACTAATCCAAAGTGCAATTGTTATTTCTTGTAGTGCAATGCTACATTGAAACTGTTGACAGTGCAACTTTAAACCTTTTGGGCATCAGAGTTCAACTTCTTACATAAACAATACACTCCCTAATAACGACAGTTGATGCGAATTCAGAAAATCATAAACAATGATAAACTGCTAAATTCTCAAAACTGCTATTGAAAGAAATGTATGGTAACCAGTAATAAGAATCGCAATTTCAAACCTTAGGCTTGTATCAGATTTTAAATACAGCTGTAAATAGGTGCTCAAATTTTCCCCCAATTTTTTAACAAAAATACCTTAATTCAAGTTACAAAAATATTGTATTTTAAGTTTACCAGTCCATTTCTTGTTGTACAAATGTAACAAAAAAAGAGAAAAAGTTCCAACATTGGTTTACCTCTTTTCAGGCTCACTCGGTGTAGCATCCGGGGTTTTGAGCATCCTCAGAGTGAAGCGACAAGTCAAGGTGCTCTTTTCACCAGACTTCTCCAAGGGGAACACCTCTTCCACGGCCATGTCATCCTTGTTCAGCAGACTACGGATATTGAACGAGATCTTTCCCAGGGTTGTGGTGCCTTTGGCTTCGACCACTTTGATTTCCACTTCCTGTGCTTCGGGGTCACCCACAAGAAAACGCAAGGCCTGCTTCCACACCGTCTTCTCGCCGTAGCACTGGAAGGTTTGAAGGGTGTTCTTGCCCACAGTAATCTCGCAGTACACGCTTCTCAAGGATTCCTTCTGGCCGCTTGTAAGCGGCAAAGCGTGGGCCGAGATTGGCTTCACAAACAATGCAGCCACTGAAAGGCCCTTCGCTTGGGGAGGCTCGAGGTCGGAAGCAACTGAACTTAACGAGAACCAAGTCAGCTGGAAGTGAACTCTTCCTTGTTTGACACCCTCAAGAGGTAGCCAGAGATCTCTGTAACCAGTCTCCACAGTGGAAGCGATGTCGGTGTCAAGCGTGCCAATCTTGGAGTCTTTGGAAGAGGTGTCCTCATCGTAGATCACAGCTTCCACCTCCTGCCCCTCGCAGTTGTCCACGAACGCTTCAAAGGTCTCGTTCCACTCCGGGTTTAGATTGTTCCCTATGACTTTGGTGCGGAAGCTTTGAGCACCGATGCGAATAATAGCATAAGGATCTGATTTTCCTTTCTTCAAAAGGCCAAAGTCCTTCGCAGCCAAGTTTCTCGCTTCCACGACTTTCACGCGAAGAACACCTTCTGGAATCGGGTATTGAAGATCGCTCGCGTCGACACCTGTGGCGAGGGGGACGGCAACGCGGTTCGGCAGGACCACGAACGATGCAATGACATCGTCCGTGATTCGGCGAAGCGAGCTCTTGAGCCCGGGAAGATCCAGGACATTTAGTAGGTTGGTCAAGTCGAATTTCAGCTTGGGCCTGTTCAGGAAGAAAACGGTCACCCCTCCAACGGGATTATATTCAGCAACCAGAGGCTTGAAAATTACCCTGAGAATTCCGCGCAGTTCGATGTTAGATAGGCCTAGTTTGACTTTCTTGACCGCTAATTTGATGGTCGCGTCGCCATTGTAACACAAATCCATGTCGAAAATAAATTCAGACTTCTTGTTTTCATCGTTGCTGGCATAAGATGTCACGTTAGCGACGTAGGGCGGCTTGTTCCCAAGATCGATGGTTTCGAAATACAGCGTGTTTAATGCCTTGGGCATGTTCTTCTGCATTTCTGGCTCCACGTTTTCTTTAAGGATTTTGTAGACCATTTCTCCCACGTAAGGCCACATTTGATCGATAATTCGATTGATCCACTCCGCTCGCTCTTTCTCAGGAAAGTAAACCCAAGAAGGCAGGTCTTTCATCTTGTCGATGAACGAAGATTTTAAAGCCTTCTCCATACGTTCACGTCGCTTGTTCTTCTTATCCATTTGAAACTCCCAGCTTACAAACACCATGAGTATCATGATTATCCATGCGAAACTGAAGTGGAAATGGCCGACCAGCCAGAGAGACAGAGTTAGGACCAAATACAAGAGCAGTTCTTTGCTTTCATCGCGCGAAACATGTTTCAAGTTGTAGAGAATTCGCTTGTATGCCGGTTTCGGTGCCTCTGGAGTTGTCACTGGAGCGCTGTCCGCCATCCTTCAGCTTTGCTTTGCTCGTATCAAGATGGGGTCGAACGTTCTCGTGCAAATGAAATCTCGGATATTTCAATAACTATCGCTTCTCCCCCGAGTGCGCGCGTTGAATATCTGCTGGGCTTCTCGAAGTTTACCAAACACAAGTAGCGCAAATTACGGCGAGAACTGGCTTGCAGTTGATATCTGGGGCAGAAACTTCTTGCTGCGTTAGGTGAGTATGAAAACCACTTCAAATGAACAACAAGCCATGCACTACGCCCCAGCAAGGCCCTGACAAAAAAATAACACGAGAATTCAGAGGTAATCAAAATTCAATATCATTGTCTGCTTTGAAATAAATAGCTAATCAGCCAATCAGCTGCGAAGTGTAGTCTGATTATTAAACAGTGACACGTATGCTCATTTGAATTGTTGTTGATACGCATTCCGCGTTTCAGTTATTTATATTTTAATGAACAAACTCTGGCTGCAGATAAAATGCAGAAATTCTAATACTATTGTCAACGAAGCTTGACAGTTTTCGTGCCCGCCAGAGCACGTTAGTTTACTGTTGCTACCAGACTTTTTCTGGAATGGAAGAGTTATTTTTTGTTGTTTCCTACATCGCAAGGGCTCATGAATTTTAATTAAATCCATGTAAAATAAGAAATAAAACAAAGGACGGACGACAAATAAATTATAAAAAAGTCCACGCAAAACGAGAACTTACGTGGAGGTCACGCGTGGACTCATCGTTCACCTGACTCGTTCCCAGTCGTCTCTTATGAGAAAAAACAACAGGCGCGTCTTGCTATTTTCTCATACGAGACGACTGGGGACGAGTCAGGCTTCGGTAGGTTTGAGAAACCTCCGGTCGTTTCCTTTAGATGGAATGAAGACCTTCGTTCATGATCAGGAAAACGTACTTAAAGGAGCTACGTCACGATATTTTCAGTTATTTCTTCGACAACCTAAATTACTCTTAAAATTTAGGAAACCTAAAAATGATAGTTTGTTAAGGAAGGAAAACACCAAGGAAAGGATTGACACTAAACCAAAAAGGAACAAGGATGGCTGAGGATGAAGAAGATTGAGATGGATTGGAGATGACGATTTGAAAAATTTAGGCTAAATTTTTCGAAGTGCACAAACGATGACGAAGCTCCTTTAAGCTACTGGCTAGATGACCGTAGAGTATATTTCTCATTATATAATAACAAAATCAATGCGCGCGGTCTGATTGGTAAACCAGCTATGGTTTATTGTGCCGGTAAACCCATGGAAAAATCGCACGTCTTCTGAATTATCATAAAAAAGCAATAGACCACACTTTCTATGGGTTTATGGGGGTAATAACCCACTTGGGATGTTTGGGAGAACACTCGAAAAGTGTGGTTTATTGCCTAATTATTAAAAACTAGCTATGGTATATTGCATTTCCTGAGTTTTGATTGGTTGAGAGGCAATGGTATATGAGCTCATATGCCATTGACCTACCAAAAAGGTACGTGTACGTGTAAAATAATGCATTTTTGCAATGTTTGTATAAAAAATTTTGGGGCGTTTTTAATAAAACAATTATTCCACTCGCGCTTGTTGGATATGAGATGATTATAGCCAACTCGGCGCTACGCGCCTCGTTGGCTGTCTACCATCTCATATCCAACGCGCACTCGCGGAATAATTGTTAAATAACCATGCCACGTTCTTCCGACTGTGTCATTTAATGAGAGCATAAAGGCAGAAAAGAACCCATCTTCTAAAACGGTAATGTATGCCACCACCAACTACTAGAATCAAAAACGGGACGGGTATTGATATTCATGTAAATTTGTTTCCAAGACTGCCAGGAACGTAATGGGCTCCTGAGACTACCTAGTTGCTAAATATATTATCACTCGCGTGCATTTGATATGCAATCAGTTGGGTCATTGGGTACACGATCTACAGCAATGCATTGTACCTTTTAGACTTGAAAAGGTAAAGACTCACTTATATTTCAGCCTTCAAAATGTCTTGCACTCTGTTTTCATTGGACGAAAGATAAATTTGTGAGCTGTAATTTCTCGCCGCACTATATGCACTATCCCCACTCATGAAACGCCAAGACAAATAAGTTATGAACTATATAGTTAAGTTCTGGAATTAAATCCCAAAGTACGTGACTATGAGCTAAACCAACCTCGTTCCCAGGGTCCTCTCCTTCCCGTCCCCTGGAGCGTGAGAGAGAGGGGGCGGTGAGAGAGAGACCCTGGGAACGGGGTTGGAGCTAAACTAGTATTCGGAAAATGAATTATGAGGGTGAGAATATCGAAGCCCCTGAAATGAGTTCGTTTTTATCCCACGTTACCCTGAGGGTATTTAGACGTGCATGGGTCTTGAAGTGCTGATAGATGCCATGTTCTTCCTTTCCTTTTCTTCGTCAACGCAGTAGATAAAGTTTTTAAAAGGATTTACCCTGACCATAATGCTAGTAACATCACGACATCTGCCCCGGCTTGCCTTACATATAATTTTATTTGCATCAGCAGTAATTAAAGAGTAAGTGGATGATTACAAAAGACTGATGTGACAAATAGTTCTCGGATCTGATTTTAATTGAAAAATACAGTCAACCAAGTAGGCCGGGACGCAGTTTCTTGATCATGAGGAATGTCCCTGTTGCCGGGTATGTTACATGACACCCCCTCCCCACCCCCCCCCACCCCCCCATTTCCCCAAAAATTCGAAAGTCATTATTAAATCTATTTTTTCGTTCAAACTTCGTTTAAAAAATGTTTTCACCACATGGTAAAAAAGTTGTACAAACAGTGTGATATATATTTGGAATAATCGTCCAACTCGATAAATTGCCTTTCGCTCAAATAATCATCGCCTTTTGGTGAAAATATTAGAAATAATCGTAGATTGTGCTAGCATAATTTTAAGCATCGTCATAATTTAGCAAAGGGAGCATTATTTTAAACTTTTATTTCAGTTAAGCACTGCTAGCATAATCCGAGCTCTTTGCGTTGCAAACAAAAAAAGCCCATCGTAGTTATAGAATAATTCAGTTTGTATTTTATTTCTGTATTGTTTTTGGAAAATATTGAGGTCTGTGCTAAGGCCCCATGGTCAAATATGGTCCGGCAGACTCCAGGAGGAGTCACCCTGTGAGATTCTCCTCAGGCCACCACGCTCATGGCTCGGCGGCTCGGCCCCTCAGGCCTCAGATCAAAGATGGCGTCGTCCTCGAGTACATCCACTTCAGGCAGTTCCAGCCCTTTCAGCACTTGACTTCCAGTGCCGTACCGAGAGCTTCATTCTCTAGAGAACGTGTTCCTAAAAGTATTACCGGAAAGTACAAGAAAAGAACGAGTATTCTCTATTCTTAACTCATCGTTCAACGATTCACAAGAGATCCTAGAGCATGCTCTCGTGGACTATTCAGCTCCCCGACTATTTAAAGGCTTGTGTAATGCTTCAGTACAATAACCGATATTAAACACGGAGATTAACAACATGCATAGTTGTCTTTATACTGAACTGAGGGCTTTGCCTGGATGGCGTCTAAAACAAGTATGCGGGCTATAACTTTCTGACCCGGATTCAGAACCAAGAAACTGTTGATTTTGATATCATTTGTTAATCATATGGATTTTCGAGGTGCGCACATGACTGGAAGGTGGAGTATATGAATGTTCATTTAAGTCAAAATTGATAGAGTTAAGCTGCTGGTGATCTTTCTTTCCTTAAAATCTGAGTAGCGTAATTTCGGTGACAGAGAGCATAATTTTCAGAAGTAGCATAATTTTGGAATCATTTCTAAAAAAAATATGAGCACTGCTTTTTGTTTCGAGCACAAACTACCGAAGCCTATTCTCTGATCGCTTTACCTGCTATGAAATCATCTCCCTACTCTCCCTCTCTTTCATACAGCCACTCCTGCATGAACGAGTTAAAATTGTCAACTAGGGCAGGAATGTTTTGAGCTCTGACACTCGCATCACGTTTTTGTTTTTTTTTTTCGGCAGAATCTATTAATTTTGCGGTGAAAGTGATTAACATCAGTGAGGAAGGGTGGAAGCGGAAGTGACGTCATCAAAAAGTAATGGCATCATTATCTAAAATAGAATTGGGCGTAAAGAGTGCACATAACGTCACAGTCTAAAAATAGAATAGGGTGTGAGAGAGAAAAGGAAGAGAAAGGGGGCGGAAATGACGTCACAACCTAAATATAGAAAAAAGGAGGCGTAAGGGTGATAAAACTAGCAGTTCTCAATGAGAAGGAAAGTGCTGCCGCGAACTCTGTAAACAAATAAACACACATCGCAGGCTTGTCCAAAATAACTTCATTTTCGATGTACATAAATGTTATTAAACATCAATAATAAAACAACGTTTATGAAACTCAACAAAGACGATTCGGGCGAAAAACGTCGGCCTTTATCGGTTTTGAAAAAAATAAAAATTGACCTACACGCCTTAACGGTCCGCAATAATGCGCGAGCTACGTGGCCGCTACGCGAGATCACGCGAGTGCCTTGTAAATTTCTGGAATCACAATATGTTCGTTGGCCACGTCTTTCTGAGGATACCAGGCTTCGAGAAAAAGTCTCTTGTGATAGTTACTGGCGTTTTCCAGAAATCTATGTTGTGGAACAGTGCCGGATCCAGACATCTTCCTAAAGGTGGGGGCCTTAACTTTTTCGCCAATAACGGGGGTGGGGGAAGGGGGGCGGGCGGGCCCTTCTCCTAAAGCCGCCACTGTGGAAAAACTGATTTGCGTGTTGCGCGATTTACGAGCCGCCCTTTGTTGCTCTTTAATCCTTGTTGCCCAAGCACGCTATGTCTGTCTATAGCAGACCAATTAAAATTTCAGTCAAGGCAGCCAATTTTGTGGATAAAATTCCCTGTCTGTAAAGCAGATGGTTTGTACTTTAGTCGTGAAAAGCGAGCAGGTATGCTCGATTTCTGCCGTTCTCTCGATCACCCCGAGAGCGCGGGCTCCGGTTCCCGAACAGCGGTTGGCAATCGAGCCTAGCGAGCACACAGAACGTTCAAAAGTTTGCAACCTATTTTAACGCTGTTATTTTTCATAACGTGTAGAAGTTTCTCAGAAAAGCCTCGTACAGCAGGGTTGCGCTGGCGCTGGTAGGGGAGCGTTATGTTATAAAAGACTTATTTCCCATCAGATTCCCATTTCTTACAATAAAAAATAAGAACCTTTTTATTATTTATGCATTCAATAGTAAATTCTACTCTTTCACATACCCCCAGTCTGAAAAAGGGACCCCTTTCTTCTTAATAAGTATAGTCCCTTCGTCTCTAATGCCCGACTCCTCTCCCAGTCAGACCAGGAGATAAATTTGATAAATAGTTTCATTATATTTTTGGCGTCTTGCTTCGGAAAAGAAAACGTCAAAGAGTTGGTTACTTAAGTTGATTGCCTGATTTACATTCTATAGAGCTACAGGAGTACTGACAACAGCGAGAGTTCATGGAAGAGTCTTGGGAGAGCGATATTTCCCATGGGGACGTGCCGCTGGAAAGGGTATGGTTTTTGGCCCCTCAGTTCTGAAGAGGGTATATAATTTAAATCGAGTTTCTGAGGTTTGCCGAAGACTTCCGATGTAGAACCGAAGATGTTTCGACTGTACACCAATAAACTTTTATTCCACCAATCCAGGTTTACAACACTTAAGTTAATTGACATAGTATATTGGAAGGAGAGGAGAGGGGCACCTCTAGATAAACTAATGTTGTGCCCCGTGAGGTTACGTATAAGAAGACTTGAGATTTTTAATGAAAGATTAAAGGAAAATAATAATAATAAAAAAACGATAATGTATTATTAGTATTGAGTAAGGTACCAACGCATAAGTGCTTTCCTAAATAATCTTTTAGATGGCTTGTCCCTTGTGAATTGCGGGATAATATTGCAAAAGAAACTTCCAATAATGCTGGGGCAAAATCTCCTAAGATCAGTTCGAAATGATTGTATGAATTTTTGATTGGATGAAGCACTAGGAGTATTAATTGTAATTGTGTAGCTCAGATACTAGTGAAACTGTATGTACAGTACAGTAGCTAGGGTCAAACATGTTATCAAACATTAACGTGAACATCACAAGTCAAATTATCGTAATTTTGCAGGTGCCCATTGACAGTTTTTCTCAGTTGAGAAAATCCATATAACAAAAACGTTTTCCTTTGTCATACACAGGGTAGGTTGTTAAGGGAAAGAACCCTAACTACAAAACGGTTGCTACAGATGACTTCTAACCATCATATCTTGGGTTCCCTTTCAATCCTAGGATTAGTTTTTTGCCATGCTTGTTCTATTAAAGGCTGCTTTCACTTTTGGCAGCTTTGACCATATTTGGAAAGTCACGTGACCACTATAGCAACCGTTTTGTAGTTAGGGTCTCCCCTCTTAATTAGCGTTATTTTTGTCCTAAATAGGGTACGGGGATTTGGGAGGCTCTGTCCTGAGGATTAAACCCTCATATCCTCATACCATTTTTTGACAGAAAAGGTAAACCCTTAAGTCAAATTTCCATTAAACATCTTAAGAGGAGGAAAATTGCACCCTATTGATTGACTACTCTAAGTTTACATTAATTAAATAAATTAAAGTATTTTCTCATTTTTAAAGCTGTTTAAATAATTAAGTATTTTCTCATGCTATTAAATGGCTTGCTAAAACTTATTCTCTTCATCATTTTATTACTTTTGAGATACATGATATACACCCTACACACGCTGGATCCGGATTGAGCGGTCCGATTTCAAGCCTCAGTCGGGGCACTACATTGTGTTCTTGGGCAAGACGCTTTACTCTCACAATGCCTCTCTCCACCCAGGTGTATATTAAATGGGTGCTAAAATTCCAAACGAAGGATAGGGGAAAGGGGAATTCCCTCACACAGGGGTGGGAAATTAATGGAGATTGTAAACCCGACAGTCAATCCCAGAGGGAAGCATGACTTTAGGGCGTAATAATTCATCAAATGTATTTTGTTTTCATAGCGTAGCAAAGCACATGTCTCTTTGTTTGTGCAATTGCTGGAATTGGTAAGCTTGGTTGGTTACGATTTTGCTGTCACGAAATACGTTTCAACATTAGTCGACATTACGCTCCACTTCCAATTCTGACGTCCGAAACTCCCGTATATTTACTTTCAGATTTAGCACCCTTTTCCCATCGCAATTTTTGGGAGGTCGTTACTTTCGGGTAGCGAAGACGCAGGCGTGTAGTTTATTTATGTGGCCCGGGTGAATATGTGGGGGTTTGAAACCCTGACTTTGTTAAGGAAAAAATAAAGTTAACAGTGGCCTTGTTTAGGACAAAGGAAAGTGTTTTTTTTATCTAATCCTGAAAATGATCTAATGCTGACTGATGACCGGCTAAATAAATACTGATCAACGTTTCTGATTTCGGATATGCTTAAAACCCGACGAAAGTCTTGAAGCCATACCCTGTACAGGACGACTCCAGATTGATTAGGACAGACTCGTTGAGGATTAGTCAGGATTGTGCGGTCAAAACCGTACCCTATATCTATCCAGCAGCATGTCCTCATGTAGCCCATATATGGTAGTACCCTGTAGCCAATATAGATCGTTTTCAGGTGACGTCACGGCGGCTAGGCTTAGCCACAAGTTGGCGATGAATCCCAAAAAAGGTGCCGATAAAAGTGTCTAAAAGTTGCCAAAAAGTTGCTATTTGTTTCAAAAAGTTGCCGAAAAGTTGCTGAATTTCCAAAAAGTTGCCAAACTTTTTCTGCTTTTCGTACCTTTTTTGGGTGTTAAAGATTAAAAATTCGCACATTGCTTCTTATCAAAACTTTATTTGTCAAAGTCCAATGATAATATCAGATTTAGCAGATTCATCTGAGTTGGATGCAATGGAATCACTGTAATTGTCCGCCATCTTGAAAAACGTGCAACGTGATACCGCTGACCTCGTGTTAAGGCATCACATAAATCAACCCATGGGGGGGGCCTTGGGCCCTAATTATTGTATTTTAGAATAAATTGAATAAATGTCTATCGAAAACTGACCAATTTGGTTCAAAACGTGAAGAAAGTGGCTTCAAAGAACCTCAAAAAGCCCAAAGTTGCCGAAAATTTTAAAAGTTGCCAAAATTCTAAAAAAAGGTGCCGAAAAGTTGGAGAGCAACTTGTGGCTAAGCCTAACGGCGGCGATGTTGGTGGACTAGAACTGTAAAAACCATCCCTCGACCCAGGCCGCCTCGTCAACATTAGATATTTCGCGCTCTGCATGCTAATTTATTATTCAGTTTTGCGAGTCACATTCTACGAGTTAGTTATCAGTTGTCTGTTGTCAGTCAAGTTTCGCAGTCAAGTTTCGCTTCTACGGCCCTTATCCCGTCACGCCTGGTACGTTCTTTATTCTTGTTTGTTTGCTTATTAGTTTATGTTTCCTTGTGTTCGGTTTCCTCCAGTAATTTTATTTTATTCATCTATTTAGAAACCACATTGGCAATTACGTAACTATGGTGAGATATTAAACGAAGTGAAACCCTATTGCTGGTGTGCGTTGTCTATAAGAACAATAGACTTTCTCTCCTTTTAAACTCTATTTTTATGCAAATTTTGCGAAATAATTTTGTATTGTTTAGTCCATCAATATGGCCGCCTTATCACGCGAGTGAAAACCATCTGTAGACCGATTTATTCACTACGATCATTCCACTGGCACCGACATGTAAAATGTTAACATAAACATAACTGGTTTTGTTTATAGAAAAATTACGGTTACGTAAGTTAATTTACACCGTGAGAGCCGGAGTACCATTACTCCGGCATGGACATGGGACATGGGAGGATCTTGGGGAAGGGTACAGGGATGCGCAACCCCCCTCCCCTCCCTGGGATGTCCTGAACAGATACCAAAAAACTCTATGGATCCGCCCCTGATGTATCGTCCATTGTAGCTGGAAAGAAGAAAAGTTAACTTTAAGGCAATTTAAAAAGTAAGCCAGGAATTTCTTACATAAAAGTTCTTACACACGAGGGCGCTACATTTGAAAGGGTCGTTACTGTTTGGAACGTCGCCAATATATGCGAGCAGCATAGTTGGTTTCAGAAACTATGCTAGTAGCCGTGAAATTTTATGGCAAAGTACTGTCAGATAGTCACTGAATTTTGTTTGGCGGGGTGCAGGTGAGGTAGAGGGTATCGTTTGTTGCCGCTATACTTCCAAAACACGCTAGGAGTTCATAACGACAACATCTTGTTTGGTTTTTACCACATTTTACTGCCAAAAAAATCTTTTCTGGCCAAGTTTTACAAACCATGTGCGTCCATCCAGGAAGTAAAAAAACTAAAACAGTACTTCGTGTCTCTCGCACGAATTGTCCAGACAAAAAGAAAATAAATAAAATTTCTGTTCAGCGGCGGTAACATCGTTATTTTCGGAAATTAAGGCGAGGGTATACATGAAAATTCTGTAAAAGATCGAATTTTTGTTTGTTTTGTTTTTTTTTCACCGTTATTTTTAATCTTAAGGCATGAAAGTTTTATTTTGGGAAACTTTTTTGTTATACTTTAAGTTTAACGCTCGTTTTTTCACTTTTTCTCACGTTTTGAAACGAGTTATTTTTGCCTTTGAGAAGAAATATTTTGAGAAGGATTTGTCCAATTGAGCTGAAATTTTCAGGATTTGTTGTTCTAAATATGTTTTGTGCTTTAAGCATAGAACGTTTCCATTCAGTGCATTTGTCGAAGTTATGCACTGAAACGAATGCTGTTCTATGCTGGACTTTTGTGTATCAGATTTGACTGGTCACCATATGCATTTCATGTGTTTTTAACTCTTCACAAATCTCTATGCTTAAAACAATAAGCTATTTTTTTCTTCTTTGTAAAAAATGTAAGAATCATCATTTTGACCAGTTCTCTCAAGTAAGCCCTAGCATTCCCCAACAGATAGCATATTTAATCAGCCTGTGTCAGGGTACAATGCAGTTTTAATGTACAAAAAAGAAAAAAAAATCATAATCTTTGGTCTTTAAGCTTTTTAAAAATGTATACTTTGACTCGGTTTGGAATTAAAGCTAAACCGTGAAAATAGTTTTAAAAAATGGTGTGTTTTCATGTATAAGTTCAGTCAGTCATTTTGTAAAAAACCTCTTTAACTTTAATGGTAGCCTCCTACGCAGGCGTTATAGTGGGGACACGTGTAACGCAATCCCCTAATAACGCCTGCGTAGGAGGCTGCTTCAATGGCCGTTGGTGACTGGATTAACGAGGTCCGCTGGCCACTGTTTAAGCATCACAAGGTGCCCCACCTTATTTTGAAGTGTCCATTCCAGTCACAACCCTTTGTACAGTCCTTCCAACTCCCGCCAACAAACCCCTAGACCGCGATCCTTGCGGTCAGCACCAAGAATATTCTTGGTGCTGACCAAAAGGCTCGCGGCCTCTAGAGACAAAAATTTCCCGATAGCTCTCTCCAATCTGCGCATGTTTAGCGGTGCCGCAATTAGCCAAGACTTTGCTTACACGTGGGGGAACAAGAGGGTCTAGATCTGGATAAGAATGCTGAAATTTCATTTATCAGTTGAAATTTCAGCGATTTCCCACTGTAGCCCATTTCTCAGCTATCGGTAAATTTGCAGTTATAAAGTAGGTGCCATTTCGCAGCTCGTAGTTAAGAATTTGATCATTTCTTGTGCAGTTAAACCCCATGAAGACCCCATTACAAATGACTCATTATTGTGGGAAAGCCAGTTTAAACAGACCACGCCACCTGGAAATTAAAGCTTCTTTCTAATAATAGGATTTATAGTCGAACAAACGTATGGGCATCGGCAACTCAAACGCTAAGCGAAAACCGTGCACGCAAATTAAAATAAGAACGCCTGGAAAAATAACTTATAAGAAAGCTAACAGGCGAAAAGCTTTGCGCTAATAGGTCCAGATTAGGCTTAGGCAAAAAAATTTAATCACTGATTAGAATTTTGCCAAAAAAATCTGAAAAAAAAAAATTTTGCCAGAAAAAATCCCCATTCCTAAAAATCTCCATATTTTCTAAAACTCCTTTGAGGTCTTGAACTCCTAAAAAACCGGATTTTTGTTTCTTGGCCTAGTCCAGATAAGGAAAATATTTAAGGAGCAAAGTGATAGATTTCGAACTATAAGTGTGCAATTCGATTGGAAAACCAAAATCCACCCCACCCCACCCCCTACCATCCTCACTTTCCCTCCCCCCCACCAGCCTGTGTGATTGAATGTACCGGTACCCTAATTAAACGTCATCTGGCGTTTACCTCAGTGGTCGTGTCGCCTTTTAAAATCAATGACAGTCTCTCAAAGGAAAACAACCTGGATTATTTAAAAAAAAATTTACAAAAAATTGTTCACCTTTTACGTCTCATTAAACCCGAATTGTTTCCTTTTATTATCTCCGAAAGTACACACAACATTCACATCCACAAATATCACATCGTACCGAGATATGTGGAGTTAAATTCAAACTGTCTTTATCTTCAAAGCACGGTTTGTATACAATAAAACTCAACCAAGCACTCAGAAAGACGCTGATTAAAAATTCATAGCTAAGAAAAGAGAAAGAAAGAAAATAATTTGTCGATCTGCATAATTTTCAAATTAATAGCCGTGGTATAAGATCAATAGATTAATTGCGTTCGGTCATTGGTCAGTCGGCCGACAAAGGTTGTCGCACACAAAAGATGTCTCGCATAAGACATCTGGACTCGTGTACAAGCTAAATCATCTTTCCCTTTCGATCGATTTTCAAGAGATTTTTGTAAAAGATCCTGCAGGTAAGGTAAGACAATTTTGAAAATTTTTGATTTGTTTAACGAGCCACAGTTTTGGTTATTTTTCTGTGCCAAACTCGTGAATGCTGAGTGATTCCAGAATTTGGCCGAGGGAGTCGATTAAATTACACTTTCATGGCCTTCGCTAAACGAATTTGTCCATTCATTTTTTCAGCAGTTGAAGTATCATCATTGCGCAAAATGGAGAAGCCGGAAAACACGAATATTCCCTCGAAAATACTTCAAGTTTTCGCAAGCAAGGATCGGCGAAAACTTGTCATTTATTTTCTCGTTGCGACAATGCTGTGGCTCTTTGGGTCGTGGAACATCAGCTTTGTGTGGATTATTTTGATTGTCGCGATCTACGTACTCGGCGAGTATCACACGGAAATCAGAAAACGGAAGCGCAGAAATTTCCGCGAGACTTTGGACGAAGCGAACTTTTCCAAGATCAAGACTTTTTCGATACCACCCGTTTATCTGTCAGAAAGCGAGAACGCAATGTGGCTGAATAGTATTATTAGTCGGATGTGGCCGTCCATTGAGGGTATGACAAGAAATATAATTAAAGAAAGTGTCGAGCCCGAAATCCAAAAGAAACTTCCTGCAGCCTTAAAAACTCTTTACTTCGACAAGATAGAACTCGGTCAAAAACCGCCGTTTATTGGGAATATAAAATCTTATACTAGAGGCAATCGGCAGGCTCGAGCTTCAGAATCTATTGTGGACGTGGATCTAACATACAATGGAGACGCACAGGTGAAACTCACTGTGAAAAACGTGAAATTGGGAATTTCAGACTTTCAAATTCACGGTCCGCTGCGAATTATTTTAAAACCTCTCCTGTCGGAACAGTCTATCGTTGGAGGAATAACTTTATTCTTTCTCAAGAGGCCTAAAATCACTTTCAATTTGACAAACTTGTTAAATGTGTTAGATTTTCCCGGATTGAAGAAAACCTTGCGAGGTATTGTGGATGATGTCATTGCCAGCTTCGTGGTTTTACCCAATCGAATCGCAATACCTTTTGCGGAAAATGTGGATCCCAGCGATCTGCGGTATCCAATCCCCGAAGGTTTACTGCGCGTCCACATGCTTGAAGCGCGGGAACTGGTAAAGTCAGACTTTTCGCTGATTGGCGGAGGTACTCCCGATCCGTACGCTATCTTGAAAGTTGGCGCTCAGACATTTCGCACCGACACGAAGAAAAACGATTCGAATCCCATCTGGGAAGAAACTTTCGAGTCATTAGTCGACAATTCCCAGGGGCAAGAACTGGAAGTCTATCTCTACGACCGAGACATTGCTTCGAAAGATTCTAAAATCGGCAACGTAGACATCAAAATTCGATCTGTTGTAGAAGACGGTGTTCAAGATTTCTGGCTTCCCTTGGAAAAAGCCAGGCAAGGTCAGATCCACTTGAGGTTGGAGTGGTTCTCTCTCAGCAGTGACCCGCTGCATTTTAGATATACGAGAGAAAAAGAGACGGTAGCTGTACTGATTGTTAAGTTGATCAAAGCGCAAAATCTCCAAAGCCGCACGAGATCTGTATTAGGGAGAAAGATTTTCTGTAAAGTGTCGGTGGGAGACACAACATTCAATAGTATTTGCGCACACGGGGAGAAGACGGAATGGGGGGAATCCCTACGATTCTTACTAACCGACCCCCATGAAGAAGCCCGCATCGAGTTGATGGATGGCAACGGAAATAACAACCTGGGATTTGTAGTGTTTATTGTACGAAAGCTGATAGAGGAACCGGAAATGACTCTGCAAGACTCCTTCCAGCTGCAGAATGGGACTGGAAGTATCGACTGCAAGTTCACCCTTCGCGCATTGAAGGCTGTCGACAACTCTGACGCACCAAGGCCTCTGCTGATTGGTCACAAATTCAATGCGCGTTACGACAACGGAAACTATCTTCAGCGAGCGGACACGCCAACAATGGTACCGGAACTCGATGGTCAAGAAGACACATCCACCTCAGACAGCAACAGCAGCGGAACTACTGAGAAGACACCCAGTTCCGGTTCTTCGCCAAGCGGAAGCGTGGCTGATGATACTTCAAATGGGCAAAGTCCCGAAGCCTCGGTTCGGGATTACCTGTCCCGCGGAGAAGTTTCTTTGAAGCTTATCTATGATCACCGCAGAAACCGACTCGTGGTGACTATCCTCAATGCAAATAATCTTTCTTCCTCAGAGCCCGCTTCCAAGACAAACCCTTATGTACAGATTAAAATGCTTCCTTTGCGCTCTAAGAAGTCCATCCGTAAGACGCTTTCGTATGCTGGTAGCTCTGATAATCCTATCTTTAACGAGAGTTTCGAGTACGTAATCGGACTGGATCAGTTAGCTGACAAACGGCTGGAGGTTGCTGTCAAAAACGAGCGCTTTGTGCAGTTACCGGGGAAACGTAGGGACCTGATCGGTTCTACGTCAGTAAAACTATGTGAGCTGAGCTTGTCTGCTGGCGTAACAATGAACTGCGAGATAACAAGGTGAAAACCCTGACTGGCGTACGGTTCTCTCTTTATTCAAATAAGGCAGATGAACAGAAATGCGAAATGATGAATTAAAAAGGGCAAGTTACAGCTTTTGTTGGATGACCACCACTACGTTGCAAGCGAACCTCAGCTTGTGAAGAGGGTGAATCAGACAGGAAATTTACTTACTATAAGTTCATTCGCTCCGACGAAGGGCTAACGCTCGAAACGTCAGCTCTTGAATCTCTTTACGGTGGCCAATTGACATTATCAACCCAGTTGATAAAACCAAATTATAATGGTTCACAAAGACTCGTTCCGACCGTAATAGCAAGAGAGGCAGAGAGAGAAAGAGAGGGAGACCCT
>OX393573.1:5015392-5017892 GCA_947652115.1 Blastomussa wellsi | reverse complement strand
CCAAACCTGTCAACAAGGAATGCTCATTTGTTACAGAAAATCAAATTCTTTTCTTTCCAAGGAAACTGAATGGACCCAAGGACTTGGGAATCAGTCATGCAAGTGTTCTCATTTTGTGCTGCCATGTTAAGAATCATTGTTCTTTCACTAGCCTTGGAAAAATTATTCTGTCAGAATTTGAAGCGAGCATTCTGCCAGCAATGAATTTGAGGCTAGCATTCTGCCAGCCGAATAAGGCATTTCCGAGCTTTTTCAGGGATAATTTGAGCTAGTCCAGTCCCAGAGCCTTTCCTTCCGTGCTCCCTATACCAAGGGCATAGCCAGAATTTTTCAAAGGGGAGCCACACTGTATGTCACTATGTTGATTCTTGGGATTTGCACGTTGTCACCAGCTGAATATTGTGTGTTAATGTTGTGTACTTAAAGTCTCACAAGGGGGGGGGGGGACGGGGGTGGTATCATGGGCACCCCAGAACCCCCTGGCCATGTCCTTGTATACTTTATATAGGGTGTGCAGAAGGGAGAGATCATAAAATAATTGGACTAAATGGATGTTATAGTAGGTGTGGTATCAAGAGTATTCCCCGTGCTTAACTATTTTCTTGTTATTGCTAAACTCTACCTATGGGATTGCAGAAGAAACCAAGCTCTTCCAAATATCAATGGATTTAAAGCGAAAATTTCAGTTAAATATAAAACTGAAAAGTATATTGGGCGAACCAATAATAAAACAGATATTTTGGAGGCAAAATGGGCAAACTTCCAATTTAGTTAATTTTTTTTCATCATTTGTTATAAAATAAAAATATTAGATTGTATTGAAAAAATAATTTAAGTCAGTAACAGTCATCCTTGTCAGTTATGTTTTGTAAGTTCTTCTATATTGATATATGTATCTCAGTCAAAATTCTCAGAACTAGTAAATGTAAGTAGGGGTTCTATGTAATGTACTAGTGATGTAATTTTGTATTGTGTTGTATTATAATGAAATAAATAAATAAAATCTAAGAAACTAATAAAGATATTTAAAAACGGTAAAAAATAATTGGACTAAATCTGAGCAAAGTAATGAAAATTGATGCTTCCTGGAATGTAGAATCAGCTGATAATGGATCAGGAGAATACCCTGTATGACTCTCTTTATAGACCAAGGGCTTGATCACATGGTGAATTTCAGACTGCACTGAAATTTCAGCCTGGGGTCTGGCTGGAATTTTGTCAAGATGTAAAGGTGAATTTCAGCTCCACTGAACCCTTTCCATGGCTGCCATTTTGTTTTGATGGAAATACCATCAGTCTAGGCTTCAATTTGAATGTGATTTCATGAGCTTTCTCAACCCTTCAGGCCAGAATGAAATTTCCAACTCGGCTTGTAAAACGAGGCTGGAAATTCGAGCCTAGCCTGCAATTCAACCCAGGCTAAAACCGCAAACACCTTTTCATAAGGTAAGATTATTCCTGGACGCCTAGTTGAAATCTCAGCCCATCTAACTGGGCTGAAATTATCATGTTATCAGGTCCTAAGCAGGATGACCAATGGCAGATTTAAAGAGGAGGCCCAAGAAGCCTAGGGTCTCTTGCTGGCATCAGTGAAAGATGAGTCCTAATGGACGAATAAGCTCCTCCCCCCATCCCCACCCCGCACAACTTAGCCTGCAAACCCAAACTATTTCTGGCTGCCGGAAGTAACTGTGCTACCAGCAACTCTTATCTTGTTGTTGAAACAGGAAAGGGCCCAACAGGACAACATAGTTTTAGCAAAGGGTCCAGTTTTACCTAGTTGCCTGGTTTTGAGCACCAATAGATCTGCCACTACACATTCATAAAAAGTATTATTTGCTCTCAAACCTGGACTTCTAAATTGTTTATCCATTATATCACAACTTGCCAATTTGGACAGGCAAAGAAGACCATGGGAAGAGATTGGGGAGAACATATAGTCAAGGATAGTAGGCATGCAGTGAGAAATGACAGGGCTGTCAAACATTTTTTTTCTCATGAAAGGACGTGTCTGACTAAATCACCATTTTGACTGGCAAAACTGTGGTGAGCCTGAATGTTATTAATTTTTACAAGGCTCAGGGGCAGATCCAGTATCTTTCTTAGGAATGGGTGCACCACTAAGGAATGACGTAATAGATGGGTGACGTAAGCAGAATACTATTAATATATTAGAAAGTTGCAGGTCATCTTGGAGGGGGAGGGGTGCACACCCCTTGCACCCTCCCCCTTGATCTGCCCCTGGGACTTCTCAATAACGTGTTGTCAATGCAAAACTTTGGCGTTTGCATTGGAAGGTGTAAAAAATTGTCCGGACATTCTAGGAAACCACAGATTTCATCAGATATTGGCAAATTTTCGTTGGCCATTGTCCGACGTCCGATTGTTATTTGCGACCCTGGTGTAGGGTTTCTAATTAGATGGGGAACAAAAATTCTTAATATTAATTTTTAATTTTTTACACCATGATATATTGATAAGGAAAAACCTCATTTGCTTT